>CM027126.1:20445185-20911827 GCA_015476505.1 Urochloa ruziziensis
CACGGGGAGGCCGGCCGGCGGCCAGCGCGGCGTGTAGGAGTCCTCGGCGCTCGGGGACGCGGCGGCGGCGGCGGGCGCGCGGCGGCCTCGCGGTGTCGCGGAACGGGGCCTCGCGGGCGCGGGCGCGACAGCGGCCGGCGCGGGGCGCGGCGGCGCGGCGGCTGGCGGTGCGGCGGCGCTCTGTCTGGCTCGAGTTGGCCCAAGGAAGAAGAAGCAGGGGAGAGAGGGGAAAAACGTGTGGGTCCCACTCGTCAGTTGATTTGGGGGCCCTAATTTGGTCAGCCGGTTGGAGTGGAGAGGGAATTTGATGCCCCTAAATTTTTGATGGCCATCTAAAAATGTAAAATGGGAGCTCAAATATGGAGGGTGGGCGGGAGTTGCTCTAAGGTGACCCACAGATTTTGTTCAACTGAAAGATCACCATGCACTGGGTCGGCACGAACGGACCGGTTGAAGTACCGGGCCGAAGGGTTTTTTTTAATAAACCAGTGGTTAGTTGGATTTGAAATACTAGCAAAATGCCCATGCGTTGCTACGGGTAAATATTAATTTAATTTTTCTAAAACTCATGATTTATTTTTTTACTATATTTTTATTGCACTTAATAATTATTTGCTAGCAAATCAATATAATTGTTATTTGATATGTTTCCTTTCTACTCAAATAATCACCGTTTCTTTTCTCTATTTAAGCTAAACTATTTCTTTTCATTTAAGAAAGACAATTAGAGATAAAATAGCTACAATCATATTGTATGATACAACATGCCATGTCTTCAATTGTAATTTTTAGTCCAAGTCAGCAATTATTATGTACATGTATTAGTAGACTTCGCCTTTTTCTAACCATAAAGCAAGCCGTGGGTGGCCCGCACCGACACTAATCAACAGTGTAATTTTATGCTCCTCTACTATGTGTTTGCACTCCTCACATTTATCCTTTTCTTTGAAGTCCATAATAAATAAAAGATATAAGTTTAGAAAATTAAAAATATATTGATCGCATATATGCACATATGCATAAATTTTTACAAGCAAAGAATATATGTACTACTGCGGAACTGGTAGCTGTTACCTGTTGGACAGCCATTTGGATGCGTTAAAAAGAGTTCTAGTTTGGCTCTAAATCACTATTAAACTGTAGCGCAGATGGTAGTATATTGTGGTTGGAAAGGAGGGTTGTGGGTTCAATTCCCATCCCAATACTCCCTCCGGTTCGGTAAAGGAAATCGTTTTGGACAAGATTTGAGTCAAACATTGAGAATATAAATCATGAATAACTTTTAAGTCGTTGAGTTTGGAAATGTGAAAACTACATGAATAGATTTGTCTTGTAAAATACTTTTATAAAAGTATACATATGTTAGTTTTTAATAAACATCTTTATAAAAATAAGAAGTCAAAGTTGTACTTTGGAGACCGTGTCGCTGTCCTAAACGACTTCTTTTACTAAACCGGAGGAGTATGTTTTGTGGTTTCTTTTTATCCTCCCTGTGCACAGTCCCCTTTTTTTCTTTTGGCTCCCTGCGGGCGCCCCCCTGGTTTAGCGGATTCCACCCTGCGCTGCTGCGCACGCCTCCTGTTGAGGGGTTTTCTCCGGTCTACGAGTAAAGTACCGTTTTTTCTCCGGTTTAATGCCTAAACGAGCTGTTCACTCCGGTTTAACACCTAAACAAGCGGTTTAACTCCGGTTTTATAACGTATTCTACTCAATTTCACATGACGTACCAGATTTTGGGCAGAAGCGTTGCTCGCTTTACTATCTATACTATAATCTACTGTAAGGATCCAAAATAATTGGTAAAAAACTGCTTTTCTAAAACCTCCCGTACCCCTCACAGCGTCCCCACTTGACAGGGTTCCACCTAAACCCACCTAAAATGTTTGGCCATCAACCAATTCAAATGAAGGCCCTGTGGGCGTCCGTGGCCGATCCAACGCATGAGGATAGTTTAGGCGGCATTATTTCAGGAAAACCGAAAATTTTCACTCACCCCTGCTCAATCTACCCGCCTCCTGCACCCACCGCGCCATAGATGGAATTGTTAGGTGATTTACCGCGCCATAGATGCAATTGTTAGGTGATTTCGAACCGAAATCGTTCTTTCCATAAACTTTATTTCCATAACAGCCACAATACATCATATCGATTACTTACCATAGTCGTGGGCGTCCAGGTTCATCTCCTTAGCCCTCCTGCCCCCTATATAAGGCGTCCCTCCTTATTCTCAAAGCACACAATCTCTCCCTTCATTCTCATCATCTATTCAGGGTTCATATTTCTTTGCAAGGGCGTCGGCGTCGAGCGCGGCGCAAGGGTGGCCACGACGCTCGTCGTGTCCAAGCTCGCCAGGTAGAAGCGGAACGTGCTCCACGTTGTGACGGTGTCCGGTGCCGTCGAGTGCGTGGCGTCGTTGCTCCACGACATCGGCGACGAGGAGAGCAACCTTCTCGGCCTCCACGTCATCAAAAAGCTGGCTGCGGTGCCGAGTTGCTCATGGATACATGTATCGTGAATTTCCTTCTGTTTCCGCCGGAGGCCCAAGCTTTCGATGTATGAATATATAATTTTTAATATGAGATGCTATTGAATAATTTTAATATGCGATCTAAAGGCAATCCGAGTGCTTTTCAAGGCAATCCGAGTAGTTTACAAGTCATACAACTAATTTCCATATCGACAAGAGTCCTTACAGTACTCTACTCTTGTTCTTCACGCCTGGTACGACTCTGTCTGGAGAGAATCCATGTGTCCCTTATATTCACGACGGGCAGGGTTACAAGGTTGGTTTCGAGTAGAATCCTAACCAATTACTGCTCAGAGAGTGCTTTTCATGGCAATCCGAGTAGTTTACAAGTCATACGACTAATTTCTATATCGAGAAGAGTCCTTGCAGTACTCTACTCTTATTCTTCACGCCTGGTACGACTCTGACTGGAGAGAATCCATGTGTCCCTTATATTCACGGCGGACAGGGTTACAAGGTTGGTTTCGAGTAGAATCCTAACCAATTACTACTCGGAGAGTGCTTTTCAAGGCAATCCGAGTAGTTTACAAGTCATACGACTAATTTCCATATCGAGAAGAGTCCTTGCAGTACTCTACTCTTGTTCTTCACGCCTGGTACGACTCTGTCTGAAGAGAATCCATGTGTCCCTTATATTCACAGCGGGTAGGGTTACAAGGTTGGTTTCGAGTATAATCCTAATCAATTACTACTCGGAGAGTGCTTTTCAAGGCAATCCGAATAGTTTACAAGTCATACGACTAATTTCCATATCGAGAAGAGTCCTTGCAGTACTCTACTCTTGTTCTTCACGCCTGGTACGACTCTGTCAGGAGAGAATCCATGTGTCCCTGTGGGCCCATGGTCGTACCTCCAACAAGCGCTTCATCGTCGAGTATCATCAACCGAGTGCTTGCCAAGCCAATCGAGTGCTTTTTCGAGTTCTTGATCAGTCTTGGACAGGTCTTGGTTGTCACGAGGCCATGAGGTGCTTAAGCCCCGTTTATTCTGATTAAATCAGTAGTCTTCAAAATATTATATGGTGTGCGATAAGAATCGCACTCCATATGGAGTAGCCCCCGAGCCTTAAGTTGAATCGAAGAATCAGGTTGAGGGTCCACAAAATCTTGAATCTTCATCTTGTTCTTGAAATGTGCAATTTTGAAAAAATTGCACTTGATATCAAGTAGCCCCCGAGCCTTGGGTTGAATCAAAGAATCAAGCCGAGGGTCTTGATTTAAGTCATCAATCTTCAGAAAAAATGAAATCAGCAGTCGATATATATCGCCTATCAGCCTCCGAGCCTTGAAACGATTCAGAATGATCAATTCAAGGGTCCAGCGAGCTTTAGGGTTCTTCAAATCATCTTGGAAATCATCATCCGAGTGGTAATTTGAACCCAGAATTAGTAGTCACATCGAATCATCTAGGAGATCTTCATCCGAGTGGTTTTCTTGTACCCAGCCCCCGAGCATAGGAGCCAGCGGGGATGCATCGAGTAGTATGTAGTCAAAATAGCCACCATCAATAGAGTAGCGAAACAGAGGAGGTCGTGGTTGACTTGTCATGCCGCGATCTCCCCAGAAACAGGAGTCAGGTGCCAATGTAGTCGAAGCCCCATCATTGGTACAGGGCGACTCAAATATGCTGGAGAAAGACAACTACGTAAGCCTAATGGCAAACCGAGTTGTAATTTTAGCGTCAGCTCCCGAGCCTGGAAGCTGGCGAAGATGTGATAGCACGCTGTGCGGCCTAAAAAGTAGTCATCCAAACAAAGTACTCGACGCTTGGCCAATCTTGTTAGAATAAAATAAAAAATAATTGAAATAAGTAACTTAGCTTGTTTGTTGCCGTTTGTGGATGAAGCAGACTTAGTCAGAGTTGATTCCGACTAGCTTGAGTTCATCACAAGCATATTGGCGATGCGGCAGTACCGCGGCACAAGCTGAAGTCGAGCTTTGACTTGATAACTTGCAACGGGTTGAGGCGACCACACATTGATGAATTCCATTGATCATGAGGCGCTCGAAAAGTCATCCAAACCACTCTTGCAGTGTATTCAGGAAGCCCCCGGCAAGTTGTACTCATTTGGCGAGTTATACTTCAAAGCACTTGATAACTGGTACTTGAAGATCACTACTCATACTGTGGAGTAGACTCTAGAGTACTTTCAAATAAGTACTCAGAGATTTGAAATCACTACTCGCCTTGTGGAGTAGACTCTGTAGTACTTTCAAATACTCAGAGATTTGAAGTTACTACTCGCCTTGTGGAGTAGACTCTGTAGTACTTTCAAATGAGTACTCAGAGATTTGAAGTTACTACTCACCTTGTGGAGTAGACTCTGTAGTACTTTCAAATAAGTACTCAGAGGTTTGAAGTTACTACTCGCCTTGTGGAGTAGACTCTGTAGTACATTCAAATAAGTACTCAGAGATTTTGAAATCACTACTCTTATTATGGAGTAGACTCTGTAGTACTTTCAAATAAGTACTCAGAGATTTTGAAAACACTACTCTTATTATGGAGTAGACTCTGTAGTACTTTCAAATAAGTACTCAAAGATTTAAAATCACTACTCTTCTTGCCGAGTAGACTCTGTAGTACTTTCAAATAAGTACTAAAAGATTTGAAATTACCACTTGTGGGTAGTTGCTTTATAAGGCTAGCTGGCCTCTACAGGTGTTCAGCCTGGTCTTAGTTACATCTAAGTACTCAAAGATCCTGAAAAGTAGTCATGTGATCAAACCACGCACACGTAACGTTCCACGCTTACACAGTAACTCTACGCTCAGGTCGCCGCCGCCCAATCTCGATGCAGGTCGCAGCGCCCAGCGCCACCCCGTCCTGTCACCGGCCGCCGCCGAGCACAATCACACCGATCACCGGCCATCCCATTCTCGAGGTCGTCACCGCAGCAGCGCCACCTCGTCCCATCACCGGCCGCGCCGCGGATCGCCAGCCATCCCATCCCCGAAGTCGTCGCCACCCAATCCCGCGACGGGAGCCGCAACCACTAGCACCACCCCGGCATGATCACGCCGAACGTCATTCATCCCATCCTCACGTCGTATCCTCCGGCTAAGCTCCGTCCATCACAGCCAAGTGACGTTGCCACCTTTGGTCGGGTTCAACCTTCCGCCGCGTGTTGGTTGAACGGCAGGGAAGGGAGACGACAAAATTTTGATGTCAAATTTTACATCTTACTCTTATAATGCCTACAACGTCAGATTTTATGATGATTGAACGCTCTAGATTAATATAAAGAGTTCATGTTGACTACATCTCTAATTTACTAATTTTTTTAAAACACGTGCCTGTGGCACGTGCCCTTTTGCTAGTTAGATAAAGATTCAAATAGATATTGATGGTCAAACAAAATGCGTTGACTCGATTTTTCACTAGAAACATACTCCCCACGGAGAAATGAGCTTTTACTCTCCATCTTTGATATCAAATTGGTCATCTATACTATAAAAAGCGAAAAAATTGATGGTCAATCGTTAAATCCGACGGGTGAGCCCTTTCCATGCAATTGAAAACAATTTCCGTCCGTACGTGATCACGTTCGACCTGGACTCTTGCTCGTTCTTTTTTTCATGCATGTGTACGTGGTCACGATTCGAGCTGGACTCTTCTCTTTTTTAACAATCAAAACACAATACAAAACGAGTCCAAACAAAGTTGGACACAAGGCGTGTATATGTATTGCTTTAGGAAACTGAGACCAAACGAGTCCATAAAGAATTAGAGACAAGGCGTCAAGACTTGTGCTATATATACACAATACACAGGATAGATAGTTTTAACCGACAATATTTCCTAAGCCGTGCTCATCAGGTCAAGGGACGTAACTTAGCTCTTTCAACATCTCCTCCAGCTGTCGAGGGGTGAAAGTGCTTCCTAGGTTGTCCCCAACAGTATTAGTATCCCTCAAGTACTCTGTCAAGCCTGAAATGACCTTCTCGGTGACAGATCTGCGCAGGATTTCCCTCAGCTTAGGGTCCGGGACCTTCCAGAATTTTTGGATCTCGTAGATTTTCAGAAGCTCCGAGTCGAATTTAGGCAATGAACCGAAGAGGTGTAGCATGACTAATATGCAAGCATAACAACACCGGTGCCCAAGACACCTGCAGATAATACTCTATATAGTTCTTGATTTTGCTATTGAGGACTGGAATACTAAAGTTGAGGCAACTCATTGGATTTGGACTAAGCTGCTCCATCAGATAGTATAAATTGTTGATCAGGAAAAGGAAACCAAGGCTGTTATTTGGGAATGACTGCGAAATTCTACCAAGCTTTTCTTCTAGACAAGACGCCACCTCTATGATCATGCTGTCCAACGGAGGTATGTCTCTATTCTGAGGCGCATACTCACCATATCTAGCTGCTTCAGACACAATTGGAGCCACTGACGAGTAATTAGCCCGCAGGAATCCGATGTAGCGTATTACGGACCGAGTGGCCTTGTGAATGTCCGATGATCCTTGTGGACTGTGAGTATCCTCCGAGTCATTGCCATCTTTCTCCTTGATACGAGTCAAAATTTGCTGCATTGTGGTCCATATGGCCTCATCCGCCTTGCCCTCCTTGGCTGCCATGATGCTGACCATGTCGCGCTGTATCCTGAAAACGTCTGCACATGGGGGCGAGTAGGATGACAAATGGATTTGATGTAGGGCCTTGAACCCATTGCTAGCAACAACTTGAGTACCGAGTACGAAGTCAACAAAAGCGAGCATTTTCAGCATGGCTTGTTGCAAAAACTGTGCAAGCTGGAGTTGATCCGCAGTAGCTTGTTCTTCACCCTCCTTAACAGGAATTGATCATCAGCAACAGTTTGTCCTTCCTCGGCCGCGTTTAGATGTTTCCTGAAAAAAATTTACAGTATGTCGGGCACACATTTGAAGTATTAAATATAGACTAATTACAAAACTAATTACAGATTCTGTCAGTACATCGCAAGACGAACCTAATAAGTCTAATTAATCTGTCATTAGCACATGTTTACTGTAGCAATTTATTGTCTAATCACGACCTAACTAGGCTCATTAGATTCGTCTCACGAAGTACTTTCCATCCCTATAATGGGTTATTTTTTTCGACTACATTTAATATGTCATGCATGTGAGGGAACATACTCGAAAAAAATTTCACGAAACATCTAAACAGGCCCTCAGAAATAATGGGCAACCGCGACGCTGTGGAACGGATGGTTTTGACTATTTCCGCGAGAGCCCGGATCCAGGTCTGTGCGTCTCCAGATTCCCTGCAGCAAGGGGCAGATGGAGGACCCACCCGACGCCCAGCTCCTCCGAGAACCACCTCATGTCACCGCTGCTGCAATTCGCCGACAGCGCACCAAAGAATTCCTTCAAAGGGCAAGGCTTTCGATGTGCGCCACCTCCGTTTCTTCCCAGGACACGTTGTGGTCATCGTGGAGGTGGATCTCAAAGTCAAATTGCAAGGCCGCTTCCATGGAGACAGAGGACAGGCGGGAGCCGGTAGATGTGTATGCAGTAGAGACGGTACCTGAGGCGGCGCAGGAACTGGATCCGGTCTTGCGCCCGCCATGCTAAGCTAGCTGCGTTGCAAGATGCAACTGGCGATCTCAAGAGCTGCTCCTGTAAGCCGTATGCGGATGTTCTTCAAACACGTGTTCCCTCGTTTTTTAAATAAAAAGAAACTTCCTGTAAGCACGTGTGTTCAGTGTCTATATTGGACTGCAAGCTTGGACTTTTCTTGGACTAAAGGTATGCATATCTTTGACTTTTCAAAAAAAAAAAAAACACTGACGAGTGACGACACAGTAACTCTTGGCCTTCAGTCGACGGACGCGCGGCAGATTATGGACCATTCAATTTATATAGATCTTGGTGGTTAAGATGAACTATTACTACCTCATAAGATAAGAGGTAATAGAACAAATATTGATCAATATAATTTTTAATTTTGAAAATATAAAAATATTTTCTTAGATCCAACTACCTACGTGTTAAAAATATTTTCTTAGATCCAACTACATGTCTGTAAGATGTAAGAGACGACCATGGGTCCACTTGTCGGATTTGACGATTGACCATCAAAATTCTTTCGCTCTTTTTAGTATAAATAAATAGATAGATGAACGTGACAACCTTTTGTTAACTCTATGGATCGATTAGGAGTAGATCGAGTGGGGTTATTGTTCTGTGAGACATACCTTTGGCCTCCTGCTGTCCGCCGTGCCTTGGTGACGATCTGCACATGGCAGCCGCCGTGCCTTGGTGACGATCTGCACATGGCAGCGGCGGTCGGTGTAGATGTTGCAGGGGCGACGGGGAGGTCGTGGCGGTGGACGCAGGGTCGGCGGACTTCGTGTCGCTTCAACACTTCCTTCGATCAGGACACGGTCAAAGGGTCCGAGCAGGCCGTTGGGCCTGACTCGGATGAGATCAACCTAACATTCTTCCCCATTGATCTCTTCTTTAAACCTTTACTAGGTAATAGCCCATGCGATGCTACGGGCATATAAATTTGAAAACAATAATTATTATAAAAAAAGATGAAAAACACATACAAGTTACCGTGTAGTCAAACGAAAAAGTTATACGCTGACAAATAAAGATCTTTCATAATCAAACTCATGTGATCATTTCAGGGAGATTGCTGAGTAAAATACTACATAGTTATTGGGAAAGCAAAAAAAATCAACGACTTTGTGTAAAAAGTCAATGAACAAGCTACATAAACCAGTGGACGAAACCCTTTTTCAGCTGCTCAACTGGAAACAGAAAATCCACCGAGCGTACTTGTGTCAGATGCAGTTAATATTTCGTCATTTTAACATGGGCCATGTTTAGTTCCCACCCGAAATATTTTCATCCATCACATCAAAGGAGAATCTTTGATACATGAAGTATTAAATGTAAACGAAAACGGTGAAAAGTTATATTGATAGACTGTAAATCGCGAGACGAATCTAATGAGTCTACTTAATCCATGATTTGCAACAGTAGTGCTACAGTAATCATCCGCTGATTGTGGATTAATTACCCTCTAATTACCATTGTTAGATTCGTCTCGAGATTTCCAACCTATCCATATAACTTTCCACTTTTTCGTCTACATTTACTACTTCTAAATTGATAAAATCAAACCCGAAATCTTTTCACGAACTAAACACAGGTTAGCTTCGTCCCCTCTGAACATACCTCTGCAGTAAACAATGATTCAATACCGAATACATGGCAAAAAAATTTAGAAACCTCTGAAGATAAATAAACATCTAAATGCAACTAATTCCTAATACATAACTCAAAAAGAAATAGGATACTGACATGGGCACCGTGCGTTTAAGATTAATTCCATGTTTCATGTCAGATATGATTGCAAAAGTTATCTTGAAGTTTCATGATATAATGTTATAAGACCACTACTTTCTAATTAAGTCAAAGGCTCAAAGCCACTGTAAACTCTTTAAGATATACTATGATCTGATCCCAACCAGCAAGAGAGATAGAAAGCTGAGTCAAACTTATTGATTACAGAACAGTTAGAATGTTTTTTCCAAGTCAAATTAAACAATAATAATCATTTCCTTGTAATACTCTTACTGCTTTACATACCTTTTTTTTTGGGAACTACTGCCTTACGTACTAATGAACTAATCTATGCAATACTCTTACTGCCTTACATATTAAATAAAAATATCAACCAATATATCTTCTTGGTATAAACCTTGAATCTCAAGTGGCCCAATAGTGACACTGCTAGATGAACTGCTCCATCCAAGTAACAAATGAAAGGTTCTGCACAAGTTTTTATGCACTGATTAAGGATATAGTGATCTTTTTTTTTCTGAAGCAAGCATCTCATGTTGTTTTTAGTACTTGCAAAATCTATTCAACTTGAGTTAACAAACAGAGACCGAATAACCAAAGAGTTGCAACGAAACTGTCTGATGGTCTGATGACTTATCAAACATAAAACGCAGTGACAATCCAAACCATGTACCAGCCAAAAGCCAACCTCAGAAAACAAATAAATCATAGATGACTCCTTTTGACATGTTGCTACCACAAATCATGAGCTTTTACTAAGCTCAAATTATGAGCTAGCATAAACAACCACACAGATCCAAGCACAAAACTGAAGCTACTTGCAGAGTAAAAAGGCACACCAACTTAATCAGATAACCAACATGCTGGCATTTGTACAAATGAAAAATTATTTGAATATTTTATTTAATGAGTTTTTCATGCCAAATGGGCTTCTTGTTATGCTTTCAGTTTTACAAAAAAAAAAAAAAACTCTATTTAGAAACCTTAACTCCTTTAAAGAAACCAACTAACTCTACTAAATGTTCCGTGTGAGCTATGAAGTGCGCTGTGGCTTCAGCAAAAAGAAAATCACTCCATATTTTCTCAACCCAAAGGCAGTTTGTCGACAATTAGTGGCTACACAAAGCAAGCTGATTTTGCAAACCCTAGTAGCAAACTACACTCTTGAGCAATCTCCAAAGGTAGCTAGCATTTGAAAGAGGCTTCATAAACTCGCTATGGACTGGAGGTAAAAATTTTAGTTTGACATTAATACGTGGGTGGACAAAAGTTGGAAATTCCTCTCCACAGTCAATCAAATCATTTAGAAGTATTACTTCCTTGTATCTGGACGCCTGCCAGCAGGTTAATTCTTTGGCAATTCTGGGACACGACCGGCGCAGGAGAGCACAACCGGGTGCCGGACACGAGCGCTGCGAGGACATGAGAGGAGTTAGCAACACCGCTGCCCAGCAGAGTGCGGCGGCCGGTGACCGTGAGGGAGGTTCGCGGGGAGTTGGGAGAGAGAAATTTGAGGACCTCGCGGATGACGTACTTGCTAGTGAAGTTCCAGGATTGAACTTGGGGACGATACTGCATTGGGGGATCGGAGCAGCTCAAGCCACCGCCGGTGATTCTGTAGATCTACACGGCAGGAGGGAGAAGCCAACCGCCGGATCCAGAACGTGGCAGCGAGGACGATGGAAACGGCCCCTTACCAGGGAATTTCGCCCGCCGGTTGGAGCAGCCGCAGCGTTGAGGAAGGACGCGCCGCCGTCCAGCTCCCTGCCGGCTCAGCCATACCACCACCCAATCGTTGACCGAGAGGGCCATCGTGAGGAGATATGGTCCATCCACCGTTGGGGGTTCTTGGAGGGGCCTGTAATGGCGGAGACAGGGCGGCGCTGTGGTAAATGGCAATGAGGGATGAGTTCAGGGCGTAGCAGTGGAAGTGACGGCAATGGCCTCGCGGGGCGTGGGTGGCGGCGTCGAGGCTGGGGTTATAGTTGTCCATGCAGCCCGTGGCCCGTTGGCCCGTCCGAAGCACGGACAATTTGGCCCGGCCCAAGCACGGCCCGGCACGACGTCCTCCGTGCCCGTGCTGGCCCGGCCCGGTAGCCGTGCCCGGGCGTGGGTCGTCACCCCAGCCCGTGGGCTGGCACGGCCCGGCACGAAATTAGTAGGCCGGCCCGTTAACGGCCCGTAAATCCCTCACCCTATATAAATTAGAAACCAAACCCTAAACTCCCTCCCCAGTCCCCAGCCGCCCAACCCCCTCCCCCCCTCGGCCTTGCCCGACACCATCACGCGCCCTCTCTCTCTACTCCCGTCTCCCGGTGACCACCGCTCCCATCCGGCGCCGACGTTCCCCTCCGACGCCGCCCCTCCCTCCCTGCCGGTCGCTGCTCACCCGCCCCTCGCCTGCGCCGCCGCTCGTCGCCAGGTGCCGCGCCACGCCCCTCTCCGACGCCACCGGCCCGCCGCTCGCCCCTTCCCTCCCCCCTGCTCGGCGGCTCCCTCTGCATGTGACGGCGGCGGCGTCCGCGGGGAGCAGGCGGCGGTACATCTCCGGCTCCCTCTGCAGGTGATGACGGCAGCGTGGCAAGGAGCAGAGGGGCGAGTCGGCGAGCCGGAGCAAGAGCACGGCGGCGGCGTCCTCGAGATTCAGATCCAAACGCTGGCGTGGGCCACGGGCCGCCCAGGAACACACGTTGGGCCGGGCTAGGTCGGGCTGACCCGGCCCGAAATGGCACGACGGGCCCGGGCTTAGGCCGACACCCCAGCCCGTGGGCGCGCCCGGCACGGCCCGCAGGGGCACAGGGCCGGGCCAGGCACGGCCCGTGAAAGAGCGGGCCAGGGCGGGCCCGGGCCAGGGCCGGGCCGGGCGGCCCGAATGGCCATCTATAGCTGGGGTCGGTAGCGCCGGGATATTTAACTTTTTACCGTTAAAACGGATGACAACTCTTCAGATAGCACTCTAGCGGTTGGCGATACATATTTACCATGACTGTGTTGAAAATGCTACATATTTACCACTTTTGCTCGCGTGGCACGCCAGCTGCGCATGCCTAAAGATGGCAATGGGTACCCGAAACCCGAAACCCGACGGGTTTTTACTCTATTAGGGCATATGCATGGGTTAATATTTGTACCCATGGGTTTGTTAATGGGCAAAAAGCTAGCCCCAGCGGGTTTGCGGGCATGGGTTTGGGAACATATAACCCGAACCCGTAAACCCATGGGTTTTTTAAACCCGGTCCAACCTAGTACATTTCTATTTTATTTTACAAATTATAATGTATTTTGTGTATCTCCTTTACTTTCTACTTTAGTGAATCTTGAATATATTAGTAGCGGTTGTGGGTGTTGCTAGCTCACTCTATATAGTACTCATGTATACGGTGGATTGATGACTTAATGTCATACTAGGACCACTTAAATATAAAACTTGTTATTTATAATTTTTATTCCCTGTAGCACTAATTTTTTAGTGAACAATAAACTTTGTGCCCATTATGTATTTACCTACACTACAAATTTATTACTTGTTACGATAAACTTATTAGTTATGACATGGAGTTGTATAATAGAGGTGCAAACCCACGGGTGACCCGTGGAAACCCGCTAACCCGACGGGCATGGGTTTGGGCAAAATTTTAAACCCGTCACGGGCATGGGTTTTTTAATGGGTTAAAATATTTTTCGTGGGCACGGGTTTAGGATGGCAAAACCCAGCGGGTTTGTGCCCGTTGCCATCCCTACGCACGCCACGTCGGATGTCTGCCAGCTATGCCTCCGACATTTACACGGAACCCCTTAACTTTTATCTTCTTCTCACATGCGCTCCTCTCCGCCCACCTGCGCCTTGTCGAGCACCTTCATGGCAACGGCGACGCCGGTCTCAGCGGCGCCAGTCTTGGGTTCTACCCGCGCCTGCGTGCGCGCTGCCGATGCCGATGGTGATGGCTCGAGGTGAAAGTGTGGGAGGCGATGCCGGGGACGGGAACGGGGGCGCCGGCGCCAGAGCGTGCGGCAAGGGCGGCTCCAGGCCCGGCCCCCACCAATGCACAGTCAGCGGAGCGTACGAGCGTCGCCTTGCTTCCCTTCTGCCGCTTCAAGAGCTCCCCGCTCCTTCCCCCTCCTCTGTGTCCGTCCTCGCGAATCGCGATCTCCGTCGGTCCCCAAGACATCTCGCACGGAGTTCTAGATCTCCAGTGTGTTCACTTGTTCCTGCTGCGAGGCGGCTCGTTGCCATGTCACCCAATTTCTCCTGTGCAGATTGCGCTTGTCGATTGAGGTGCGAGAAGAGGAGATAATTTGTGGCATCTACCTCGCTATTTTCTCGGCATTGTTGTACTACGTGACTACGGGTCTCATCCAGGTCGAATTGGGTGATGCTTGGTGTGCAGTAGGAGTGCAACTCTTGAATTGGGTGGGGATCGAGGAGAGGATGAATTGCAGGGGCAAGTCTAGGAGGGAGATGAAGAATGTGGCCGTGGCTGGAGAAGATTGCGTCCGCGCGCTGGGACCGGGTCTGGAAGTACGCGTTTACGAGGAAGGATGAGGACGAGTCCGACGCCGACGCTAGCGCCGAGGAGCTGCTGCGGTCGCGGGACCTTGCGCGGCACGCGGCGGGCGAGTTCTCCTTCGCCGTCGTGCAGGCGAACGAAGTGCCGGAGGACCACAAGTTATAAGAAAATAGAAGTCAAGGGGGTTTCTTGTAATGTCAGGGACATAGCTGGCAGACATCCGACGTGGCGTGCGCAGCTAACGCGCCACACGAGCAAAAGTGGTAAATATGTAGCATTTTTTGTACAATCATGGTAAATATGTATCGTCAACCGCTAGAGTGCTATCTGAAGAGTTGTCATCCGTTATAATGGTAAAAAGTTAAATATCCCGGTAGCGTCGGGCGTGAGGCCGGGTCTGCGAATCGAGAGGGAGGAGCCGGATGTGGATTTGAGGTGCAGGCGGCGGCGGGTCGAAAGGTAGGGGCGGCGGACGCTTGATTTGAACCGGCAGGGAGGGGTAGAGGGCACCCGTGGCGACAAGGGCGGAGGACGAAGGAGCGAGAGCCGGGAGAGGAGGGAGGGGGAGGTCGGCCCACCTGTCGGCGCGAAGGGGCGGAACCACACGGGTATGGATGCGTGATGACCGTTTATTTTTTTTTCTAAATGATGTGAACGTGACGGACACACGTTATACAGGAAAGTACCGAAGGCCAAGGATTTCGGAGTGGGTAGCTGTCTTTTTTATTTTTGGAATTATTTTAATTATTTAAGTTTCTCCTATATATATTTTAATAATCAACGGATGTGATTCATTTCAACTCTTACCTAGGAGGTACGGAGTAACTTGGAGTACATCTAACTAACTATAACTATGCATAATCTAACTAACTATAACTTGCATATCTTGGACACTGCAAGCTTTTCCTCCAGTAAACAGACCGTGTCTATGATCTGATTGGTCAAATGGCTCGATTTTTCACTAGTAGATAGGACAATTATGCATAATGCAATTCACTGACCCGAACGTATATGGACGACAATTATTACGCGCAACAATGGGCACATGTGTAGGTGCTGTTACAGGTAATTTGCGGAATCTTGCTGATCCACAATTAACGACTTTGTGCCCGTATTGAGCTGTATGTTTTTTTTTTAATCATCACGTGTCTCTCGGCCGAAACACGGTAAGCATAGGGAAACTGAGTAGAACAGAGCAAGATTTTTTTCAAAGCATAAAAGCACCAGGGCTTGCTTGCTGCAAGGATAACATGCCCATGTAGCTGCAAATTCATGATCAAAATATCTGAATACTGTACATGAACAATGGCCAATCTTTTTCAAGAAGAATCCCAGTATTATGGCCTTATTTCAGTAATCACATTTATGAAATTGGTTCCATCATAAAAAATTCTTTCAACGAAAATTCTTAATTGTGCATCAGCCTTCACTACCATTCATCTAGCATTTAATTATAATTACTCATCTTTATCAAAAAAAAAAGAATGACTCATCTGCAGAATGACAATCCAGGAGGCTTCAAATAATGAATATCATACTTAAATATCACTGGTGCTAATACTATACAAGCCTTGAAGTCTGAATATACAGACACCTCTCTGCTGTAGTGCTGTGCGAAATTTATTTATGAGCGTCGCAACAAAAGTTTCTAAAATACTAGTTAAGTGAAACTTGTATAAAACATTAGGTTATTAACACTTTCGCCTGCTTTTTTCTTAGATAAAGAAATAGTATATATTCCGGCCTTTATAGAAAGTATCCGGCTATTAGTATTACACGAACAAAAGCACGCACATGTTTCGCGCCAAAACAATTGGGTGAAGAGAAAGAGATTAAAGGAAAATCTAGTATTAAACTGCCACCTGTTGTGTGGGAAGATCTCCATGGCTGTAGTTTGTAGTACTCGGCAGGCCATTTGAAGTAGAAACCACATTTTATTCTAAAACCAACTTTTGGACACTAAACACATATGGAGACAGGGAATTGCATCTCTTTCTTTGGCTACTTGCTCATCCTTCAAATAGCTCTTGCAACATGTCCATTAGATCCTGTGGAGTGATTCTTAAGGGGCTGATATTGTTGTACTCCAGGTATTTTGTAAAGCTTGAAACGACTTTCTCAGTGACAGCTACCCTTAGCCTTCTCCTCAGCTTAGGGTCTGGGACCTTCCAGAGCTTCTGTGCAGCGTAAGTTTTCTGAAATTCTGACTCGAACTTGGCTGGTGAGGAGTATATTCTCCCCAAGCAAAGAGGCGTTGAGTTGTACAAGCATGACAGCACCGGTGCCCAAGACATTTGCAGATACGTTTCGATGTAGTTGTCGATTTTGCGGGTGAGGTTTGACAATTGGGATTCCAGGGCCGAAGTTGTTGGATAGAGCTGCTGCCATATGAAGTATGAGTTGTTGACCAAGAATAGGAACCCCAAGCTCGGGTCTGTGAATGATCGAGAATTTTCAGCAAGCTTTTCCTCCAGACATGACACCGTCTCCATCATGAGGCTGGTCAGTGGGCTGATGTTGTCAATTTTAGGCGCATACTCACGAAGTTGAGCAGCTTGATCAACGATTTGATGCAGTGTTGGGCAATGGTTGGACAGCAAGCATATGTAGCTTACTATGGCCCGAGTGGCCTTATGGATGTCCGATGATCCATGACAAGCTTGAGAACCCCACCACGAAGAGAGGAGACGAGTCCTAACCTCCTCCATTGCGTTCCATATTGCCTCATCTAACTTGGCCTCCTTGGTTAACAAGAGATGAGCCATCTCATCCGTGATCCTCTTGGCTTCTTCAGATGAAGTGGAGCAGCAGGATAACCTGATGTCCTGAGAGGCCCTGGACACTGCTTCACGCACGCCTATCAGTGGCCGGAGCTTCTCTGCTGGTGCCGCCGGTGCTCCGTCACCGACAAGTACGATCTCACTACTGCTGGTAGTAATAGTTTCGCGGAAACACGGAGCGACAACCAAAGCGTCAACAAAAGGGAGCATCTTGGAGATGCATGTTTCGGCAAATCGTGCAGAGTTGATATGTGAAGGCCGTTCTTCCTCAAGAATATTACCAGGCATGTCAGTGACAAACATGTTACGGACAGATTCCGTGATCCCAGTGAGAGCCCGGATCCAGCTCCCTGCAAAATACAGCAAGCTCGTTGCAGACGCGTCGTCAACGGCGCCGATTTGGCGCCTGACGCCCATGATCTCAGAGAGCCAGCTCTCGAGGACACTGACATCTCCATTGGCAACAGAGAACTCCTGTAAGAGGCACTTGATGTACTCTAGGCTCTGCTTAGAGCCTTCGCCGCCGTCCCGGCAGCTCAGATCAATACCATGGGAGGACTGCGGGGACGGGGTAATAATAAGAGAGCCCCCGGATGTGTTGGTGTATGAGGAGGGGGTGGAGTGTGCGGTACCTGGGGTGCTCGTGTAGCTGCTGCTACCGCGACTGCAGCTGCTGTAGCAGTAATCCACACGCCAATTCGGCTTCGACGGAGGCTGCTGCGGCAGCCAACCATCGCCGGCGCCGGCGCCAGCGAGCGCGCGTGAGCTACCCTCAGCGTCCATGCCCTTTGACGCCATCGCTTGCTACCTGTACCTGTAGAAGATGGTCTCGGGAAGGAAAACCAAAACGTGTCACTGACTTGACTTGGATCTGTGCGGACGAGCCTACCACACGTCACCGCACACTCCGCCACATGTTGCCGAGCTGCCGAGCATCAAACCTCAGCTCCGATTCGAACCCGTCAACATAATACCGAATTGGAGTGCGCTCGTTGATTAGCAGGGCAGACATAAAAAAATGGGCAAGGTGATGGGCAATCTAAACACGAAAGCGAAGACCCTTTGTTTTCCTCCAATAGACTGAATTGACAGATACAACAGACCATCTAGGAGTAGATCAAGCGGAGATTTGCCGTACACAGTGCATACCTTTGTTCTGAGGTGGTCACCGTTGCCGGCCATGGCGACGGGCAGCGATCTGCACAAGGCAGCGACGGGTGATGCAGGTACTCGCAGGCGTCCTCGTGGTCGACAGGACAGCAGCTGATGGAGCTTCCCGTGCGTCAGCCCCTCCCTCTCGATCGGGCTAGGGTTAGAGCAGTGGGGGTTGGCGGCAGCAGAGAACCTCGTATCTAGTGCCAAAGCCCCCACCTCCATTATATAGGGCTGCGCGACGGGGGCCCACCAGCCTTCTATTGGGCTGGGCGTCCCCGATCAGGACGCGAGTCAAAGGCCCAGTTGGCCTTTGGGCCAACTGGCTGGAGATCAACCTAACAATCTCCCCCTTGATCTCACCTTAAGTTTTCTTACACTTCAGCTCTTCGCTTAGCATCCACTTCATTACAAACAAGCACATTGAGCATGGGTCATCATGATTGCCATTTCAATCGGATTAACCAGCCACAATACACTTATTCATTTTTAAGGATCATAACTTTGGGCCTTTTATAGTCCGGAAGTCAATAGGCAATACCTTGAACCCATGTCGACTCTGTGTCCTCTGCACACACTGGGTGGTAAGCCTTTAATAGACGGATCCGTGAGTACTTGATTGTTGCTTTCCAACATAATTCCGGACTTTCTCCTTTACAACGTATGCTTTTCTGTCAATGTGTTTGGCACCACAATTGACTCGTTGTCACAGGAGTGAAATACTTAGATGATTGTTACTGTTGTCAACCATTATCAACTCCGGGCACTGGTTTTCTCAACCATTTTGCCTGTCCTTCAGCCTCATGTCATGCTATATTATATCTTTACATCACATTGATGATAATTGTTCAACTCTTTGGAGATTTTCCACACAAAAAACCCCAAAATATGAAAGTTAGCGACAATTGTGGATTTCGCTATACATTTCACAAGTTCTACCCTGTACTCACAATCTTTTGAGAGCACTGGCTATTTCTTTCTTAATATAGCATGAGACCGATACACTTAACTCCAATCCAGTGATCTATATTTGGACTGATCATTGCCAAAAAATAACCCGGATATTTGAACTATGTCAAGGTAATGTTATTCTTTTTCATCTTTTGCATTAAGTTTCCAACAGCTGAAACATATGGTACCATATTCTTTTAATCTTCTTATTAGTTATTGGAACACTATAGTTCTCAAAATCATTACCCTTGACTTTAAGGACAGGCGTAGGCTTTCTCGCATGCACATTTTATTTCATCAGAAACATTTCTTAGCGTGCATGTGCGATATTCCTAATACCCCTTTTTCTTTCATCTTGATGAATTTCACCGAGATTGAATCTTTGAGGACAAAGACTTCTTGTTTTCATTAACAGACTGACGTCACTGCTAGTAAGTGAAATGTCATCTACATGAACTTGAATTAGGAAAAAGATCTTCCCATTCCATACCTTTATATAAATACAATTATCCTTTCTTTTTCTCTAACAAAAAAAATTAACTTAGTCTTAACTTCAAACACTATTGTCTAGAGACTTGCTCTATCCTATAAATAACTTCTTCAAGCAGCATTCCTTATGTTCTCCATGACAAAACCTTTGGGTTATGACACAAATCACATCTAAGGATGTTGTCTTTACTTTCATCTGATGTAACTCAGATAATGATGTGCCATTACTTTGTGCAAAATCTTTCGATTTATGCAGACTTCACTTCTCTACATGTTCCCTTTGGAGTCACAATTCGACTGTCAGACCCATCACGGCCTGATGTTTTGGCTCCATTAGGAAATAACTATTGAGTCCCAAAACACGTTGGAACTTATCGAGTTCAACTCATTTTCCATGGCCACGAGCCATTTTGATAAGTGAATGCCCTTCATGGCACAAAATCTTTCAATGTGGGGCTGGTGACGTTCTTCCTTGTGAACAATAATGGGTTTCTATCGGCTCCTGAAGGACAGGTTCCAGATTTTCGCTCATCGTTGCCACGAGCATAACCGCTAAGATGGCTCCTGAATCATCGAAGTAGGCACCTCTCCTCAAGATTAGTTTTTCGAGTCACCATGCTCCCCCTTATCTTTTCACCCTTTTGATCTTTCAGGTTAGCCAATGAGATGGCAACTTTTGAGATCTGTATTCCAACATTTTGGTTATAAACTTCAGCCTCAATTGGGCTCCCCCCCACACACACGCAAGTGGTTTAGTGAGGGTTCTTACTTTGTACTCTATTGAGACTATGAATAGGGTTTTTAGCGCCTCCATTCATAATCCCAATGGTTACTTTCTTATATTAACTACGCTATCTATCTTGAAAACTTCTCAGAATTCAGGAATTTAGCCATTTCTTTACTTTAGGGGTATTGTCATTATGACCGTCGTACTCCCCTGGCGATCACATTCATCATTTATAGATCACTTTACATTACATTAAGTATTGAGAAAGTTTCATCTATTCTCTTTTCTTAATTGATCTCATATTTCTCCCCCTCGAAATGTGGTTAGAATCTTTCTTCCACAATTTCGAATCCTTTCAAACTAATGTGAATAAGGAAACTTTGATTATCTTCATCGCCTGTATGATTACGTCATGCAAAACATAATTATTACTTAGCTCGTACGGGAGTGCCTTTTCCTCATCTTTCTTCAAGAATTCAACATAGTTCTTTATCATTAGTCCTCTTGCAAGTCAACACTTGTAATTCATGCTCATTGCTTGCCTCCCACTATGGGATACGCAAAAAGCATATGAGTTATAGCAACTTTCAATTTTCTCAAACTTTCCTGCTATGCGGGCTCTGCCGCTAACTTTCTCTCCCTTACGGGTATTTCCCATAAGGGACATAAATGCCATAATTGGCTCTTTGTTTGCATATTCAATCATCAAATTCAGATATTTATATCTGAATGTTCTTTAACACACACGCTTAGCCCGACTTTGGTCAAAAATAAGCATGCATGTCAATTATTACTTCTCATGATAATTGAAAATGTAAATACATTCTTCTTTATAGAGTACATGAAAAATAATCCTCAATAATCTATCTTTCTTCTTGGATCACTGTCCAAGAATGCTTCTTTTGAAGGCGCTCTTAAAAAAGAACACTTCCCCTTGTGCTATGGCCTTCTTCTTTTGTCATTTTCTGAGTCTCAAGTACCTAGATGATTTTTCTTACTGCAGTCAAGAATGAAAGCATGAATATCTTATGTCTGAGAAAATTATTAGTAAAAGCAATAATAATGCTTATTAGACTTTCAAACATTTATATTCTATTCTATATCACCTTTGGGCAGAAAATAGAACAAAATAACATCTCTTTACATTAATTCCTTATCACCTTTGGGCAGAAATAGAAATAACGTAAAAACTTTAAACATTTCTCTGCTTCAAGAGCATTTCTTAAACTTTATCTCTACATTAATTTCACATCACCTTTGGGCAGAAATGAAAATAACGTAGAAAACCTCAATTATTATTAAAACTATTATAATATTGTTATCATCAACTTTGGTCAGAAAATAACAATATCATAATCTCAACTGAAAAACTAATGTCTATCTACTCCTCATAATTAAACTTAATTTTGAGGATGGAAACTTTACTTTGCAGCGGAAACTTTTAAAACCATTCAGAAACAATATCTCAATAATCTTTACTTCTCTCTAAAACAAACTATCCATTTGGTTTAAGTTTGAATAGAGACTTTACTTTACAAAATTCAACATATAATTGCTTCTGAAAAAGATCATAATGAATGCGAAATGTCACTATTCGTAACTTTACTTTTGGCCCAGTTGCATAAACAACCCACAGTCTGCTTACGCACATGCGGTCCATTTTCTCTCGGCACGTCTACGCCTCTGCGTATCTCGGCCCACGAGCTGGCCAAACGGCCCAGCTCGACTTTCTTGATCGGTCCGACGCGGTCCGAAAAACCCCGCACACGACTCGTCCATGCTTTTGAAACTTAATTCTTCTTGTTGGTTCCAATTACATTAAAAAGAACAATAGATTTAAAACTTTTATAGTGGCAACAAGAACATCATACTTTAAACAAAAACAACATGATTTTAAACTTTAGCACTAAAAAACTACTTTTCAGAATCATTCTACTCTCTGTAAAAATTTAACCCTTTGGTCCAAAATTTAAACAGAGATGTAAACATAAAAATCATACATAATTCATCAAATACATGCTTTCGAAAATGAAAAACATAAAAGTGAAAAGATTCTATTCACAAACTTCAATTTCGGCCCAGCGGAGAAAACGGTCCAGTGGCCGTCTCCCTTGCGCGCATGGGCTCTCAGCCCAACACGCCCTCGCGCTCGTGCGCTTCCGGCCTGCCATGGCCCAGCGCTTGGCCTGCTTCGCGCTGTTCGGCAGCTGGCCCGCTCGGCCGCTCGCCCCGCGTCCGCCTGGGCCAGCAGCCCAGCTCTTTCTCGGCTCGGTCGGCCTGCTCAGCTCGGCTCGGTTGGGCCGACTCGGCCCAGTGGCGGCTCTTCTCCTATCCGCCTTGATCACGACCACCCAGGGGATCGGACGACTGAGCGCGATCCACGCGGGATCAAAACCAGCCGCCGGCCGCCTCCCCTGGAAAACCTAGTTTGTTTTCCCCTTCTCTCTGCAGGCCCGAGCCAGCGGCGCGCCGGCGGCGCTCAGGCTGCCGCGCCGCCCTGTCTTGCCGCCGTGCCATGGAACAACCAGGTCCGGCGAGCTGGATGTGGCGCTGCTGCCTCCGCCGCGGGTGCCTGGCCGGCCCCTCTTTTCTTTCTCTATCTCTTCAATCACAGTGCCGCGCAGAGGCGAGCACGGAGGGCGTGCCGCCGGCTTCACTCTCGCCAGCGTGCCGTCGTGTCCGCCCGCGGCCCATGGCTACGTGTAGCGGAGCTTCTTTTCTAGCGGCGCAGCCGAGCTATGCTTGCCGGAGGTGCGTGCGGCCGTGGCCGGCGCGCAGCTCCGTCGAGCGTTGCTCGTCGGCTCCCTGAGGCGCCCCTCCCGCGCCATGGCGGGTATCCTTCCCGCGCGGTGTCCAGAGGACGGCCGGCGGTCGCGACGGCGACGGGCAGGCCCCAGGTAGGACCCCCATTTTCTCTGTCCCTTCTTTTCTTTGGGGTTTCGTGATCTAGTTTCATCGATTCGGGATCGAATCCATTCATTTCTTTCGGTTTCTTTCTCGATCCAAAATCAAGTTCTACCTTTTATTCTATCTGAAGGTGGCCGGCGGCAAGGAAATCGCCGGTCCTTTCTCTTCTAGTCTTTGATTCATTCTTTCTTTGATTCGAGATCGAATCATTTCTTTGTTCTTCCCGAACACCGATCTACATCCTAGACCGGCTCTGATACCATTGACAGATACAACAGACCATCTAGGAGTAGATCAAGCGGAGATTTGCCGTACACAGTGCATACCTTTGTTCTGAGGTGGTCACCGTTGCCGGCCATGGCGACGGGCAGCGATCTGCACAAGGCAGCGACGGGTGATGCAGGTACTCGCAGGCGTCCTCGTGGTCGACGGGACAGTAGCTGATGGAGCTTCCCGTGCGTCAGCCCCTCCCTCTCGATCGGGCTAGGGTTAGAGCAGTGGGGGTTGGCGGCAGCAGAGAACCTCGTATCTAGTGCCAAAGCCCCCACCTCCATTATATAGGGCTGCGCGACGGGGGCCCACCAGCCTTCTATTGGGCTGGGCGTCCCCGATCAGGACGCGAGTCAAAGGCCCAGTTGGCCCAACTGGCTGGAGATCAACCTAACATGAATATCCTGCCGCTGGCAGCGATAGTGTTCTGTGGGGCATCGGCGTTCTGCAGCTTGCTCCGAGGAAGAAGACGATGCAGTAAGTGAGATGGGCCGGCTCAATGTTGATGATGATTTGGTGACCTGATGGCCCAATAGCCCACAAGTAAGGCCAATTGACCCCAACTCGTCGACACCAGTGTTCAATACGGGAAAACCCGAAGTCGCCGAGTGTCAAATCTTTACCGAGTGTTTTTTTCCGGACACTCGGCAAAAAAGCGCTTTGCCGAGTGTAGAAAACTCTCGGCAAAGCGCTTTTTTGCCGAGTGTATTTTGTTGACACTAGGCAAAGATGAGAGATTTTAAATTTTTAAAAAAGCAAATGAAGTCTAAAAATCATGAGATTTGGCATGATGTGATGGTATCATACGTAAAGGCCGTGATAAAAAGTTGAGAAGACTTCACACATTTTATCATAACGATGTTTACAAAATTGAAACATCACACAAAAAGTATATGTGTTACTATACGGGAAAGAGTTAGTCAACGTATTTTTAATACAAACTCTTTTATATGATCTCAAACGAAAAAAGCTTTAAACCAAAGTTGTATGGCTTGATGAAATGTAAAACTTTGCAATTGACAACTTTTTTATTTGTGACTGTTTAATATTTTAAAATATCATTATAAGTTATATAATTTGAAATTATAAATTTTAAAACTTTCAAATGACCTCGAATGTGAATAAGTGTTTTACAATAGTTTTAGATATTGGAAAGATGTACAAGTTTGTAGTTCATAAATTTTTTATTTAAATTGTTTAGCCATCTAAAAACGCATTATAAGCTATCTAATTTCAAATTTTAAATTTAAAAATTTTAAATGATCTCAGATGTAAAAAAGTTATATATCAAAGTTGTAGATCTCGAAAAGATGTACAAGTTTGTAGTTGACAACTTTTTCATTTGAAATTGTTTAGCCATCTAAAAATGCATTATCAACCAGTTAAAGAAACACAAAATGCCACGTCAGCAATCCAAGTCTTTGAAACGATGGGCTCTGATTGGCTGAGCACCACCACCCACGGATCCATCTCCCCCCTTTCTTTTCCTCCCGACCCTCTCTCTTTCTCCAGATAAGGGCGCAGGGAGGCCGGCGCCCGACGGCTTCGGCGGGCGGCGCCCGGCTGGGCACCGGCGGGCGCAGGCGGCGCGGCGGGCGCGTAGATCAAGGCGCGCGCGGCTGGCCGGCCGCGCGGGGCACCCTCCGGCGCGGCACCCCCTCCCCTCCCCTCGGCCGGCGGCGGCGCGGCGCCCCTCCCCCGGCCGGCGGCGGCGCGGCGCCCCTCCCCCGGCCGGCAGCGGCGCGGCACCCCTCCGCTCCCTCGGCCGGCGGCCGACGCGGCGCGGCGCCCATCCCCTCCCTCGGCCGGCTGCGGCCGGCGCGGGCCCCACCCCTCCCCCAGCTGGCGGCGGCGCAGCGCCCCTTCTCTCCCTCGGTCGGCGGCGGCCGGCGCGGGCCTCCACCCCTCCCTCGGCCGGCGGCGGCGCGGCACCCCTTCCCTCCCATGGCCGGCGGCGACCGGCGCGGCGCCCCTTCCCTCCCATGGCCGGCGGCGACCGGCGCAGGCCCCTCTCCTCCCTCGGTCGGCGGCGGACGGCGCCCCCCCCCCCCCCCTCCCTCGGCTGGCGTGGTGGCAACGGCGACTGCTGACAGTGCAGGTGTTTTTTTTTTGAAAAATCTTCGCCGAGTGTCACATTCACACTCGGCAAACACTTTGCCGAGTGCCCTAGTGTTTGCCGAGTGCCCGAAAAAGAGCACTCGGCAAACAACTTCTTTGCCGAGTCTCTCGTTGCCAAGTGCTCTTTGCCGAGTGTTTTAATGGCTTTGCCGAGTGCCCTGGACACTCGGCATATTGCTGGCCTCCCGTAGTGGTTTCCCATCACCTGTTCGAGTGCTGCAGCAGGCAAGCTGTGAACCCTATCAAGCTGTTGGGTGTTGGGTACCGGCGCGCACCGGCGAGTGCGCACCACTAGGCTCCCGTTCCTTATTAACAATGACGAGGTTCATGAACACGGGTAATTTAATCATCGCTTCAATGGAAAGTATGCTTACAAATATCCACAAATGCAATATTAGTTCGTGAGGGAGAGATCAAGACTGCAGACAAAATCTGTTAAAAGTCTGGCATGCCATATGTTTGACAGGAATGCCTGAGACAAAGTAACAAGGTACGCCTGGTGATTTTTTTCATTAGGTATTGGTGAAAGTACTGAAATGGTCCTTTACATAGTGGTTTTACCATTTCATGAAATAGAAATATTAGAAATAAAGGAAGCATTTACTATTTTCTCGTTATTAGTTCAATTAAATATATGGTGCTTTTACTAACAATTGTTTGATGTTCTTGTCAATACCTTCATGCATATGATTTATGGACGAGGCTTAAGTATGGATTTGCATTGATTTAGTTCAGTCTGGGCCCATCATAAATCTAGGTACTACCTTTGATATTGTTTTGGATTATCAAATCAATTCAGTTTACATACGGAGTATGATCTAGGGAGCCCGGATCCAGCTCCCTGCAAAATACAGCAAGCTCGTTGCAGACGCGTCGTCAACGGCGCCGATTTGGCGCCTGACGCCCATGATCTCAGAGAGCCAGCTCTCGAGGACACTGACATCTCCATTGGCAACAGAGAACTCCTGTAAGAGGCACTTGATGTACTCGAGGCTCTTCTTGGAGCCTTCGCCGCCGTCCCGGCAGCTCAGATCAATTCGGCTTCCAAGGAGGCTGCTGCACCCAACCATAGCCGGCGCCATGCTATTTGACGCCCGTGCTTGCTACCGGCAGGAGGAGAAGATGATCTTGGGAAACAACGTGTCGCTGACTTGACTTGGGTCTGTGCGGACGAGCCCACCACACGACACGTCACCGCACACTCCGACACATACATGTTGCCCAGCTGCCGAGCGACTGTTGACCATTTTTATCTGAGCATGATTGGGCCGGCACTTTGTAAGGAGTTTAAGGCCCGTGAGAGTTGCCGATGGGCTCCTCTGGTGAGGCCCGCCAATGGTGGGCTATAATGGGCTTTCGGATCAAATAAGCTACACCGCCAAAGATTTGAACAAGATACAGGTGACTCTATAACGCGGGGAGTTTTCGTGCTCTCCCGCAGCCCCTAGTACTGTAGCGCATTGCATCAGTTTTTTTTTTCTTTTCAGAACTTTTTTTACACCATATTTTTTTGTTATAGTATGTCTATTCTTCCTCACATGAGTGTCACGTCTGGTGGTACCTTAGTATTATCTCCAGAAGAAATACATGCATCCATACCGGTAAAAAAAATGCGTCCAACTAGAGTCGGTGTGTCCTCGCCACATGATTCCAACGTTGCGTTGTCACACAATTTTTCGGTCGTTTTTTTTTTGCTTTTCGGAACTTTTCTACACCATATTTCTTTCGCTACATTATGTCTATTCTTCCCCACACGAGTGTCACGTCTGGTGGTACCTCAGTATTATCTCCGGAAGAAATACATGCATCCATACCGGTAAAAAAAATGTGTCCAACCAGAGTCGGTGCGTCCTTGCCACATGATTCCAACGTTGCGCTGTCACACAATTTCTCGATCGCCGCATTTTACAACTGTGTATTGTTGCCAAATGAAATTGTGGTGCCCTTCATGCATTAAAGCCGTCGTTGCCTCCCCACAAAGTTTAAAATGTGACACAAATATTGCGCTCCTTGGTTGTTCGCCCAATTTCGCCATCACGTGTCAACTCGCTTTCTCTTTCCCTTCTCTCGAGCCTCAGTTTCGATCAAAAGTGGTGCATCTGCCTCGGAGGGAGATACCGTCTACCACGGGCTTACCGACCTTACATGTGAAACCCACGATCACTGTTTTTCGTGAGACGAGATCGTCGAACCGTAGTTCCTGCCCTCAGGTTGTCCTCTTCCCTCTCTTTCTTATTCGTCGGCCAGCAGGCCAACAACGTCACATCACCCCGCTCCAGTCCTCAATTCCCACGAGCTCTAGCGTGGCAGTGGCAGAAGGCCCTCCTAAGTGCACACTCTATGTCAACACAGCCATGCTCTCCATGATCGATAACATCTGTCTTGCCACCATCGAGTTTGTTGAGGAGTCATGCCAGCATGACACCATCAATGTCCATGATTGCTACTGCGTACGTACCATCCATGCATATTGCCTACTTCATTCAATATGTGTATGGTTGTTTCATGCATGTAAGCATTTAATGTTCTTGGTGATTAAAAAAATTAAGAAATAGATAAAATAAAAAACCATCCATGATAATAACAAGTAATTACACATGTAATCTAACAGGCGCGGCGTTAGCGCGCTGGCTTTCCTAGTATACATAAGAGGCAGCACGATGAACTGCTACCACATCGACCAAGCCGAAGAGCTGATACTGCCTCCTGGAGCCAACCACGGGCGTCATCGCTCTATCTATAATTCCGTTGGGCGACATGTCTGGCTCCTAGCTCCTCCTGATGGAGTTTGTACCGTTCACTCTACCATATAAATAAAGCGGTACCTCCCTAAAAAAAAGAGGCAGCATGATGGGTTTAAATTTTAAAATGAATTTTAGTGAGATACTGTGCAGAAATAACGCTATAGGACTACACAACAGCCGCATCTAAGGGCATGTTTAGTAGCGCTCCGGCTCCTTAGAAAATGGTTCCACTCCTCTTCTCTAGGTAGAGCGGCTTCTCGATCTGCTGGAGTTTCAGCTGAAACTGTTTTAAAAAACATTTAGCAAAATGACTTCTCTAATTCTGATTTTGCCTCCACCGAGGTGAAAACCGTCCATGAACCTAGTTTCCAAGTGTTGTCATGTTCGAGGCAAAACCACATGACTCTTGGCCTCAGAATCGGTTCATATAGCGAAGCAATGTAGAACAGAGCAAGACTTCTACCGAGATACAAAAGAAAAGACTGCTATATATAGTGCTTGCTTATGGAGGGTTTGTCAATGGATTAATTATGTATTTGTATATATGTCAAGCCACCGTTTCATCTAGAATGGAAACACCCACGTTTTACACGGTGTGAATGCTTGCACACGTTGCGCATGCCATGGAGGCAATACTTGCCTCGAGCGGCCCGATGCGAACCATATGCTAGTTTCAAGGCGAGGCATGAGGCGCATGCACAATTTAACAATTGCTACATGTGTACATGCTGCAGTTTTTTTTAGATGATCATGTGTACATGTTGCTGCAATTTTGTTCAGATATGGATGCATCAACAACCTTTGAACAGAGTAGCTTGGAGATCAGATATAGCATGCAACCATAGCGAATTAAGATAGACAATTGCGTCACCGAAACTTTAGAGATATGAACTCCAATGATTAATATAAATGCAGAGAGAGAGAGAGATGTACACAAGCGGGAGCTATAATCTTTGCCAAAAGAATCCAATATTATCGTCTTATTGCCGTAATCACATACATAGAACACATGTGTTGCTCTGTATCTTGTGAATGTTGATCGAAGCCTAAAATAAAATTAGTCTCTCAATTAATTCTGTAACTTAATTAATTACTTAGTAATTCTGTTTAGGTATACGTAATAATTGGATCAATCTTCACCAGCAAAGCTAGCTAATTGCTGTTATAATTAAAATGTTGGCGTGTGAATGTTGAGCAACGAGACCCTGGTCTGCACTAGGCTCCTAAAGACCTTGTGGCTCTCGCTCTCGAGCTCGCCGATGCATTGCTCCAGCTCCTGCAGCTTCCCAAGCGCCGCCGCTTCCCTCTGCTCTTTGCTGCTGCTTCTAGACGACGACGAAGCGTTCATCACCAGCGGCGGTAGCCTCTTCTTGGGCGAAGACGACGCCAAGGCCGCGGCGGCGTCGGCGACCTCCGAGAACACGGCTGCCGACGCGACCGCGGTGTCGTTGACGGCCTCGGCGACGGTTCTCGCGATCTCGAGCTCGTCGGCCGCGGCCGAGGACGCCAGCATGCTGGCCCTGGCGCACCTGGCGGCCTCCCGCGCGACAGCGGCGGCGAGGTGTTGGAGCTCCTTTCCGACCTGCCTCTGGGCGCGCGCGGCGGAGGCGAGCTTGGCGGCGTCGCGCCTGCGCCGGGCGGCGCGGAGGTCGGCGGCGTGCTGGCGGAGCGCGAGCAGCGCTGCGAGGAAGGTGCCGAAGGCGTCGGCGAGGACGAGGAAGCCGTCGAGGAGGCCGTCGCCGGCGCAGGCGGCGAGGGCGCGGTGCGCGAGCGGGAGGTGGAGGAGCTCGTCGAGGACGCAGAGGAGGGCCCGGACGTGGGCCAGGGAGAGCGGGTTCGGGCCCGGGTTGGAGGTCCAGGCCCGCAGCGCCACCAGCTGCGCCTCCACGTCCATCACCACCGGGTGCGTCTCGCACGGCACGCTCGCCGAACGCACGTGCCCGCCGCCCATTAGTAATTTGGACGACCTCGCCGGCGCCGGCCTGCCGGGACTCAGCGGCACGGCCATCGGCGCCACCATTATATCTATCTCTGAAGGAACTTGTGTTAAGCGCCTTATTGGGTTTCTTGTTTAATTTGGCAGTGTGATCGCGGCGCAATATATAGCAATGGAACGAATTGAGGTGGATGACTAGGCAAGCGTGTGCGTGCTGCGTGTATATATAAACGAAAACGAGAGAGGCCGGGGATCGAGACGAGAATGAACTGAACGAATACGTACGACGAGGTAGAGCTGTTGAGTTGTCGTGGTGGCAGTCACTGTTTAAAGGCCATGCACACGGCAGCAGAGATGGAACCGACGAAGCTTCGACGCCTCACATGCACACGCATGCACAGTACAGCCTTGCCTTGGAACGAAGAAGCTGCTGTACGCGTGCGCGTGGATCTCCGCATGCCCGCCACGTATGTACGGTGCTCAGCTACGGCCAGCGTCCCAACAAAGAACCAGTGCCCCCCTGCCCCAGATCGATCAGCCATCTCAATCTCATGACCGATGACACCGTGTATCGATTCTTGTATCGGAAAGGAATTTTGTTTTGGAGCCTGCAAGGCCATTTGCATGTTTCCTACTGCAAACTCAAGTCGATGAGGCTTCTGTAAATTTGTGTTAAATTTAAAAACTGCAAGTCAGGTAGAGAGCCTGCTGGCTAGGTGCATGGTTTCATCGCAGCCAATACAGAAGCAAAAACAGAGACAATATATCGAAATCCGAGGATGGCAATTGGAAATGGGGGCAGTTTAGTTTGAACGAACGAAGACAGTAGACTTTGGGAGGGAGGATCGATAGAGAGATGTTGTGAGATTCTAGGGTACGGCTGGCAGGCACCATGCCAGCTGTGGATGTCCCGGTGTTGCCGGTGGCCGCAATACAATATGCTGCACGAGGGCATCTCGCTCGTATTCTCGCCTCGTCTCTTCTCCTCTCTAGCTTGGACCTGAATGAAAGGAACCCCGCCACCGGAATGAACGGAGACCATGACCGATCCATCGATAGCGACTGACCTAGCCACGGAAGAAGAGCAAGCTTACAAGCTACAACCCTAGTTTTCAATGTGTCTGATCCACACTTAACAGGCTGTTTAATTTCATATTGGATGGGATCATGGTCGTTGCATCACCGGAGCTTCAATCTATCCTGCTGCAGACGATATGTCTATGGCGATGAGACATGACAGGTGTGCTGCGTATCCTGCCGTTGTGACAACTCAACCGATCCATGTATGTATCGATCCATTTGTGAATTTGTTATTCATCGTGCAGTTGTTATTACTAGCCGTGTGCATGATGCCTAAATCAAAGTAGAGTAGACTGCAGATCAAACTAGTAGAGTAGAGCTGATGTACAGAGGGAGCTGCAACTAGATTGGTTTCGGTGTTGAGATTCCAAATGTCTCCTGCGCAATGTGATGCGACGACAATGTTACTTGATTAGCTGTAATTGTACCCTGACGACGCGGTTAAGCGCGCCAGCGGCCGAGTCTCTGCCTGTTAATTTCCTCGTTTAGATTGCTTATTAATCTAAGATTACGTTTCACGTTATAACATCAAGTGTGCTCAAATTCAGCAGCAACTAAAGACACCCTGTTTCCATATTTTTGACCAATAATAAGCTGAGTGTAATGATTCATGACTAATTCAATTCAATGGAGTCTGACATTCTTGAGTAGTGGGCATTTGGCTGGCTCAATTCCTTGGTTCAAGGGGAAATGGCTGCGGAAATTAACAATAGGACCTTTAATTTTCTTCATCCATTCCTAATTGAGTACCAACTGTTTGACCCTTTTGAATTGGTGTCAGTGGGTTCAATTCATGTCTACCAATTGTGTTTTCACTCTTATGCAGCTACACCAATGCACCATCTTCTTTCCTACGACGTGAACCAACCAACTTCCTTGCCATTGATCACGATCTTGGTGCACACTACTCTTGGATGTCATGAACTGAGCCTAGCTAACCGCAAAAAAAAAAAAAAAAAAAAAAAAAAAAAAAAAACAATGAATTGAGCCTAGCTACCATTGGTATGCCCTAGTTATTTTTTGGTAGTAATTGGTACCCATGACTTCCATAGAAAACCAAGATATTTTAATGATAGTCATTGATATTCTTGCATACTGTCGGTGCCAATCCTGGGAGAGGCCCTAAGACAACAGTAATCACCAACTAAACCGCTAGAACCAATTAACCCGGCGAAAAACAAGTGCAGAGGTCTTGATCCGCTGTCAAGCTCGAGGGTGCCCTGCACCCCTCGAGCGAAGCGGAACTCCGCCTCGCTCGAGCCCCCTCGCTCGAAGCCCGGAACCCGCTCTCGATGCCTATCTCCGCCTCGCTCGAGACCCCTCACTCGCGGGGCCCGCTGACGGCTCACCTACCCATGGACAAGAGCATTTAATGGCTCCGCACGGCCTTGGGCGAGGAAGTCAAGCGACGAATCATTAGCCCATCCCCGGTCATCTCCGCCAACCCCTGACACCGTGCGGTCATTTCCGACACCGTGCGGTCATCCTTGACACCGTGCGGTCATCCTCTACACTGTACAGCGTGATGGACCCGTGTGGCGTCACGAGCCTGGGCAACGTGACAGCCCTGTACTGTCACGCTCCCCTGTTCTACCAACTCCGGTACGGGGACCCCTCGAACGGACAGGGGGAGCCCTCGAACGGGTCCATGGCCCGATGTACTTGATGATGACGACCCACGCCAGCCCATAAAATCAGGAGCACAAGGAGCGTGCGTCATGTACAGGGGACGTCACGCCATGCGCCAGAGCACCATACGCCGGGAAGTCGCCTAGTCCGACAACACGAGCCAAGACAAGAGTCACGCCCGCAGTCACGCCCCGTCGTACGCCGCCACTGTACTAAGTACTGTACTTTTACTGTTTGTAACTGCCCCTCTTTGAACTATAAAAGGAGGAGGCAGCCCCATAGAACAAAGAGGCCACCAGACACACTCGTTCACACACTCGTTCACATACTCACCACTCAGTTCATCAAGCAACCCAACTCTCACTCGTTCTAAGGGACCTGGAGGCCCATCCTCCTCTCCCGCCAAGCTTGTAGCCCCCTACTACGAGCACCCCCCGGTGCAAGGCAATACAAGTGCGCAAGCACACCCTGCTGGACGTACGATCGGAAGATCGGAACCAGGATAAACCTCGTGTCACCGCATTGCCCTTGCATCGACCATCGAGAGACGGGACACAGCGCACTTTTCTGCAGGTGTTGGACCCCCGCGCGGTTCCGACGCCGACAGTGGCGCGCCAGGTAGGGGATTCGCGCTGTGATCGACTTCTTGACCCACCAGTTCTCTCGATGGTGATCCGTACAGAGCGCCTCGTTGACCGCTGCTCCTACGGTTCATCCGACCCGCTCCCGGCCGGATTCACCATCTGGTTCGGGAGCCTGGGGTTTGAGGCAACCGGCAACGGTTATCTCATGCGGCTCCTCCCAAGGGATGCGGCCACCACTGCCGCGACCGCCGCGACAAGCCCACCGCCGCCACCAACGCCCAGGCGCAAGAGGCGCTCAGGGCGACGCTCGCGACGAGCACGCATGGAGCGGCGCCGGGCTGCGCATGCGCGCCGTTTGGACGACGTCGACCTCAGCGAAAGCGCCATTGCCGAGGAGACGACGGCCACGCCAACACCCGCGCCTCCAACCACGCGCCCGAACGGGGAGAGCGAGGCTGAGCCGTCACATTTCCCGTATGAGATGCGTGGGGCGGGCATGGCGTACTCGTCATCCATCAGCACGGCGATGGACACCTACGACGATCTCGCTGGACATCACCTGCTCTCGATCCGGAACCTTATCGCGACCTCGCCGGGCGACTCGTACCTCGGCACGAGCGCCGACGAGGCCTCGCGGGAGGACTCGGAGTGGGACTACCTCGAACTTCGCGACTACGAGGCTTTCGTGGCGTTCCAGGCCGCGGCGGACTACTGCTTCGACTACTCTGATGACTCGAGCACGGGGGATCATGACCCCGCGCGGGAGTGCTTTGTCGCGGCAGTATTCGAGCCGGACACGGAGGACAACGGCACCGTCGCGCCACGAGACCCCGTGGGAAGCGCGGCGCCCCGGCAGCCAGCACCTCCCACGACCGGAGACGCCGCGCTGGTTCAGGCCCAGCTGATCCAGGTGCGAGAACTCGAGGCCAGCCTTGAAGACGAGCGACGCCAGCTTAGGTTCCGAGCGGCACGCATGTCGAGGCCGCAGCCCTCGCAGCGCGCCATCGCTCGGCGAAGCGGCATGCAAGTCGTGGCTGCAGCCCTCGCTGAATGCTCTGCACGCTGACAGAGTGACAGGACGCCCGTGACGAGACGAGGCAGCGGGAGCCATGCACCCGTCGCGTCACCAGCGCTGAGGCAGCTGAGCCAGGCACCCGTCGCATCACCTGCGCCGCCCCGACAAAAAAAGCTAAGCTACCCTTCTACCCTACGGTTTCTTCGACGCTCCATCTCTCCATCATTTCGATCACGACTTTTCGCGCACGGGGCAGGGAGATTCTTTCTTCGCCCCACGCGAAGACAAAAACTCCCTCGGGGGCTACCACAGGGCACATTACCCTGGGGAACAAACGCTCCACCCCTCGCCATTTGTTTCTTCTCGCAATTTTCTACAAATTTTTGTCGCTTTGTCATGTTTCGGTTGTGTGTACGAAGAAGCGACGGAGGTTGGGCATCGACGGCTAAGGCAAAGGGGTGGCGATGTCGTGGGATAGCTTACGCCTCCGGGATACGCATCCCCCCTCGTCACCCTCGAACCTAAGCTACTCGCGGAGGGGCGGGGCGCGGCTGCTTGAAGTCCAAGAGTGTCGGTGTCGAGGGAAAGCCTACGCCTTCGGGATACGGCGTCCCCCATCGACACCCCTGGGCTCGAGCAGTCCAAGCTCTTCCCGTGCGCAGGGAGATGGTCCAACCCGGTCGAATTCCTTTCGAGGCACACAACCAAAATGACAGTAAACATAGCGAATTTAAATACAATCGAGCACGATGCCGAAATTCTCAAACACCCACAAGTTCAAAACATAAAAATTCCTAAACCTATTACATATTCGCCTCGCAGGCACTGACGCAGGCAAAGTTCTTCAAGCGCCATCCCCGTCGACGGTGCGCTCTGGGGAGGTGTCGTCGTCACCCTCGCCTGAACCGGGGAGGATCTCGTCGGCGAAGAGCGTAGCGAGTGCGGCGGCCGTCTCTGCTACGTTGGCATCAGCCTGCTCGACCGCGGCCACCGCAGCATCATCGTCGAGGCCCTCAGCGACGACGTAGCCCGTCGCCAGTGCGTCAAGCTGGACGAGGTAGTGCGTCGACACCACGCCAAGAGCCTTGCGGATGCCGAGGAGAAACGCGTTCTTCACCCGCCCCATGACGCGGTCACCCAGAGACCTCAGACGGCTGGCCAACGAACTGCCAGACTGGGCGCCGTCCTCCTCGAACTCCAAACACACCGCGGCGACGGCCTCTCGTAGCTCCTCGAGCTCCTGCTGCGAGGACGCGTAAGCGACCCCCACCGCCTCCGCCCTGGCCTGCGAGTCCGCCACGGCCGCTTGCAAGCCTAGGATAAATCAAAAAGGAAAGGAATCTTCAGCGACAGGGCCAGTGTGGGTTCTGGAAGAACGGAAAGGTTACGCAGAGGCTCGAAGCTTACCGGCTGCCCGCTCCTTCTCAGCGGACCATTGCGTGCGGAGCGCGCACGACTCCTCCCGCAGCGCCGCCAACGAGGCCCCTTGTTCTTGGGTCGTTGACCGCAGCACCTCGAGAGCCACGCTATGCTCAAGGACTTGGGCCTCAGCCGCAGCAGCTGCTTCGTGTTGCTGGCGGAGCGAGGCCTGCGCCGCGGCGAGGGAAGCATCCTTCTCCTGCAGGAGAGCGTTCAGGCGCTCCACCTCGAGGGCCCTCTCTGCGGCCGCAGCACGCAGAGCGTCGCGCTCCCTCTCTGCGCGGCTCAGGGACTCGCCGTGCGCGCGAGCAGCAGCCCACGCCTCGTTTATTGCAGCACGAGCCTGGTCCACCTCAGAGCTCAGCTCGGCATTCCTCTGCGTCAGATCATGGACGTAGGCGTGCTGGTCGGCGATGTGCGAGACCTTGGACGCCGCCAGGTCTCGAAGTTGCTGGTACAGGGGAACAACACGAAGTCAAGGCACGAAGCGAAAAATCAAAGGGGCCTCGAGCGAAGAACACAAACTCACCACGTGCAGCTGAAGCCCCCTGGTCCGGTGAAGCTCGAGCGCGTCGGAGAGGGCGTTCTGGAGGTCGGTGCCGATTTGGTGGTGCTCCAGCCAGAGCTGGTTCTCGTTTTCCACGATGGAGACGAGTTCATCCGGGATCCCAGGGCGGTCCAGCCCAAGGATGCCTCGGATACCACCGCTCGTGCTGGCGCCAGCACTGGCGGGGACGCTTCGACCCTCGACCGCCTCCAGCCTCGAAGGCGCGGTTGGGCCCGCGGCCACGACGGAACTGACCGCCGCAGCGGCTTCTGCCGACGCGGGAGTTTCCACCGCGACGGCACCCCCGCTCTCGAGCAGAGGCGCCGCACTGGCAGGAGGGAGCGCCTGCGCCTCGCACGGGGGCTCGAACCCCGGCGCCATGTCTTCTTCGTCGGCGAGGATGTAGACCACCTCGCTCCTCGCGCGCCTTCCTTCCTCCTCCACGCCTGGGCCCGCAGGCTCTCCCGGACGACCCTGCCCGGCGACCCCAGTGGGGGCCAAGCCCCGCTCCTCCGCGGCCCCTTCGAGGCCAAGCTCCCGCCGCGCTCGCTCGACCCCCCTGGCCATGGCCGCCTCGTAGCTGGCCACGAGCGAGGCCTCAGCCTCTAGCGTCGTGCGCGAGGGCGGGGCCTCGGTGTGGGGTGTCGAGTGAACCCTCGTCTTGAGGGCTTTGATGGGAGCGAGCGTGGGGGCGGCGGGGGTGGAGGTCCCGCTAAAACAACCAAACCAGAAATTAGAAAGTCGACGCAGACACCAACCAAAACGAGCCGTCGAAGGGAGATGAAACGCTTACCGGTTGACGCCCTTGAGCTTCCGCTTCTGGGAGCGGCGCGAAGGCGGTTGTACCGCAGGCGCGGGGGCCCGCTCGCCGGCGACCCCTGCCCTCGCCGGCGGGGCGGGCGCCGGGACGGAAGCACCCGACGCGCCTGGCGTCGCGGCCACGAGCGGGGACGCGCCTGGCGCCGCGGCCACGAGCGGGGACGCGCCGGGCGCCGCGGCCACGAGCGGGGGCGCGTCAGCGGCGCGCGCCACCGTCGCCGACTCGAAGAAAATCTCGTCGTCTGACGAGTCGTCCTCCTCTGGCTCGGGCGTGCTGTCGGGGGTCGGCAGCGGGGAGAGACCCTCCCTTTCCCGCCTCCGGTTCTCCTTTTGGTGCTCGTCCCTCCGTCGCTGCTTCCGGAGGCGCGTCTCTTTCTCCGCGTCCTTACGCGCCTTCTGCCGCTCGGCGTTCAGGCGGTTGGCTTCGCGGACGTCAGGGAGAGGGGGAGCCGATCGGTGCCCTTTGTGGGTCAGCCCCTGAAAATACGAAGCTAATCGTTTAATAAACTCGATACGAGCGTGAAACAGTTCGAAAGGAGAAGGGAAAATACTCACGAAGGTGAGGTAGCCCTCGTCGGGGCGCATCTTGATGGCCCAGAGGACGTCGTCCTCGACCGCCATCTTGGTGCAATCCACGGCGCGCCGCGCCCGCTGGGCCGCCTCCGCAGCTGAGAGCGGCTCCTGGGCCATCCTCGAACCCTCGAAAGGGGCCCTCGACGTTAGCTGGTAGATGGGCAAGCTCCTCTGCATGAGAGGAACCACCCGCCGCTGGTGGAAGTTGGCGATGACGGCGGCGGCGTTTAGCCCCTTCTTCGCCAGGGATCGAAGCTCCGTGGTGAAGATCCCTAGCTTGTCTTGACGAGCTTTGGGGGAGACCCCCCAGCTCCATGCGAGCGGCTTCTCCGCCACGATCTTGTCAGTGTAGGGGGGGAGGAGATTACCGTCGTTACGCAGGTAGAACCACCCCTTGTCCCAGTCCGCGTTGTTGGACGTCATGGTGGTGGGGATGTAGAGATCTTTTCTCCCTTCCCGCAGCTGGAACATGACGCTGCCGGCGCGGACAAGCCTCCGCACCCCAGTGGCCCCAGTGGCGACGGTGTGGAGCTCGGCCCGGAACAAGTGAATCCACAAGTCCCAGTGCACCGGAACCCCCAGGTATCCCTCGCATACCGCGACGAACACCGCCGCCTGGGAGATGGCGTTCGGGGCGAAGTTATGGAGCTCCACCCCGTAGTACGTGCACAGAGCGCGGATGAAATCCCCGGGAGGAGATCCGAACCCGCGCTCGTGCAGGCGAGCCAGGCTCACGACGTAGCCCTGAGGTGGAGCCGGCACCCTGTGCGAGGATGGCGGCGCCATCCACTCCGGCTGGCCGGCGGAAGAGATCTTGGGGAGCAGGCCTCTCGCAACGAGCGGCTCCAGGTAGCTCTTGTCGGCGGTGGACGGGCTCCATGGGGCAGCTTCCCTCAAGGTCACCATGGCTGAGGAAGGGGAGTGAAGATGGATTGGATCTAAGCTCTCGAGGGCTAGCGAGCACGAAGAGACGGAGGGAACAAAGGTTTGAGCTAAGGTAAGGGAAACTGACCCCTCCTCTCCCCGTATTTATCGACGAAATTTTACCGGGCCGCGGGTAAAGCGCGGCTGCGGGCACGCGTTAACTCCGCACTTAACCCTGTCGCCGACAAGTGGACCCCGCAAACGTGGTGGGCCAACATAAAGGCACAATTATGACTGTGGCCGCCCGAGGCGTCGCGAAGTCTTGTAGCGCGTCTAATCCAACCGCCCCGCCAGCGCCGCTCTCGCCTGAAAAGGCGCGCCACTGCGCCCTGGCCGCGCCACGTTGGCCATGACTGCCCGACCGGACGCCTCGGACCCCACCCCAACCAAACCGCCAGCGAATATTCCCTCGCTCCGCACCAGCACAGGTAAGGCATATATCGCTCGAGCTTTACTGATCAGGGGGTCGAAGCCTGGCTCCCGTCGAGAGTTCCGACAGGCTCTCCAGATCAAACAGAGTCAGGGGCGAACGGGGCATGCACGAACACGCTCAACCTCGAACAAAGGCCTCGAGGTCTCGAGGATGCCCTGATCCGCGTTCAAGGCTGAACAAAGGAGGCCAGTTGAAGGATCCCAACGAGGGAGCGCATCGAGCCATCGGTCCTAACGAATGGGATCGAGCCTTGCCTGGCGTACCTTTGTAAGCTTGTTCTGTATGAGACGTGTCTCCGGACCACGAGCCGACCCTAAACGAACAGGGCACGGACGTCCACTTGAACCACCCGCTAACAGCTCACCGACACGTCCATGACTCGCGGCCCGCTCATGGGTAGCATGGAACTGTGTCCCCCCTCCTCCCGTGACGGGGCGACGAGGGTCGAAACTCATGGTCAAAGGCCTCTCGAAATTGGCCGAGTCAGGGTTCGGTCCATAAGGGACAACCCATGATGGCTCGAGACAAGTCAACCTGGAGTCTAAGGGCGAGAACAAGACCTTGGACGATGCAATTCACTCCTCCAAGGCCTCGGGGGCTACACCCGCGGGTGCGCTAGCGCGCCCCCACGGAAAGTTCTACGAAGGGACCTCGAAACGCCAAAACTCCAGAAAGAACACTAACCCATGCAGGTCTGACACTCATCACTGCATGGCCTCGGGGGCTACTGTCGGTGCCAATCCTGGGAGAGGCCCTAAGACAACAGTAATCACCAACTAAACCGCTGGAACCAATTAACCCGGCGAAAAACAAGTGCAGAGGTCTTGATCCGCTGTCAAGCTCGAGGGTGCCCTGCACCCCTCGAGCGAAGCGGAACTCCGCCTCGCTCGAGCCCCCTCGCTCGAAGCCCGGAACCCGCTCTCGATGCCTATCTCCGCCTCGCTCGAGACCCCTCGCTCGCGGGGCCCGCTGACGGCTCACCTACCCATGGACAAGAGCATTTAATGGCTCCGCACGGCCTTGGGCGAGGAAGTCAAGCGACGAATCATTAGCCCATCCCCGGTCATCTCCGCCAACCCCTGACACCGTGCGGTCATTTCCGACACCGTGCGGTCATCCTCTACACTGTACAGCGTGATGGACCCGTGTGGCGTCACGAGCCTGGGCAACGTGACAGCCCTGTACTGTCACGCTCCCCTGTTCTACCAACTCCGGTACGGGGACCCCTCGAACGGACAGGGGGAGCCCTCGAACGGGTCCATGGCCCGATGTACTTGATGATGACGACCCACGCCAGCCCATAAAATCAGGAGCACAAGGAGCGTGCGTCATGTACAGGGGACGTCACGCCATGCGCCAGAGCACCATACGCCGGGAAGTCGCCTAGTTCGACAACACGAGCCAAGACAAGAGTCACGCCCGCAGTCACGCCCCGTCGTACGCCGCCACTGTACTAAGTACTGTACTTTTACTGTTTGTAACTGCCCCTCTTTGAACTATAAAAGGAGGAGGCAGCCCCATAGAACAAAGAGGCCACCAGACACACTCGTTCACACACTCGTTCACATACTCACCACTCAGTTCATCAAGCAACCCAACTCTCACTCGTTCTAAGGGACCTGGAGGCCCATCCTCCTCTCCCGCCAAGCTTGTAGCCCCCTACTACGAGCACCCCCCGGTGCAAGGCAATACAAGTGCGCAAGCACACCCTGCTGGACGTACGATCGGAAGATCGGAACCAGGATAAACCTCGTGTCACCGCATTGCCCTTGCATCGACCATCGAGAGACGGGACACAGCGCACTTTTCTGCAGGTGTTGGACCCCCGCGCGGTTCCGACGCCGACACATACGGACGTCACATATAGGATCATCTCGACATTGTAACCAAAATTGTGGCTTAAAATTGCTAATATGATTTTATAGAATAAAATTGCTACCTTTGATACTAAATCAGCAAAGTTCTTTGAAAAAAAAAAAGATAAATTTATAAACATAATAGCTCGACGAGTTATCAAAATATATTCTTGGATGAGGACGCCATGGTAGACGCCGACACAGCCGCTAAGAACACGGCGATGGATGCCACGGTCCTTCTTTCTTTGTTTCATAGTTTTTTTCCTTATAACCAATTTTCATACTTAGATTATAACAAGCTCTCGCTAGAGATTTTTTTTAAATGGTCTCGCTAGAGATTTAAAGGAAAAAGGTTTCACATTAGAATCATTATTTGGTCAAATCCCAGAAAATCATCAATTAATTCCACTTATTAATATGTATAGGGGAGTCGATCCATAGTGGACATCATTGGTCACAAGGCGCACATATCATGCCATTGGAGTGCACATGGACTGGGTTGAGGTGATAATAATTGTTTGTATTTTAGTCAGGGGAGATGCTCGGGATATGAATAAAGGTACATTGTTCGTCGCTATATATGTCAATATTAGGTTAATCTACCTCAAACCAAAGGCGAGTGATGGAGGTTAAAGTAAATGTTGTAACGTGTAAGAAAAAAATGAGGCAAAACTCAAGAACTGAAGGAGATATGTGTGGCAAAATTTCTTCTTTGTATATGTATTCTCTGTTTCTATGTACAGTTTATGGCATACTCCTATGCTGTAACTAGTGTACATCGTCATCAGTTAACTTGGTTGTCTCTGGGCGTGATACATGATTCACTCGGTAATTATATTGCCGGAGTCCGAATGTTGAGCAATGAGACCCTAGTCCGAACAATGCTCCTGAAGACCATCTCGCTGCCGGTCTCGCACTCGTCAATGCAGTGCTCAAGCTCGTCGAGCTTCTCGGGCGCCAGGTCGGCCGCCTCCACCGTCGTGGCGGCCTTCTTAGTGAAGGCGGCGAATGTCGACGACGCTGTCTTCTTGGAAGACGACGCCGCGGTAGAGACCGACGCGAGCGCCGAGAACACGGCTGCGGAGGCCGTGGCGCTGGCGGCCGCCGCGTCCATGAGCGCGGCGGCCATCTCGGCCTCCTCGGCGGTGGCGGCAATTCCGAGGCGCGCGCACTTGTTTCCGGCGACGGCGACGGAGGAGACGGCGGCGGCGAGGCGCGCGAGCTCCTTGTCGGTCCTGCGCTGGGATCGCGCGGCGGAGACGAGCCTGGTGGCGGCGTCGCGCCTGCGGAGCGCGGCCCGGACGTCGGCGGCGTCGCGCTTGAGGTTGAGGAGCGCGTCCTGGAAGCCGCGGTGGGCGTCGGCGAGGAGGAGGAAGGCGTCGAGGAGGCGGTCGGATGCGGCGGAGCGGACGGCGGCCTGGGCCTCCGGGAGGAGGAGGACCTCGGCGACCGCGGCGAGGAGGGCGTCGATGTGAGCCAGGCCGGAGGAGGAGGTGGTGGTGGTGGGCTCGGCGGCGGCGGCCCAGGCGCGGGCGGCTGCGGTGTGGGTGTGGAGGTGGGCGAGCAGCGGGTGGGAGCGGCAGGGGAGGCTGATGGAGCGGACGTGGTAGGCGGCGGCGCGGGGCTTGGAAGAGCGCGCCGGGAACGAGATGGAGCGCCCGAAGCTGGGAGCCATGGCTAGCACTTGTTGCGAGCTCTTGTAGATCTGATCTGCGTTCGTCTTCGTTTGTGTGCGATGGGGAAGGAGGACACGGGTATTATATTGAGGAGCGAGGCAGGGACCGGAAGGAGATCAAGGCAGCCATGGTTGGCGGCCACGCGGTGGTTGCACGTGTGGGTACGTTGCGGGAGAAGAGCGAGCGAGCGAGCAAGGACAGTCCCGGGGACATGATCCGGTTGGACAGGTTGGGCGGAAAGCAGCAGCGGTTGCCGTTGGAGTCAAACCAACTCGATCTAGCAAGTCGTTGGATCGATCGCCGGCGCTCGCTCTGGATGATCAACGAGACAACGACCATATGCATGCTGCACGCAGTGCCTAGGTGTCATGTTGGCTCCATCGAAAGGTGAGGTGTTCGACATGCAGGGCTCAGCTGGATGCATCTGTAACACACGCATGCACATCTGGATCGTCCATCTCGCTGCCCGGCCATCACACATTGCATCATGCATGCATATGATTGAGCTTAAGGTGGTCCAGACAAGGCAAATTAAAACGGAGACTAGAGATGTGCATGACTAGCTAGTAGCTGCGAGAACGAGTCCACGATGGACAGCGGGGATTGCACATGCGGGCGCGGCTGTACGTTTTGCAGGCTCGCCAGCAACCGGACACGCGGCAGGTGAGCCCACACGTACACATCACTGCAACAGCCGGATGGATCCGTCATGTGGATGGTGTCTGCTCCCTCCTTGCGATCGGGGGACACACCAGATTCCAAATGTCTCCACTCCAGTAATCGCTCATCGTCGTCCTCTCCACGCCACGCATCCATCCATGTGTACATCTCACGCATTATTGCTCACCATCTATACCTCAGTTTATTAATTAATTAACTCTAATAGCAAGCCGCACGACTGCATGCACATCTCCATTCCATGGTCGTCGGTCGTCGTCCGCTGCTGTCACCGTGTGATGCTTCCTACTCATCACTCACCACCCTTGCATTATTGGCCGGTTGTTGAAGGGATGCGCGCGCGGCTAGCTGGAATCCTGATTAAAAAAAAAAACTACAAATACACACGCGTGCTAGCTTCTGCCTCCTGCAAATCCAACGGCAGCTTCAGCTACTTGCATCCACGGACAATGCATGCATGATGGGCTCATGGCTCCGACTGAAAAGCAAACCAATTGCGTGCACATGCTAACGTTTGGTACCACGTACACATATACGGATATACCATACGTACCTCTGTCCTTTTAATAAGCTCTTTACGACCTTATCAATCGCATTGTCATTTTAATGTCTAGCTAGGGGTGCTCTCCCACTCCATATATATCGATCAGTACGTCCGTTACAAATTAAACTTACTACTACAATTATATGAGCACCAGATGCATCATTGTACATGAAACATACATTGCCAGTCATAATGTTGCACGAATGGGTTGTCGTCCTACAAATTCTTAGGTTGTTAGGGCTCCTCTCCTACCGGCTGCAGTTGCAGGTTGCAGTTGCAGAGGTGGTTGAGTTAGTTTGCGCACGCTTGCATGCATGCTTCGTTATTTGCATCTTTTTATCTTTTCAGCTAACGGCCGCCGCCAGATCCACAAAGAGATTTCCTAACATAAATATTTCACATATAGAGAGATTATATGCGGGTGGCTGCATATATGCATCATTGAAACAAGCTAGTAATAATGCCTACTACCAGCTATAGATGTTCAAACAATATAACTGGTGGAAATCGTGCTAAATTGATAGCGAGCCAGTATAGGTGTACGTTTGCATCAATCATCATACTTCTTTGTCCATTAATTTTGGTTCAAGACGATAAGGGGGTATCTTAGCTATTTGATTATAATCACTAAAAATTAAGATGGGGCTACTAACCACCGTATTTCGGAGAGATTTGATTCTAGCTAGGACAAATTTGCACGAATGGCCAGGGTAGTTGCCATCAAACAAATACTAGTTGGTTTAGTAGCTAGAATCCTACTAATCTGTAAGACGACGATCCTTATCTGTTGAGCTTCATAGTTTTAGTTTTAGTACCAATTATTTCTCTATGTTTATAATGAATCTAAATTAAAGTAATGAGAATTATTTGGCGCCCCCACAGACTACGGCACTAAAAACATTTCTTTGCAAGTGGCCAAATATTATCTTCGTTAAGTATATCTATGTGCAACATTTCTCTATAATTTGATAAGACCACCTGGCCAAATAAGGTTACGGATTATACTAGAAAAATTGTTAGGCACTCGAGAAAATATATATGCTAAGGAGTGCTAAAATTGCCGACCACGAACTCATCATTAAAAAAAACTATGGGAAACCATTGAACATACTATTGTAATAAGCTAGTCACAGGCATAAAATAAAAGTCCAAAAATGTTGGGGAATAATATATTGTTCATTCTATATATCAAAGAAAACACTGATGGAAAAAAGGTGGAACAAGTAATTTTTTTGATCCATATGTTTTAGCAGACTTTTTCCCCTAAATCATCAACTAGAGGCTTAATTAGAGGTAATAGCTATATGCATCTGTCATTGTTCTTGTGCATGTGTCCAAGGACAGACTCTGTGGCCATCTTCTTTGTTTAGTTTCCAATGTTGGAGATCTTGGACAACAACGTTGAATAGAATAGTGGTGCATTAATCAGATTTGTCTCTCGTTCGAACGTGCATCATCGTTGTTTCAGGAACTCGGACTTGATCTAGATCCAGATCGGGGTCGTCATGGTTTGATCTAAGGATAGTGATATGACAGACAACATAACTAACTTACAGAGATTATTGATGGGAGCTTGTTGTTGTTCGTTCCTATCCAGAGATATTATTGATGCATTCAAATCAGCATTACAGATTGTGGAAATTAAAAAGGGACATAGGGTATCTATGAAGCACGGCCGTTCGATTTGGTATCTTGTTAGCACCACTACGACCTAATAACGAGTGAAGAAATGTGTTTTCTTTTGCAACGAAATAAATGTATATGACAGATGCATTTGGATAGAAACGTTCATGCAGGAATTGAGATGGACACAGGGAGAGACGAAATATATATATAGAGGCGAACAAGCTTTTTTTGCTTTAATTCGTTGATCGAATTTGTATGTACAATTGCATTGCATTGCATTGCATTGGGTCAACTATTGATTTGGACTAATTAATTTGTTTGTCGAAACTCGATCAGCACGTTTGGGTGTGGATGTTGAGGAGTGCGACCCTGGTTTGCAGGATGCTCCTGAACACCTTGTCGCTCCCGGCTTCCATGGTGGCGATGCACTCGTCGAGGTTTTCCAACTTGTCGAGCGCCGCCATCTCCCTGTCCTCGTCGGAGGAGGCAGAAGCCTTGCTCCTGGTGACCATAGACATGAGAGTGGCTGGCTTCTTGGAGGAGGACGCGGCGGCAGTGGTGGCGGCCGACGAGATGGACTCGACGGCCGAGAACACGGCGGAGGAGGCCGAAGCGATGGCTGCCACGGCCTCGGCGAGCACGCCGGAGACCTCGACCTCGGCGACGCTGGCGGCCGCTGATGATCCGGCGGCCAGCAGGTGCGGGACGAATTTAGCGCCGGCGGCGCGCACGGAGGAGGCGAGGCGTGCGACGTCCTTCTCGGCGCTGCGCTGTGCGCGCGCGGCGGAGGCGAGCCTGGCGGCGTCGTGGCGCCGGAGCGCGGCGCGGGCGTCGGCGGCGTGGCGCTTGAGGTCGAGGAGTGCCTCCTGGAATGCGCCGTGCGCGTCGGCGAGGGCGAGGAAGGCGTCGAGGAGGCAGTCGGCGGTGGCGGAGCCGTGCTGGAGCGCCGCGCGGGCCTCCGGGAGGAGGAGGAGCTCGGCGAGCGCGGCGTGGAGCGCGTCGAGGTGGGCCAGGCCCGACGACGGGGAGGTGGGCTCGCCGGAGGTGGCCCATGCGCGGGTGGTGTTTTGGAGGTGGGCGAGAAGCGGGTGGGCGCGGGAGGACGGGAGGCTGATGGACCGCACGTGGCGAGCGGCGGCGGCGCGGGGTTTGGAGGAAGAGCGCGCCGGGCTGAGAGGGAAGGAGATGGAGCGGCCGAAGGAGGGCGCCATTGCTGAGCTGCTGCTGGGTCTTCTTCTTTAATTTGCTCTTTGCTTAGCTTAGCTTGTTGGTCGATGAGGAGAAGCCGGGGAGGAGGAGGGGGTATATAAAGGTGAGAGAGAGCGCCGTGGACATGGGAGGCTGTACGTGCTGCGGCCCGGAGAGCGCGTGGGGGTGGAGGATGCCGCATGTGTGGGCGGCCGGAGACGGAGAGGAGACAGGATCCACGAGGGACGGGGACGCGTGGGAAGACGCAAGTGGCCGGCAGCGGCCTCGAGCGATGGGGAGCTCCACGTGGAGGCTGATGCCGCTGGATCGTGTCTCCTGGAGCCGTCGGAGCTGATCGGGAGCTGGATGGGCAGCAGCACGGCCAATCATTTCGATCAGGCATTCAGGCCCCGACGGCGACACGCCGGCGGACGGCGGATGGGCGGATCGGGATCCAGATTGTCGTCGATGCAACGCCCGGCAGAGAGCGCGCCCGTGCGAGCCGAGATGTCTTGCGTGCTCGCTTAGCACTGCCTGCCTAGCTCATCGCTCGTCGCCAAGGCCGGCCACACCAACACGACATATATGAGATGCGCTTGTCGTTCAGAACGCATCCACCACCCGCGCTCATGTTTTGCACGTTCCCCATCCAAAGATAGGCCAGAGCATCGGAATAGCTCTGCAACATATAAGAGAGTACAAGAAGTTGATTACTCGCTACTGGGGTGAACGACTAGTGCACCAGGTGTTTTGCGCCTGCTGCAGACCAAAGCCGAGCAGTCTCCTTGATGTCATCTAACAGCCTTGCAGTTGATTTCTCCTTATTGCTGAAAAGTCGTTCATTCCTCTCATCTACCAGCCTTATTGTTGAAAATACTGATCTTTTACTGCTATATATACAATCTTTTACTGCTAAAAAAAAGAAAATACTGATGCATCAAAGATGAACCTGCGAGGACAGATCAGTGTTGTCCCCCCATCTTTCTGGGCAAAGCAACACCCTGCCCGACCAATTGGCAATCGACGACCGCCAAACTGAACATGAAGTAGGACACCCAGTGAACAGGTGCTGCGCCGTTTGTAGACTTATGTAGCACATTGGACAGAAATATGAATTTGGCCATTGGCGCAAGAGTAATGTCACAAACTAGTGTATGGGATCTATATGTTAATTGTCACCCATAGTTGGAGTAGGAGTGTACTTGTGAGTTGTGACGAGCTAGTCCTTAGCAGCAGGTGATTAACTAACCGTAGCATGACTCGAATAATTATATAGTAGATTATTAGCAACTAATTAACCAGCTCAAATCTCGAGGGATGAGACGTTGAGAGGGAGGGTTAGCACAGTATAGCTAGCATCAGTGAACGACGACGACGCATATACCTCTGCTTCTTGCCTGACTAATTGAGCTACGTGGCCCATGCATGTCGGCAAGTGGAGAAAACGCAGGCACATGTGCACGATCTATCTTGTTTTGCTGTTGGATGGAGCAAGTTTGGAGCACGGGAATATCGCTGCTGTGTCGTCTGTAGGTCGATCAGCAGCACATCAAACTGTGATCGAGATTAGTAGAGGCGATACATGGTCCAAATTGCAGATTAAGGCCGCAAAAGAGTAGCTTAGACGCATAATTGCGAATATAATTGTCAGGTCGGCTGCAAACAGCATAAACTCATTCCTCCCCGCCACACTACCGGACTCCGCCGCCCCAAATGCACGAAGGATCGTCCTTTTTTAATTGTTATAATTGAAGTGCATGTCACAAGTTTGACTCGATTTGTAAAAAATATATACTATGACATTTGTATCTTTAAACAATTTATTAAAAACTAGACTAAACGATCCGTAAATATTAATATTTTTTAATATAAAATTAAAGACGACATGTGGGCCGTGCACTGCCTGCTCGTGCCGGCCGGCCACGGCCATCGAGGCATTTGGCAACATCGTCATTATATTGTCCGTTGAGCTCGATGGATCGCGCGCTCTTGTGATCGTGAGCGGTGTGGTGACAGACATGATGGATGCTAGTGTTATATGCAATGCAATGCCCACTTGCAGGAGCGCGTCGGCGCATTTCCTTGGCCGGCCGGGGCGGTGGCCGACACGATCCGCGGCGGGAGGCACTGCACGCGGTACGGTGGTGGTCCTGCAGGGAGTAGAGTACTACGTGGCGTGCACTGAGGAGCGACAATGCAAGACCACCCGTGTGCGCGCGCGCTCGGACCGGCGAGAGGGACGCCAACATCAACATGTCCACTGCTCGCTCCGTACGGGGAGCCCGTACCTCCACGTACGGGCCTTGTTTTATCCTCTTTCCTTGCTTTGCGCGCGCTGATCCCTTGTCTCGTTATATTCGTGTCCCCTCCCGTGCATCGCATTGTGTTCCACGATTTAGGTCCATGGAGAATCTCGGCCGGAGAACCTAGCTAGCTAGTGCATCCTCCGGCAGCAACGGCATGCATGCAAGCATGACGATGCTCCTGGTTGCTTATCAATCGTCTCGCTCATTGACACCTTCACCGCAAGGCGTACAGCTTTGCTTCCAATAATGTTATTGGACCCGTCTGCATCTGAGTACTACTACTCGATACAAAGATGATGTACGTAAAAAAATGATTCTACATTATTTGGATGCTTCAAATAAGTACCATCGTGATTCAAACTCCATAGGTCATCCTAGATTGTCCCAGGAAATGCATCCTATATATGTAGATACTTATTTGTTAAATTCTAAAGTAATTAAGAACTAGTAATGGACGCGCGCCCATGCGCGCGATTAACTCAAAGTTGCACAATCTTTGTACTAAGTCATACGGTTATTCTGATACTATATTGATAGAGCTAATACATTAAGGACATGGTTTACAAAACAGAGCGTACGTATGGTACAACCACTAAGGAAAGCAGTTGTTCAATGGCAATACATTTTTGACAACTTCCTGACAAGGGAAATTCGTCGAGGACATGATATGTAACTCATTAAATCACATATAGCTGCACACTGCAATGAGAGATTTCATACAGTTAAACATAGAGGCACAAAGCAAAGTAATCATAGAGTTTGATCAAAGAAAGATTAACAGTTGTGGTAGTCTGGGAGGAGCAAAAGTCGACACGGGAGGGCACTCTCCCACATGCTTGAGCCTAGAGCCCCTGAAAAGCTACAATGATCATATCTGAAAGTGTTTCTGGAACCCTTTTTTACTTATTCACTGCAGTACTCATTCTTCTTTGGCCTCCTCTTCTTTCATACTAATTGGAAGAGCACTAACACAAATAGAAAAGATTTAGTAACCATTTAGGCACTGTGTCATATTTTAAAGAACAAACAGTAATATGTGCAAGAAGAACAGAAAAATTAGAAAACACTGTAATTCAATTAAAAACAAGATGAGCGTGTACAAAAGGATGGGTATTCATACCAACAGAAACTACAGATATATAGGCAAACTTGAATGCAGGTATGGGGATGGGGGACCAGCAACTCTCTATTGACATATTAATCATAATGGGTAACACCTAGGCCAAACAAAGTACACAAAAGGTAATTTTAATTCTTAATGGCAACAGAAATGGTTCAAGAGCCTACTGCCGGCATCAAAGTAATTATACTTTCTAGTTCAAAATGTTGATGCATTTCTCACACGTAATGTTCCCTGTACTCAATTTTCACCAACTGATAAGCATACAGTACAATTGGTTAGCGTTATAACTTGGGAACAAGGTTTTGTCGAAAGAGCAACAGTTATGTAAACTGTTTGGGGGTACCATTGTTACCTTAGGAAGTTAGGCAATGACAGAACCCTGAATGTCTCTTCTTGTGGGCCTCTCATCATATAGTACTTCTTGTCAGCTACATATATGGCCAGTTTCATTCTTATTTCTGTAGTAATCAAAATAACTGCAAAGATAAACTATATTGGACATGAATTCAGCTGCATATGGTCACTTCCATTCTTACTTCTGCAGGAACCGAAACAGCTGCAAAGGTAAAGCAGTTCAGGATTAGTGTTTAATTTTGGGTTCCCAATTAATACTTGGTATAGCATACAATCTTCTTTTACATATTATTTATGTACCATTCCAAAAAAAATCATACATGTGACTACCATGTCAACAATAGTTTTTTTGGAAGGGAATTAAATTTTTAGAACTTACCATTGTTAGTCCCAATTGTGTGTCTATCTTGCACAGGACACACATAACAGTGGGTAAACAATAAGAAACCATCATCTAAAAGTGATATAAGATCCCTCTATAAAATAAGATTAAATGCTGCAATATCAGAAAAATCTACCTTATATTTGGTGACATGAATTATGCTCGATACTAATAGCCCATCCAGATAAGCAGGGAAAAATAGGAACATGATATTAAATGTTGCTTTACAGAAGGTACATCACTGTTTATGTTGTTAGCAGACTTGATAAGAAATATATCCTAATCTGATACCAGCTAAGTATTTAAGAGTAAGTAACTACTATGCAAATCAATAGTCATGATGTTCCAAGCACTACAAATTTTCGAAGCATAAAAAAGTAAAAACATTCTTGGTAGTTGTGGATGGGGGGGGGAGCCACAGAGGGAAAAGGTACAATGAATACAGAGCACAATCAAGGGAGAAGACCAGTTCGTGAGGTCAAACCAAACAGGAGGACCATTGGAGCTATAATCCAACTTTAAAAGTAATTTTACCTAGAGCAGCATTTTGTATTTTGTATACATGTAAACCGCAAATATGTATCAACAGGCCACAGCCTCTTGCAGCTTGAATATACACCAATGGTACCTGCACGCACCATTAAAGACAGTGATGGATGCCCAGAACAAAAAAAGCAATAACATCTTCAGTAACTAAAATGGAAAGGAGTGCATATAGCACTTCCGATATTGTTCACCGTATAGAACATACAAATTATTACCGGTTCGATGTCTCAATGTTGAAGAATGAGATGGCCTACACCCTATGTTGTTTTTTCTTCATTTCCTTGCTTTGACGATGTATCAGTATGATATTAATGCCTATAATTATAGGTTCATAGTTTCAAGGTTCTCTAGGATGGAAAATTGTTATTTAAATATTAAAATATAGTTTAAAGCATAAAAAACATACATCAACATTTATAGAAAAAACAATCAGCAGTACAATGTTGAGGGAGCACACAAGAAGGGAGGAGGAGGTTACTTACAGGCATACCCATAACAATTTTCCTTCTGCTATTGAGAAACCACCTCATCCCATTCTGAGCATCATTGCTTTCTGAATCAGAAAGAAAAGTTCTTGCAGAAGCATGCAAACACACAATAATGTTACCTATTTCAATTCCATGTGTACCTAGCATTTGCAATCAGCTAAAGATAAATCTCATTGATAGCCACAAATAACTAACCATATCTGAGTCTCCTTTGTATTGCTGTTCGTTTTCTACTTGTCCTCAAGCTTCTTCAGAGCATCACCAGCAATTTACAGTGATATAGAAGAATAGAGTTAGATACTTATATACGTATGAGCAGGATCAAACCCTTATCTATGCACAGCAGGATCAAATCCTTATCTATGCACAGCATTTTTAACTATTCTACATGTGCAGTGCAGGTGCTGGTAAAGGATGATTATTGAAGCAGGTAAATAATTTTTGGCAAATTTAAGTTTAAAATTGCAAAACAAAGTAAAGATTAGACAGATTTCCAGGAGTGGCCTCTAGCTACGTTTTGCAGATAAAATGCAGGTTGAAAAACAATAAAAAGTGTAGGACACATTTCACATGGACATTCCATCAAACACATGATATGCAATTAATATAATTCACATTAATATGAAACAAGAGATGACATATTTAGCTGTAAACAAAACAAAGCATTTGCAGACATTGATCAAAGAAATACATAGATTGGAAGCCTTCTATGCATGGTGTAGTATAGCAAGTCAGATTAGGAAAAAAAAATTCGAAGGCTTACAACTTCACCTTTTCCCCAGATTCCTTGTCTGGTGGAGCATTGCAGCGTTGAGGGATGGCTGTGGAGGCAATCACCGAGGATGGTTGCTATAATCCTGAGCAAATCGGGGAGAGAGTAGTTGGCAGTTGGCGGCCTGCTGCAGAAATCGTGAGGAAGGGGGCTTGTCGATGACTCGGTGACGCTTTGCCGGAGTTCCGCCGTGGGCGAGCAGTCCAGGTCCGAAGCTGGCCACGCGCAGCAGGGGAAGCGTTCTCGCCATGGAAGAGGCGGACGCGCCGACTGTGTCTTCACAAGCTCCCTCGCCGCCGGATTTTCGCTCAGCTCGGCGAGGCGCGCCAGGTGTGGCGACCGGGGCAAGCAGCGGCCGGGGACAGCCGTGCTGTGCGCGGGGATGGTGACGGTTCGAGGCGAGGTCACAGCTTGGGACTGCCGCCTGCCGGCGGACCTATGCGAGGCAGGAGCAGCCGTGCTACGAGGTCAGGCGGTGGCCGAGGGATGGGCGCCGCTCGACCCATCGGTGTGCCCCCGCCGCGCATGGAGAACGTGATGGCGCCTTGTTGGACGCTGCCACAACATCGGCCGCGCGCCACAAAACTGGAGCCGCCGCCGATGACGCGCACGACGCATCATAGCTGGGTGGGTGCGCCGCCCCACCACACCTCCGGTCCGCCAGCACCTTGTGCCCCAGCCACGCGGAGTCGAGGACGCACGACATGCGCCCGCTGAAGGCGCACAGGTGGCCCCGGCCGCCAACGCCGGCGGCGGCGAGCGAGGCACGGAGGTAGGCGTGGGGGTGGTGGGGGACAGGAGGGGAAGATATTTTGGTGACAAGGATTGCGGGTGGGATTTCTGGAAAGTGCAGGGATCTAAATGTAAAAAGTCGGCGGCGACGGTTCATCACAAGCCGTCGGATCGCCGATCGGACGGCCGAAAAAATTTTACCGACGTGGACCAATCATCCTGCCAGGGATTCCAGCCGGTTTAATGTTATAGAATTGTCCCATATATAGTAGTGTCCTTTTGTTTCTGTTAGTAGCAACAGTAGTTATATGCATGAAGAAGGAGGAGTTGCTTGCTAATCTTGCCATTGTAATTAATTTTCCTGTGCACATTATCGTCTTCATCCCATGCTATATTGATCAATGACCAGCATGTTTGAGCAAAGGGACAATCAAAGAATAGGTGTGTTGGGGTAACCCTGGTGTGTTTTTGGTTAACTTTTCATGGGAGAGCTGTGCAGGCCGGGTGCCGAAGAGCGGCGAAGTTGACAGGCGTGCAGAGCCAGCGAGTCACAAGGATGAGAAGTCACGAGAAGTGACATCAATCGCAGGAAGGCCTTAGCGGTGGGTCGGCAATGGAGGACCAACGTCGGAGCTAAGGCGGAACGACAACGACGAATCAGCAGAGGCTCCTTGGTTAAGTTGGCGCGGTGCAAAGAGTAGCGCGAAGGTGCTTGAAGACCATGCGAAGTGGCGTGTTGACGTGTAAAGTATATTATGTATAGTCATGACGAGCATTTGGTGAGCATAAAGTCATATAACCAGGAAACATTTGGTGAGCACCCTGCAGGCACAACAGACACTCCATAAAGTCATTACCCACGCGAATAAATGTGCTACCTGATCCTGTTATGGAGTCTTTGTCTAGCAAACAACCATTGAGGATCGGAACTCCTCGCCCACCAACCCGGAGAAATCAATCTGTTTTCCCCCACAAAGCAGTCAGAAATCAGCATTATTGATCCCAATAGCACATCTATGCAAGCAGAATGTTGAATGACCTCTTTATAAGAGACACTTTATCCACAATTAATCATTGGTGTTCTTGTTCCTTCGACTTCAGCTCCAAACCTTTGATCTAAGAAAGGATAAAGCCACTTTCCAGCACATGATATCCGAAGCATTCTCCTCACTGAATATTGCTACCATCTTCTCCTTGTGTTCCACCCGTGCTGATTTGGGACCTAAACATCTTATCAAAATTACAAGGAAATATTCTAAACATCTATGCATGAGAGTTGTACATGATCTAGTCTGGCAAAACTTATAGGGGGCATATGCCCTCACCACTTGAAGGGGTTTCCATTTTATCATGTCATTACACTTTTTCATGGCCTCTAAAATGTTATAAATGGCCTCAGATATGATGCAGGTGTTCTCTCCATGCCAGTTAAATCACATGATGATGTTTTCTTTTGTTTAGTGACTCTAATCAACCCGATCGGACTGAGTGTAATAATTTAACTTTTACATTGTTTGTAACACTAGATGGCACGCATGCTAGAAGCTAGAAAACATTGTGGAGTGTAGTAAAACACCTTCCCGGATCACACAAGATGCATTTGTTTTGGTACAGGTTATGCTGATATTTTAAAAATGCTCTTTACTGAAAGAATAGGCAATTACAAGTAGGAAGCATGTAAAAGGAAGAAGCAAAATGCAAGGAGGAGTAAATCCATCACTTTATTTGTCAAATTAAGTTCATTCAGTTAAGAGAAACTCAATTAATCTCAATCCAGATGAGGGACTTCTGGTAGTTTCAGAAGTATATATGGGCCTCGATCGAGCCTTGAAAGTAAGTAATCATTCAATTGCATATATATGCAGCCGGAATCATCAGTACACAAACGCAACTGCACAAAAAACGCCTCAGCTATTTACAGAGTTACAGTTACACCTCTTTGTCTTAGTTTCCGGCTGCTAATTAATTGGTGGGCAAACAGGTACGTGTTGTCGAGTTTGGAATAATGGATCGAGCTAGCTAGAAGATGTTGGTGTGGACGTTGAGCAGCGCGACCCTTGTCTGGACGAGGCTCCTGAAGACCTTGTCGGTGCCGGCCTCGAGGTCGTCGATGCACTCCTCGAGCTCCTCCAGCCTCTCCATGAGCGCCATGGCCTCCTTCTCTTCCTCCGACGGCACCTTCTTGTTGATGAGGCACATGAGCGCCGCCGTCCTCTTGCAGGAGCACGCGGCCGCCGAGGCCGACGCCGACATGGCCGCCACGGTGTTGAAGAGCGCGGCGGAGGCGGACGCCGTGGCCGCGGCGGCCTCGGCCAGCAGCCCGGCCACCTCGACCTCGGCGGCGCTGCTGCTGCTGCTGCTTCCACCAAGACCACCACCGAGGCCGAGTCGCGATGGCCTGCAGGCGGCGCCGTCTTTGGCGGCAACGGAGGCGAGCCGTGACAGCTCCTTGGCCGCCCTGCGCTGCGACCTGAGCGCGGAGGCGAGGCGCGCGCCGTCGCGGCGGCGGATGGCGGCGAGCGCCTCGGCGACGTCGCGCTTGAGGTCGAGGAGGGACTCCTGGAAGGTGCCGTGCGCGTCAGCGAGGGCGAGGAAGGCGTCGAGGAGGCGGTCGTGGCTGGCTCCGGCCGAGAGCGCGGCCTGGGCCTCGGGGAGGTCCAGTAGGTCGCCGAGCGCGGCGTGGAGGGCATCGACGTGGGCCAGGCCGGAGGAGGCGGAGGCGGTGGGGTCCTGCTGCGCCGCCCAGGCCCGCACGGCGCGGATGTGGGTGTGGAGGTGCGCCAGGATGGGGTGCGAACGGCAGGGAAGGCTCACCGACCGGGCGTGGTACCCGCCGGCGGTGGACGCCATGCGAGAAAGCTTGGACCTCGACGGGCTCAGAGGGAAGGAGATGGACCGACCAAAGCTGGGCGCCATTCTTGTCCGTGTGTGTGTTGCAGCGTGTTCCGTTCCGTTCCGTTCCGTTGCGGGTTTATAAAGAAGAGGCCGATGGAGTGGAGTGGTTGGCATGACAAGCGCCATGTGTGCTCTGCAGTTGAAAACGAGCAGGACCTCGCTACATCGTCGTATGTATCATCACGCGTAGACGCGTTGTGGCCTGATGATGAGCGTTTCGAGCACGCCGTTTCTGTCAGACAAGACAAGTGGCTGGCTGGCCACGGTGTGGAGGGATCATTCTTGGCTTCTGTTCTCTGTTTTCTACCTATATTTCTCTGATTTCAGATCGTCTGAATAAAATTGAAATCAGCCTGCATCAGATCAATACACGGACCCAGCCAGATTAACGAGTGACAGTAGGACGCACTGCTACTAGCTATTCTGTACTGCTCATTTTAAAACTTATCTAAGCACTTGCATTATTTCTCTCCACTGCAAGTTTCTGAATAAAATCGATCTCTGCCTTGCAAAGAAATGCACAGTAGTAGTAGACATTGCCGAGGAGCACCAGTAATATTCTAGTATTTGACCCTTAGAGTTTGCCAAGGAACAGGAGCTGTCAGTTTTCGATCAGGGGAGGCAGCAGGGTGGCAGGGCAGCATCACACGGGAGGTGTTTGGGCTCGCGCGCGCATCCACCGTTGCGTTGCAGGGCTGCCATGGCGACATGATCCGCGATGGGCGGCGGCAGTGAGGAGAGGCTTGCTGCCAGCCTCACGACGCGTCCGTCCAGATCTCAAGGCTGCCAGATACTACTTCCTTTGGCGCTTCACAAACGTTAGAGCTAGCTAAGCTACCTTGCCAGTAGACAGCTCGCACATCTCTAGTCTTGCGATCCAAACGGAAGGGTGGTGCGTGGTTAGTTTAAGACATCTCTGCTTAATCGATCTGCGCAAGTACTCCTGCTATGCTAATCATATGCATTAATATTGCTGGACCACTAGCTAGGGCATGCCGCACTGGAAACATTAATAATAGAACTAAATTAAATTTAAGAGAGATGCATGGATGCATGGTGGGTGGGCTGCTTTGTGTTGGGCGTGCGCACGAGTGCCTGCGTGGATTTGCAAGGGATCATCCATCGTACTATCATTGATCACTGATTATTAGTGGTAGTAGTAAGGTTTAACAATTCATTGGCTGGATCATACATATCATTTGGTGTGGTCGGAGAAGGCGGCCGGAGATCGAGACAGGATCCGCGAGGCAAGGAAGATCAGAGAGCGGGTGAGGTTGGCAACTTCTCGGCGGGTGGGCAGATGCTTCGCTCGTGCTTCGTGCTACCGCTTCCTGCATTTGCATATGCCATCGCCCAGGCCACCGCGCCATTTGCATTCAAGCTCCCCCTGGAGCGACGCACCATCTCGTCGGATCTCCGGGACAAGTACGGACGCAACGGCATACTAGTTGCTGCTGTTCCAACTTCCAACTGGGCGCGTTATATATGTATGTAGCTGGTTCAACTTTAAAATTAACCAGACTCACCTGTTTCACTCCCGTGTCCTTGCTCATCATCGATATCAAATCAATAGTTTTGTCAGTGAACCTTTGTTGTTAAAGATATCACTACGGGAAACTCTAGAGTTGCCGAGTGTCGAAGGCTAAAAAACACTCGGCAAAGCCTCGGCAAAGAGCACTCGCCGAATAGAGACTCGGCAAAGTCTCTCTTTGCCGAGTGTTTCTTTTCGGGCACTCGGCGTTGCCGAGTGCTAAAGATGACACTCGGCAAAGACTTTTCAAAAAATAAAAAAAAATAAACCGAGAGCCGCTGCTGCCACCACGCCGACCGCCACCACCACATCGCCGGCCGCCGCTGGCCCGCTGCCGCCACCACCACCAATTCCCGTCAGGGGAGGAGAGGAGGGAGCGGTGCCGGGACAGGAGGGGACCCGGCGGCGCCCGGAAAGGTCGCGCCAACCGCCGGCCACCGCCTGTGGCCGCGCCGCCGGGGCTAGGCGTCCACGCCGTCGGTCCCCACTGCCGCCGGGGCCGACCGGCGCTCGAGGCCGCGCCATCGGTCCCCACGGCTGGCCAACGCTCAAGGCCGCGCCGCCGCCGGCCGGCCGCGCGCAGTTCGCCCCGCAGCCACCGCTGGTCCGCGCCGTCAAGCCCCGAGGCCGGCCGGCGCTCGAGGTCGCGCCGCCAGCGGCCTTCCGCGCGCGGTCCACCCCACCGCCCCCGCTCGTCGACGCTGGAGGCCGCACCACCGCCGGCCGGCCGCACGCCGGACCCCCCTCTCGCCGGCGGCCTGCAGGGAGGTGAGAGGAAGAGATAAAGCAGAGATAAATGAGAGAGATGAAAAAGAAAGAGAGAGGTCGGCCGGTGGAAAGAGAGAGAGGGGGAGGGATCCGGGTCATCTCCTTTGGACCAATGAGAGACCACGATTTTGAAGGTCCGGATCGCTGACGTGGCGACTTGGGTTTTCTTTGTTTGCTTCTAATGAATTTTTGGATGGCTAAACAATTTCAAATGAAAAGTTAAAACTACAAAGTTTTACATGTTTTTGAGATCTACAACTTTGATATAGAACTTATTTACATCTGAAATTATTTGAAATTTTTTTAATTTTGAAATTTGAAATCAGATAGCTTATAATATATTTTTGAAGTCCTAAACAATCTCAAATAAAAAAGTTTTCAACTACAAAGTTTTATATTCCGTTGAGTTGTACAACTTTGGTATAGAACTTATTTAAATCCAAGGTCATTTGAATGTTTTAAAATTTATGATTTCAAATTTGATAACTTATAATGATATTTTGAAATATTAAAAAGTCTCAAATACAAAAGTTGTAAGCTACAAAGTTTTATATTTCACTGAGTTGTACAACTTTGATATAAAGCTTTTTTTCATATGAGATCATATTAAAAAGTTTGTATTCAAAAAATACATTCACTAGCACTCTCACATAGAATAACACATATACTTGTTGTGAGATATTTCGATTTTATAAACATGGTTGTGACAAAATGTGTGAAATCTTCTCAATATTTTACCACATCCTTCATGTGTGACACCATCACATCATGCCAAATCTCATGATTTTTAGACTTTATTTGCTTTTTTAGAATTTAAATTACTCTCATCTTTGCCGAGCGTCAACAAAAAACACTCGGCAAAGAAGCTCTTTGTCGAGTGTCAAAAAATACACTCGGCAGACATCCATCTTTGCCGAGTGTATTTTGGTGACACTCGGCAAAGTATTTATTTGCCGAGTGTCAAAACCTTTGCCGAGTGTCTTTTTTTTACACTCGGCAAAGGGCTTGTTTGCCGAGTGTTCGAAAAAAGACACTCGGCAAAGTTTTGACACTCGGCATCTACAGGCTTTCCCGTAGTGTATATGGCAGTTGTATGCTATCAACAACCTTTGAATTACTAGCTACAACTTGTTTCTCTTGGTTGCCCTAGCTACACAGTAGTGCAAGAGTGCAATACCCTCACACACACACACCAATTTTTGTGTCTTCCTTATTGTTAAGGACGGTTTACCATTTTTATTTCATCATCCACAACTGGATACACGTAATCTAATTAAGCTCGTCGATAGGGATAGGGGGGACCATTGCCCACGGCCCCTACGTCGCTGCTAGCTCCTAGAGAATCACGTACTAGATGTTTATACAAAGTATCACTATATACTCCGTACTATATGATTATCGCATCTTTAGCATCAATATCCTCCCGAATATCAACTCAACCTCCATTGCATTAGTATCAGCATTGCATGGTTGAACTGCTTAGTATCAGCATAGGGACTAAGAGTCTGCTGCACTTTTTCATTTATTTTAGGAGATGCCTTTTTTGTTGTCTTCAATTCGATGGATACACCTAGCTGGCTTTTACAGCTTCTAGGTTTTAAGGTGCATTTTACATTAAAAAAAAGTTTGTTGGGTTGCAACTCTGAACTCTTAAAATGCATTTAGGGTGAAAAAATATGCATACAAATGATATTGTCTCCTTTTCCCTGGCACTTGGCTTTATCTCAGATAAATAATGGCCGTGGCGGATAATTATTAATATTAAACTACTATAGGGTTTATATTTCACATAATGGCAGTGATGAGTAATTTATAGATGTTTCTGTGATCATTGGTAACGTTGTAATTTCTATGCTTTGATAGATAATGAATGCTATAGAATTAGTACTAAGATAATATGGGTTTAATCACTGGTTCATTAGTTCATGATGCACGGAAATTAAAGCAAGTACTGCATAATATGGGTTGATATGAACAAAGTTACATGGTATGTATATTTTCGTTTCAGTTATCCATCATATATATGCATGAATGAAATGGGCTACTCATACACAACATTTTCGTTTGAGCTTAGCCGCGAGGGAGATGGTGGATAAACAAAACAACATCTAGCTAGGATTATTGCAAGGCGACAACAAATGACAGATAAGCAGAGAGAGGTACGGTAGGTCTAGGTACCATAACCATAACATGTATGTATATGCATGTAGGTGGCCATGCATTATTTAGGGCGCCAAATGCGTCGTAGGCATCGACTGACTGAGAGACACAACGGGATTCTTCAAGATATATGGAGCCTGGTTAGTCCCAGCTGCTGCGACAATGCAGACTCCGTCCATTTTGTTTATATATAACAAATAAATGCAGTGTAAACTAACAACAGAGATTCCCGGCCGGTCCCCCAGCCCCTCGTGCGGGTTGTCGTCGTCTACCTCGGAGAGGCCTGGTGGTGGCGCTGGAGTCGTATCGTACGTGCGCCGTAGTACGTACAGTACGTACGTTGGCAACCGGCCTGTCTCAGGTCGCTGGGATTGTTGGAGGGTACGGTGCCACCATCCATCCGGGCAGAGGAGGCAGGGCTCAGAGATCATATCGATCAGCCAGGTCAGCAACGCGTGCTTTGATTGCATTTGCACACGGTTTGCATTGCCAGAGGATCCATCTCGATCGGGTCTCCCAATGTGTTCATGGATCGCCTTCGCCTCGACCTCGATTGCAGCAACTGAATGCAATGCAGTTGCTTAGCTTGCATTGATCGGCCAGTCAGCAGCATCGCGTGCCAAGTGGATCGGACGCTGGGTGGGATGGAGTGGATACGCGTGCCGCACCCCTACCTGCAGCAACTCTGCAGCCTGCTGAGAAATTCAGATCCAACATGCATCAACTTGCATTGCATTAGACCGCTTCCATCAATTTGCAAGCCTGAATTTCGAATTAAACAAAGCAGAACGGCTGGTGGTGGTGCAGAACTGCAGATTTGCCGTGCTCAATCAATAAATCGGTCGCTATGCATGCATGCCGATCGTTTACAAAATCGCTAGCTGGGGATCCATGCGCCAGCTGCCAATGCTTGTGCATTTGCATTTGCCACGCCGCTCACCTGAATTTCGATCCCACTAAACAATATAATCACTACTGCAACTGCCTACTGGCGCCGCAACGGGTGGTGCAATGCAGATTTCCATGCTGAATGGGTCGTCGGCGCGCAGGTGCGCCAGCTGCGTGCCAAATTGCCAATGGTTCTGACGAGTTGGTGGCAGCGTGGACATTTAATTTCGTGCAGCGTTATTAACTACTTACTACAAATTAAGATAATCCTAATTTCAAAATTACACCATGATAGAAATATATGTCTCAGTATACGTATGTTTCCCCCCTTATGGATGAGATACAACAGCCAGCTGATCACAAGGAACAGCAGCAGACAGACATACTGCTTCTCTCACAGCAGGTGATCAACTTAAGTTTGAAATCAAATACATGAGCACAATCGCGCGCTAGCTGGAAGAGTAGTTTGTGCTACACTATTGTCTGATCCATGCATCACAGTGTCTTTATTAACTGAAAGTTTGGTTAGCTCATGACGACCGCCGAGTTTAATCCAGCCACATTAAGCAGTTAAGATGTCCAGCTCCCAAATCCAATGGAACATCTGAATTTCAAGTTGACACAAACAAAGATCTAGCAAGTCGGCGGCGACTATGCTCCCAAATCCAATGGAACTACTATAGTCACACCTTAGCCTCAATCTCGGCTTAGCCCATTTCATGCCATCGTTCTCTCTCTCTCTCTCTCTCTGTTTTTTTTTTTTTGTTCTTATTAAGCAATGGAGCTGGATGCCTGTATGCCTCGCAGCTTGAAGCAAAAGAATACAAACACGAACCTTCATGATAAATGACGCCCATATCAACCAAACAGAGCCCATGCAATACATATTAGGACAGAGAAAAGGCAGTCTAGCAATGTATTCTTACAGGCGACATAGTGCAGAGAACGGGGAACAAGAACTGATTATAGCCTCGTAGGGGAACATCAACATACACCCAATTCTTTCCCACAACATAATATCAACTGAAGCTTCAAATCAAATACATAAGCACAATCATCGAATACAGGAAACCAGTTTGTGCTAAACAACTCGCAAACAACATTTGTCCCATGCAGGATGCCAGAATTTATTAACTGAAACTTTAGTTGGAACATGCCAAGCATCGAATCGCCGTCAGCCACAAGGAGTTGTCGACTTAATGAGAAGACGAAGACGATGATGCCTGCACAAAATATTATGAAACCAATGAGTCCCTAGTGAGACAAAATACTTTCGATTCTTAATTTTCTTTAATCAGACCAGTATAGGAACCCCACTGTAAGTGAATGACCCTGACTTCCCAGTTTTGGATTAAATTGCCACAGCTAGAACAGTGGGCATTAGTGTACTGCTAGAATGTATAAATTCTCAAATATGAATGATGTAAGCATAAAAGGCAGATAATTATCAGTAGCACTCCTCCAATGCAAAATCACTATGTACTGTAGGTCCATTTCAAAAATAAAAATGAGCATGCCTACAGAGTAGAATGAACAAATGCTGATCGACTAGCTCATAAAAAATTATTTGACAAGAGGAATACCAACTAGTTGGCTCCTCTAAACTAAGTACCCTACAGTTCGTGAAGATGTAGTCTTACTAGTTAAAGTACACTAATGATGACACTAAGCAAACACAGAAAACAAATGAGGCCAATAGAAAAACTAATAATATATGGGAATCATGATTCCCACTCCCCAAATGCAAGATCCTCATGTATTGCAACTTGCAAGTTCATTTCAAGAGGAAAAATGATCATGTTGACATGATGAAGATCAACCAACTCATCAAGAATTGGTTGAGAAGCAGAAATATGAACTAGTTGGTACCCCTAAATGAAACACACTACAGTTCAGGAAGTGATAGCATTACCAGTTAAAACGCCCTGTAATGATAATAAAATGATTATGCAATCTCAGCACCTGATAGGTGTGCTTTTAACACTACCAGTCACAAAGTTAAATATGCAGCAACATGTATTTTGGTAGCCAGGCATAATTTCTTCGTATCTGGTTATCAAATTCTCAATAGTATAACACATCAGGAAATTTTTCGAAAAAATACATGTTGCTAAGGGAAGACATGGGACCAGATGCTAATACCTCATGTTCATGTCCATGACCATGAGAGTGGTCATCATGCCCATCCCAAGGATGGCGCAAACCCTGAATCAATTGCAGTTATTTAGCTTGTACTCAAGAAACCAAGATACAATGTAGAGCAGAAGCTGACAAAATAAAATAGAATGTTACCAAGAGCACAGCACCGTCCTGCTTAGCCCTGTAGAAAACCCAAAACCTACAGGCAGCAAACTTGGTTACACTTGCGAGTAGTGAAAATATGTCCAAATTATGCTGTTAGAATGTTTGGGGGTTTATACTCTGAAGTCTAAACATATCTGAGATAAGCTCTTGAAATTTCAGGGAAACGATACAGCATTAAGAATGCCAAGCTCCAGCCACAAAAAGAAAGACACATTTCAAGCTGTTTAATGAATCTATGCTAGCAATAAGGCCTGTTTGGATGCAGCACTGATCCAGGCAGCTTCGGTAGCCGATCAGGCAGCGATCCTGAACCCAGGCTAACAAAATCAAGCACCAGGATGAGCTGCCTGTGTGGCAGGCAGCTTCCCAGAGTTTCATCCAAACAAGCCAGGGTGAAACTGGCTGAAGGACATGCACAGCAGAACTGCAGGCTTAGATATCATTCAACAAACATTTCTGTGAAGCCATGATTATGGCTTGTGTATGTAACTTGATACAAAATACATGCATGGTAAATGGGATAGTTGTACGAGTACTTGGTTAGCTAGTTACCGTGTTAACAAAAATTTCAGAGCCTGTTTCTATTTGGTTTCTGATAATTCAGGTCAATAAAAACGCCAAGGTAGTAAAGGTAAATGGCAACTACAATAGCCTTCTCAAACTTGACTACCTAGATGCTCAGAAATTACATTTTCATCCTATAGACATAATCATTAACATGGGAATATGTTTTGTTTAACTGACTAGGCCACTAGGGATATAAAACAGACTTGGATCCATCTTGTTTGTGTGAAGATGAAACAACAGCTGAAGCTTCCTCCCAAACTCTTGTAGGAACAGGGAGATACAGCCATTGAATGATGTTAGTTGCCATAAAATTTACCCAACCAAGAGCCTAAAATATGAAAAACCGGGTTCGTCCTTCCTAATTGCAAAATGGTGTTTTTGGTCAGCACAGTTGCCAGCGAAGATCCCTGAACAATTGGTCAACAGGCCTAACGGAACTAGGTGAGATAGGCAGTCACCCAGCTCCATTTCCAGATCCCCAAGTCGGATTTATGCTACGCGGATTAAGCCTATAGTTGCGCCGGATGGATCGCGCTGCGTTTAACCCCTTCCCCGTCCAAAGGCCTTTACAATCCGCGCTCGAACAACCCATAAAAAAAATTTGTCCCCACCATTTCCTGATCTACCCGAGGCCAACCCGCGAGGATAAATGATGAATCCCGCCGCGGCGTTCCTCTTGAGGGAAGTAGGGAGGGAGACATCCAGGCAGCCTTGAATCGGGGGAAGAAGCTACCGGATTTAAAGGAAACGGATGGATCCAGGGGCGGGTTGTGGAGAGGAAAGAAGGGGGCGAACGTACCACATGACGGCGCATAGGCCCTTTCCGGCGACGGTGTGCCAGCGCTTGTTGTGCGGGATGGTGTAGCCCTTGTAGGTGGTGCCGCCGTGCGCGCCGCCGCCGCCCATCGCCGCCGGTGCTCGCCTCGCGTCAGTCGTCGGGACTGGTTGGTGTGCGTCGTGTGTGGTGGGGGATCTGGCTTCCAGTCCTGTCCGTCGCTTCGCTTATTGGTGGGCTCTTGGGCCGCATAAATTTTGGTACCCAATAATCCTTTGTTGGGCCGAGAGCAATTTAGGTAAATGGGCTATATAGAGAGAGGGGTTCGTTTTTTCGCAAGACTTTTCACAGAAAATGTTTTTTCGCAAAATTTTTCTCCCAAAATGGTTTTTTAGAGAGTGGCCCCCACCTATGGTTGTCGGGTCTGCGCTCCGCGGGGGGCTGCGCGCGCTGCGGGGTGCCATGCAGGGAGGCCGCCGGTTTTGTCGTTTTGCGCGAGTGCACGGCGCCCCCCTGCGGGCGACCGCAAACTAACAGAGCCCAATGGCAATGCGAAAGCACATTCACAAAAAAAAAAATGCATCATTTCCTTGAAAGAATCCTTGAACGTGTCTGGCCGTCTAGGGATCTGTCTCCCACGGGGGTCCCTCCTATACGGCTTATGGCTTTTTCCAGAAGATGTGTAAGGCTTCTAGTTCATTACGGTTCATCTCCACGTAGCTTCTTCTGCCATGTGTTCTCCACAGCCACAATGCCCTTTCTCTTCCTCGTGTCCGGCGCCTCCTCGTCCTCCACGGCCCTGGCCGGCGGCAACGTCGGCTGCTCCCGCCCACTACCCAGTACCCACCCCTCTGCCCCTCTGGCCCTTGATTTCTTGCCGGCGTTCCGTATAGTGGCGGCACGGATGTCGGCGACGAGAGGGAAGGAAGAAGACAGCGCGCACGATCTTGAAGTGAGTGAAAAATGGATAAGGAAGTTTCTTTTGAAAGATGTCGGGCTATCCGCCGCTTCACTAATTGGTGGGCTCTTTGTAGCGGGCCTTGAATGGACTAAAAAGGCCTAGCTCATCGCGACAGGCCTTTCGGCAGTTGGTACTCCAGGCCCAATATGCTCTTTTTTTTTTTTGTTAAGCAAAAGAAAAGTAAATGAGTCATGCAATGGGTTGCGTGCTCAATCTTTCGAATATACTCATAAGGGTAACGTTGCGTACGTGTGTTCATAAGACCGAGTGTGCGTGTGTTTTGTGAACGTATGGGTGCTGTAAAAAAAAGCGAACGAGTCGTGCAATGGCAAGGCAAAAGCACATTCACACGCAAAAGGCAATGATCGCAAAAGGCCGAGCATGGATGATCACGGGTGGGAGGTGGAGCAGTCAGCCAGTCGGTGCTGCTTTCTTGGACCGGATGCAATGCTGCACCCAGGTCGACGATCACGGGGAGGAGCGAGCGGAGAATGCGTCCATGGCTTGTTGATGGGATTTCTTGGAAAGCGACACACGCCGCGGCGTACAGTGCCCTACACAGCAGTTTTCTTTCGCAACTGAAGTATATACACAGTAATATGCTCATGTGACCGATCCCCAACCCAACAACGTACCACCCCAAGAGGATCACAATGGCTGCCACGTACGGTGCTGCCTTGTACTCCAACAGCATGTGACGCTACACGACAACATCCCCCATGCAGCTTACAGTATACTGTATGTTTGATTTTGTCCTATCCTAGCATGACCTTGTCAGGTCAGCAGTGAAATCGTGCAGGGTTTGCGCACGATGCGCTGTCATCAGTGACAACGAACCTTGTGTTGTACGTGCATCCAAAGCCGAGACCTTTGTGCGATCGATGGGCCGGCACATTAATTCAATAGGGAACGCTCGCTATTGTTTTTGTTATTGGCCGATTGATAATTGAACTAGGCCCAAAAAAATTGGCGGCGAATCACCAACGGAATCAATGAAAATACTATGTACATTGGCCTGCCTTGTATTGTATGCCTGGCCTGCCTTGTATGGCATGCGCGGCAGTCGGATCGATGCTGTGCGCGTGACGTCATCGATCACCTGAGCTCCTCGCCGCCGCCGGTGACGCGACAGCGGCAGGAGCAGGTGCGCAGGGCGACGTCGGTGACCCGGAGGCCCGTGTCGTACTCCTGCCCGGGCCGCCAGTCCGCCGGCAGCACGGCGTCGTGAGCCCGCAGCCACTTGCCGCTGAAGCCGGCCGTGACGACGAGGCGGATCCGCAGCGGGCCGGCCGGAGCGCGCGTGGTGCGCCACAGACGGCGGCGAAGGCGCGCCATGGGCCGCCACGACGGCGGCGTATGGGTGCGGTTGGCCTGCGCGGCGATCTCGACGGCGGCGATGTCGGTCTGGCCGCCCTGGTACAGGAACCGGATGCCGAGCTGCCCCGGGTTCCGGCTGCCCTCTTCCACTCGTACCGTCAGATTCTTCTTCTTGTACTCGCAAGGTACCCTGCATCAAAATAAAGTTGAATGTTGAGCTTCATTAATTAATGCGGAAGCAAGAACAGATAGATGATGATTTCCGTTTTCCGTCAGTCACAAAATTTTAAAAAGTCCGTCCAGCACGGACAAAATTTAAAATGCGATGAATTACCTCCTGAATTGGACCTCGACGACATTGTCGCCCAAGGCGGCGAGTTGATCGGCCATGCCGCTCCTGGCCATCGCGGCGAAGGCCTCCCTGGGGAGCTGGAACCCTGCCGTCCGGTTGGCCGCGCCCGCCGCCACGACGACCTTGACGCCGTCGCCGCCGCACACCCTCCTGTCTGCGCACCGCAACTGCAAGCACGCGGAGGCGGCGCGCGGCGGTTGTCAGCGACGCCCGAACGACAGTAACGCAGTGATCGACCGAGACAGTAACCCGCACCTGGTAGCAGGCGCCGCAGCCGGCACCGTCGCCCGCGGCGGCGACGTGGGGCCCTCCGTTGATCTCCTCCTCCTTGGCCATGGCGGCGGCCGGTGGGAGCAGAGAGGCAGTGGAGTGGCGAGGGCACCAGTCGCAGTAGTAGTTGGTGTTGCTGAACGAAGAGCAGGACGCGGGAGGCAGGAGCAGGCTGATGGTGAAGAGAAGGAGCAGCGCCATGGAGCTGCAGCTCGACCGTTCTGTTGGATGTACAGATGGATAAGACGACGAAGCAAGGCGACTGACTAGGCGAGAGCTGCTGATTTATGCTACGCGCTTCAGATCAGGAACGTGGGGACATCAACTCATGAAAGTCGATTCGATCGACATGGAGAGAAAGGATCAAGGAATGAGATTAGAATAAGAGGCACGCGATCGAGGCGAGTGTGTGTGAGTGGAGAGCCCAGTGCGAGTGCGCGGAGGAAAATGGTGGGCGACGGGTACAGACAGACACGCAGACAGAGACAGGCCCTAGTCTACTACTTGGCCTGCTCGCTCACGGGTGAGTGGAATGGATGATGGGTTTCAAGCAAAGTGCCTGTCCCATTTGCCTTGCAGCAATCTTTCCGCCGCCGCCCGCATGCCTCTCTCGTTCCAATTTTTCGGCCCCATGCATCGATCTCTTCCATCAAAAAGACTCGGCTCTCGTGCAGGTGCAGTGTATGGCCGACCCGAGACGCATGCTCCACAGCTGCTTCTCCTCCACACCTTTCTGTTTGCCTACTATCTTCTCACTGACCGTATAGCCAGTCGGCCATTTTATCAGTCATGGGTACTATGCATAGAGCATCCTATTTCTTTGACTTGTTGAATTTTGGACACTAAACGTGATTTGATTTGTTTGCAGTATTTTGTAACGTACTTTTAAGGGCCGGGGTTTCCTCTTTTGCAAATATCAATTCGAACCCAATACTAAAAACCTTGCAAGCGCAATAATATAATCTGCACACGACGTGCCTGCCATGAACACGCATATATATCGTCTTGCTTCGTCATTACTACTAGTTTATGTGCTAACTACATAAATTAATCAAAACACCAGCAGAGATCGATGATGAATACAAATAATGATGCCAAATTAATTAAGGACCATCTGATCCGGTCCAAATTAAATAGCCAAACAACCTGCCAAATTGATCCTCGATCGTTTACTTTCCTAGCTAGCTGGAGATGTATATATAGTGCTTGTTTACTGCAAGTGCACCTTATTGTGGATTAAGTTTACGCATAAATTTCATCGGCCATTTTTCTGATCATGCACTACGCCAGTGGTGGCAATGAATTGATTAGGTCCATGAGGCACGCTGCAGCTGATTGACCAGACAACCACCAAGCTACATGGGCCACTTCTGAGTTCTGACCCACTTGATCTTAGGCCCGCTACAATGAAATTGGATCCAACCTACATGGGCCGCTTCAGGTTTTATAAGAGCCTCTTGCTGGCCCTTAAACGCTAAGGATTGCTGCAATGCTTTCGACATGTTGCTTCATTTTTTCCGGTACCTTCTACCCTTTTTATTCTGACAGTGGTAGAAATCTTGCGGTCACAAATTGTAGGCAAAATCTACACCTACTACCTCAACTGTTTTTTTTTCTATCTCCGACGAGCAGCGCGTTTTCGGAGGAAGAAGACAACCTCTCAATCTTTAACATGTAATCTTCCTTTCTATATGTCGTTTCTTGTCTTGTTTCCGTTAATATATAATACTAGCAAAATATACCCGTGCGTTGCTACGGGTGACATTTGTATAGATAATATGATATATATAAAACAGAAAAACATTAAATGGCTAAGACTTGAAGACAACGACTTAGCTAAAAATTTGAATTGATCCATTAAAACATCACCGGATCCATCCTAGCCCTAAAGCCTAAACCTCAACAATCCGACCAAATTTATCAATAGCTGAAATCCAAGCAAAATACCTAGTCATCATGAACCACTTAGCCCCCAACCCTCCTCTTGTCACACATGCGCGTGCAACATCGTCCAGTTGCAAAGGCTTGATCCAACATTTGCTCTGCCGGCTACGACACCCTTTGACTGCAGTGTCCTCCTACATCATGTCATGACCGCACGACGATGTTGCCCCATTTCTTTGTTCCCTCAACTTCCGTCTTAGAAAAATAGCATGGCGTGGTAGATCCATAGCATATAACAACTACAATATTATTATAGTTATATTTTTTCTTAATAGTTTGGTATCCTATTTAGTGATTGGTTGGAATATGGATGCCTCTAATATTAATGTTAGTGTGCTTACATTTGTTCGTTCGTTCATACTTACAAAAACATATAGATAGAATAAATTCTATTTCTAAACACATGACTGGTGGGGAATATCTTCCATGCCCTTAGGGATCTAAGGTTCAAATCAGAAATCACACTTTCCTTATTTTTATCTTTTTTTTGGAACAGAGGGGAAAAGGAGTCTTTTGGGAATGGATGAAAAAAGAACGGAGGAAGGCGGATGGTGAAAAAAAAAGGAATAGAGAGAAGGGCGGGACGAGACGGAAGGGGCGGGCGGAAAAGAAAAACAGACGGAAGCCGAGTCAGATGGTCAAGATTGAGAACGGAGAGGATTAGGATTGATGCGATCGGACCCACATGTCAATGGCAAATAACAGACCAAATCAAAAAATTTTGACAGAAACGTAACAGAAATAGGTAAAGATATCACATTTGAGACACGAGATTTTTAGATTAACGATACAATCCGACTTATTACATCCACAAAGTGAATGTATACAGCCAAAAAGACATTGAGTACTTAGACTCCAACCCTCAATACAGAGGAACTCAAAACAAAAAGAAATAAAAGCTAAAGACTATAAGCGAAAAAACCAAAACTAAGTTTCGATCTTCATCCGCGTCTTTGCTCCAAACTTGTATCTTCCATGCTCCGCAACAAACCTTCACCTTTCTCGTCCACTTAGAGACATTTGATGATGAAGTAGTTACTCCCACAATATATGCGATCTCAACAACGGCACTGAAGGCTCTACAACTTCATAGAGAAGCCCCCAAGGGGAACGACAACAAAACTGCCACTTAGAGACATTCGTCCGGTTAACTATTACTCATGGCAATGATAACTCTCAGGCAAAGTTTGAGCCCGAATTTACTAGTGATTATTTGGGGAAAAGTTAACAGTACTACTAAACAATTGAATGCATTGGACTTGCGGTAACACAAACAGTACTTCCTAACCCTCCTAACCCATTATAGAAGCTAAAAACTCTTCTAAAAATTAAGGTTTTCATTTGGTATTAGTCAAAGGTGTAGCCCTGACTAAAGACCATCTAGCTCATAAACAATGGCAGAGTAGTAAATCTTATTCTTTTTCTCCCATAAGGCCATAACGAGTCTATTCAACACTTAGTTTTTGATTGTCATCTTGCATCATCTATATGGTTGTTCAGGTTTCCCATAATTTATCTCTTTCAACTAGTATGGATCACATGTTTAATGGCTGGTTGGCATGTATAGATAGGAAGCTTAGACTTCAGATATTAGCAGGTGCTAGTGCTATGTATTGGATAATTTGGTTATACAAAAATGACATTATTTTTGACAAGGGCTTAGTGCCCTCCTACTTGCAGGTATTATTCCGAGGAACATATTGGAATCGGTTTTGGTCTTTGCTAGAGAAGGAGGACAATAGACTTGCAACGATCACGGGGGTGCAGGATGCTTGAGTCAACGGCCATGAAGATCTTTGTTACACACAGCTGGAGTTTTCGAAATAGAATTTCTTTTTGAAATGATTTTTTTCATGATGAAGTCAGCACCTTTTATTTATAGCTCAAAACTTCATAATTTTGTTTTCTCATCCCTTGGCCTTTTGAATTCATAGGTTTATAATAATGAATAGCATATGCATTGATTAATGTAGTGGCTGGGTATTAATGGATATTCTCTTTTCTAAAAAACAACTAAATGCTATCTTCGTTAAGATGGATGGATGTACAAGCAATGATAGATTTTGCTTATAATTTCTTCTTTTTTATTTTCACATATGTTTCTCATAGATTTTTAATCAGGGAGAAAGCTGAGAATTTAATAAAAACTTAGCTGTGTGCGATCCTACAAAGAGGATAGCTAGAATTATTTTATATTTTGTAAAAATAAGTGCATGCATATAAACACGAGCACGTGGCTCACACTAGCGAGAAACAGATCTTGCAGCTCAGGTCCAAGATTAGCTGGTACTGTCGTCTCAGCACTCTGTCTTGCATGATGGAACGTTTATGGTGAGTATCAATCTCGATCCATCATTTGGCTGCTATCATATGGGGGAAAATATCCCATGCAAACCAGGTATCCAGTGGAATCGTGCAAACCTTATTTTCATCAGTTAAATATGAAGCATGCGGTCCAGTGAGCTCTTGAAACACAGCAAATTCCACTTGGAGCTTTTTCACGCGAAACACCCTGTTCGATAGAATATTTCAGCAGCAAGTCCTCCTCTGCCTTCCCCTCCACACCTTTGTGTCTTCTTTCTCCTCCCACATCTTCATCCAGACTACCGCGTCCAAAAATCAAATCAATCGAGGTACAATTTAGGTGAGCGATGGCTTCGTAGCAGCTCCAGTCCTCCACTCGAACCATCCATCTCCTTCCACCTGCTTTGAACATCTTGGTCTTAGCACTCAGCAGCGTGCATGCTCTCTGACCAGCACTGCAGTACTGCGCGCACCATTACTTGTAATCTAGGTCCTTGGATTCTGACCCCAAACCAGCCGACAGACCTAATTGCTTGTGCATATGCACGCGAATGCAAGCACAGGGAAAAAGAGTGGAATTTTCCTAGCCGCCGACTTACATAGGCCAAAAGTATGGTCATATATTGCTTTCACCAAAAACAGTCACGCGCAGCAACAATCTAGCATGTTTAGCACATGCATGCATGATTAGTTTATAAGTGTATGCATATGCACTAGAAAGCAGTGCACTGACCTTTGAAGTAGGTGATTATTTTATAGATGTGTATATAAACAATGATTTATATTAGGTAGAAACATATTTTTTTAACATGCTGAAAAATTAGGAATAATTGGACCACTTAATAATGGATTGAGTACGCGTGCGTGCATGCCTATATAAGCACTCAGGTGGCCGCCTCCTTCCCATCAGCTCGATCACAAGCCACAACGAAGAGCAACCGATCGTCGAGCCAGTGCATCAAAAAATTAGCTAATAGCAGGCTGTGCGCGCGTAGGAGCTAGGTAGCTGTAGCAACACGTACAGATCCATCGATCATGGGGTGCAAGTTTGGCATGGGCGATGGTCTTGTGCTCTGCCTTCTTGTGGTGGCATCGATGCAACAAGCGCTGGTTCTTCCCGTCGTCGCTCGCCGCCGTCCGCCGGCAATGTTCGTGTTCGGGGACTCGACGCTGGACGTGGGCAACAACAACTACCTGCCGGGAAAGGACGTGGCCAGGGCCAACCGGTGGCACTACGGCATCGACTTTCCGGGCGGAGTTCCCACCGGAAGGTTCAGCAACGGCTACAACACAGCTGACTACGTTGGTGCGTATACATCTTTTCTGTTTATGCTATATATACAGACGAACTTAAAAACTAAAGACGGAAGATCTGTATGGGGGAGTTCTTAATTGTTGTTTGATCAACCTTGTATCCATGCTGCAGCAAAAAGCATGGGGTTCGTGAGTAGCCCTCCTCCTTACCTGTCGCTGGCACCGAGCTCCGGCCTTCTGGTCCTCACCGCTCTCACCACCGGCGTCAGCTACGCTTCCGGAGACGCTGGCATCCTCGACTCCACCGTAAGTATACATATATATATCTATTCATGATCTCTTGCAACCTAGTACTTTGCCTAATTAGTATTGATACAACAGCTGCTACTGTAGTAATCAACGATATGATGATGCAATGCAGAACCCCGGCAAAACCATCTCGTTGTCGAGGCAGGTGCAGTACTTGAAGGCCACCAAGTCCAAGATGTCCTCCACGCTGGGCTCCCGCGCGGTGAACGCCATGCTCTCCAGGTCCATCTTCCTCATCGGCGTCGGCAGCAACGACATGTTCGTCTTCTCAACCACGCAGCCGCAGAGCGACGTCGCCGCGTTCTACGCCAGCCTCCTCTCCAACTACTCGGCCACAATTGAGGAGCTGCACAAGCTGGGGGCCAGGAAGTTCGCCGTCATCAACGTGGGAATGGTGGGCTGCGTTCCACGGGTGCGCGTGCTCAACGCCGCGGGCGCGTGCGCCGGCGGCATGAACGACCTCGCCGCCGGCTTCGACGCCGCGCTCGCGCCGCTGCTGGCCGGGCTCGCCGCCAGGCTGCCGGGCATGGCCTACTCCCTCGCCGACTCCTTCGGCCTCACGGAGGACGCCTTCGCCGACCCGGCGGCGTCGGGGTACACGAACGTCGCCGGCGCGTGCTGCGGCGGCGGCCGGATGGGCGCGGAGGCGGACTGCCTGCCGGGCTCCACGCTCTGCGCCGACCGCGGCCACTACCTCTTCTGGGACTGGGTCCACCCTTCCCAGCGGGCCGCTATGCTAACCGCCAAGGCATTCTACGACGGCCCGGCCCGGTTCACCACGCCAATCAGCTTCAAGCAGCTGGCCCACAAGATCCGTGAATGATTGTGCTGCATGCAATGCATGCTACGGAATCCATGAATGATCCGCGGAGTAGTATGTTTCACGACAAATTAGAGCATTTTGATTTTTCTATGTTATCATGAATAGTACCATCAACTCACCAGAAAGCGAAAGCATGACGTCATTATAGAATCACATGTAGAGAAAACAAACATTTAGTGGAAAGACGATATGTTGGGCGTCTTCCAATATAATATAATATATAGGGACGATTATTCCTTTTTGAAGCAAAGGTCCGAGAGGGGCCAGTAAATTTATTCATGATTGCACTCGACCACAATGTATATATATATGAGAGCACAACACAACAATCTCCTCATGTATGTAATGTGTATATATATATATGAGAGTACAACACAACAATAATCTATCTCCTCAAGTGGTGGAGTGCGCGAGCTGCATGAAGTTGATGGGCGTGGTGTACTTGGGCGGCCCGTCGTAGAATGCCTGGGCCGTAAGGAAACAGGCCCGCTGGGAGAAGTGGAAGGCATCCCAGAAGACGTGCTGGTCGCGCTCGGACCTGGTGGGGCAGATTCTGGAGGTGGGCAGGCAGAACACCGAGGCGCCGGTGCAGCACGCGGTGGCGACGTCGGTGAACCCCCACGCCTGCGGGGCCGCGAAGAAGTCAAGCATGAGGCCGTACGAGTCGGCCAGGGAGTAGACGAGCCCCGGCAGCTGCTTCGTCTTCTCGGCGAGGAGGTTGCTGAGCGCCGCGTTGAAGCCGGCGGCGAGCTGGTTGATGCCGACGACGGTGCATGCTCCCGCCGTCCGACCCACCGGAACGCACCCGATCAGCCCCGTGTTGACGATGGCAAACTTCCTTGCGCCCATCCCATACAACTCCTGCATGCATACATATATATATGCTTGCAATCAACGCGACAAATATTTCGATACGGCGGTCAGTGGGCTCCGTCCTCCGTACCGTGATGGTGGCCGAGTAGTTTGAGATGAGGTCCGTCAAGAACGCGGCGGCGCTCTGCTGTTGCTGAGCCGACGTGGCGAACATAGTGAGGTCATTGTTGCCGTCGCTGATGAGGAACACAGACGTGGCGAGCAGGGTGCTCACCGCAGCGTCGCCGCCCATCTTGGCCCTGGTGGCCTTGAAGTACTGCACCTGCTTCGACAGTGGGATGTTCTTGGTAGCATTCTGCATCACGTACAGCATGCTAGCTTGTTCGTTAAGGTTTCTTGATCGATGCAAAAGGTTAATTAGGTCCTATCTAGTAGGAGATGGAGTGCACATAGCTAGCCTTACAGTCGAGTCAAGGATGCCAGATCCTCCGGAAGCATAGTTCACACCAATTTCGAGAGCGGTGGAGGCCAGAAGGTCTGGGTCGGGCTCCAGCATCAGATAAGGCGGAGGGCTACTCCACAATCCCATCCTCTTTGCTGCGCGCGGCATATATATATATATATAATTAGCCACATGCATGGACGATCAACCAAGCAAACCATTATTACATACACACTACAAGAGTCGATAAGTTAGCAGCAGACTTATACCGAGGAAGTCAGCGGTGTTGTTGCCATTGCTGAACCTTCCCGTAGGAACGCCTGGGAAATCGATGCCGTAGGGTCTGCTGGCCCTGGGGACGTTCATCCCCACCAGGAAGTTGTTATTTCCGACGTCCAGAGTCGAGTCCCCGAACACATACATTGCTGGCGGCTGCAGGATGCCGGCGGCGGCGCCAAGGACCCCCATGGATGTCACAAGGCAGAGTACAAAGCACCTCTTGTTGGCCATCACCATGGTTCTGCCGGTGGCTAGGGTACTTGCTCAAGTTGAAGCAGCACCTCCTATTTATAGGACAAGAACTTAATTATAGGTTTGCGTCACATATATCACGGGGCGACCTGAAACTCAACCAAATTAGCTAGACTGATTACAGTAGGAGACCGATCGAGTAACCCAAAATTTCCTGTTGGCGGTCGTGCTTGTTCTGCAAAAAAGGATATATATATATATATATATAGTGATTGCTTCAGACCTAATATATGTACAGTTTTGTAGAAAGTTGTGAGTGATCGCAACTGAACTTAATGAAATGTAGAAACTATGGCTCGTTGTACTTCATCAAAGCATGTGTGGTGTCCATCAATTTTGGTTGTGTTGTCTCAAGTTCAATCCCAGCTACAGAACCCGCAACCCAAAATCTCCCATTGCTTCAGACCTAATGTTTCTAGTTTTGTAGAAAGTTGTGAGTGATCGCAACGGAGGAGCTTAATGAAATGTCGAAACTATGCCTGGGTTGCACTGCATCCAAACATTTATTTTGAATTTCACACTCCTACTGCTGGTTGTTGCGGTAGCTCATTCCCCACCAACCCCCAACATTTGAATCAGTTCATTTGATTAGTGCTAAGAAATTGGTTCAGTAGAATAGTGACGTCCTAAAAAAATGTCACTTGAGTGCAAGTCTCCACCGGTGATAAAAACATACTACCTGCGGAGGTTAGTATGTCTAGTCCATTGCTTATGCGGCTGATTTCAATCTCAGCTACAGAACCACATACGAAAAGAACTCATGGTTAGCCAGTTAGGTTTTGTCTGGTCACCATCCATCCTTACTAGTTTGTCTTTTATATTCTTTGTTTAATTTGCGAAATGAAAGAATCTCAATTTTGTGTCAACTACTTTTTGCCCAATCTATAAATATATATGTAGAAGTGGGCACAAGTACTACTATACTTGAGCTTCTTCTATCCAGTAGTGTCTTTGCTTTGCTTTATTTATCTGTAGTTCATTTGTAAATTTCTTATCATTTCTGTCACACCCGGCTCTGAAAAACAAAACCGAGTGCACATCGTATGAGTGCAAAACCGGTTATATTTGTAAGCAAATATTATAAAACTGAAATTAAGACGGCAGCCACGCAGCCACGCCCCAAACCATGAGTTTGTTTGGTGTGGATAACTGTTTTGGATATATGTGTAGTGGTGGGTGCAATAGTTGAATTGAAATAAGATATATGAGAGATAGGAAGGCACGCTCATGCGCGTCAACCAATTATTTGTATGTGTGGGTATGTAGTGTTACAACCGTACTTGAATTGAAATTGAGATAGCAGAATGGCCAATTGCTGGACACCACACACACACATATATATCATTAATTTGCGATCACTAACGGACTTTCTAAAACTATATATATTCCACTAGGTACGTATAAAGCAATCTCAATATATGGAGCATAATTTCTTGTTTTGAGATTTATAATAGTTCAGTTGATGTGACCTAGTAGAGATAGAAAAGTGAAAAGTTTTGGGTCCTATAATTAAGTGTTCCTACGTACTTTTTATTTAGCACAGGTGGTTGCAGAGATATATGATCATGAGCTACAGATTGACCATAGAAGGTTTCGTGCTGTGTATTGTGATATCCATGGGAATCCTCGGCACCGCCGCTGCCAGCGTCCTCCAGCCGCCGCCAATGTACGTGTTCGGGAACTCGACGCTAAACGTTGGAAGCAACAACTTCCTGACGGGGACCAACGTACCCAGGGCAAACATGCCCTACTACGGCGTCGACTTCCCGGGCTTCCCCACTGAATTTCCAGCAACGGCCGCAACACCGTTGACTTCATCGAAAGGTTTATTTGCTAAGATAGGCATGCACTGTTTTTGCTTCATCATGTTCATATTATCTAGTTTACGAACATTTTCAAAAATAAGTTCATGAAACATGTGTGGATCAATAAACATTTTCTTAGCCAAAGATACTTTACTAATTTTAAAAGCATATTGGGTGTCGAAAACTTGTAGTAACAATCTTTAACAACTATTTTGTTTCATTTGTGATGAAGAATAATGTTCATAATAACTGAGAAGTCTTTTTTATTGAATATTGTCTTATGCTACCTATTTGAGCTTCTGAACCTGCCTAATATCAAAGGGATATATGTCCACGAGCGAAAGGGTAATTAATGGAGTGTACAACTCAAAAGCGAGAAAGTTTCTCATCTCACAAGCTTGGGAATAAGATTTTTTAAAAATTTTGGTTTAGTAATAAAAATGTAATACAAAGTCAGATATAAACAGGGTATTGGAATATATCATTAGAGTAATGATTGTTGCTATTTTTATTTTTCTCAAATATATAGCTTACAAGCACATATGTCTATATTTTTCTTTATTTCAAATAACATTGGAACTCGGACTAAAAGATGCATTGCAAAGTACTTTCTTAACCATTTGTCAATTGTGACTTCAGAAAAAAATATATGTATATATATATGAGGCAATGCTTGATGTCCATATAATATAAAACGTCTATCAAATGATTTATAATGAAATAAAGTAAGCAAAGGCACACTACTACAAAGAATATCTCAATTTCAACTCAAGTACACTGTATCCGCTATTTTCCATATATATATATATAGAGTGTGGATTATATATATATATATATATATATATATATATCGAAAATACGTCGCTGCAATGGTCGGTAGCTGCGCAGGCGGCATCGTCCGTCCGTTCCGAGTACTTGAGATTGGTGCTAATGTGCGGTAGCTGGCAAAGAAGCTGGTCGTTTGTGCTGATCACTGACATGCTCCTTTTTTTTTGTTATGGTGGTTGAAGGTACCGTACATGGTGTGGTTTTTATATTTGTTGGTCTACCGTCAACTTGGCAGTGTTGGCAACAGTGGCCGGTATGGGAGGTAAAAAAATAGGCGCAGCCTCCATTCGTCATGTTGTCTGGTCTGCACTGTTTAGAGTCTCTGTGGTGGCATAAAAGAGGCAGCGCATAGATAGGAGTTGTTGTAGTCATGGCAAGCGGTAGCGTTGCGAGTACTGTAAGCGAGATCTGTTCTTCTGTTATCCTTTTTCGTAGCGATGCTGCTTGTTGCATAGCTAACCTTTGCTTCATTTTCTGTTGCTGTGTCGCTGTTGGAACCATGACGGAGAACAGTCCGCAACGAGGAGTACAAGGAAGGAATGGGACGGCTCATTCCCAGGCGAATCATGCAAGGTAAGTATGGTTTCATCTTCATCATCTAGGCTGGCGAATATGGAGGAATGGTTATGTTTTTTTTTTTCTCCCGCAGGAAGTTCGCAAGCGAATGTGCCTCATTTGTGCGACGAGCACCGCAGAGTGCTACTGGGCTCACGCTGAGGAAAAGAAGAAGTCATTCTTGCAGTTGTTCAAGGAGCCATGCACCGGTCGTCTGGTACTTTTTTTTGTGGATGCAGGACGTCTTTTTTTTGTTAGAACGCATGAGTAAGTAGGTTTTAACCATCCGCGTTTATTTACCGCAGACACTGAACACGCATTTTTTCAATGAATTCCGAGGGCGCATTTCTGACGCTGTGCGCATCTACATGCGAAGTGGTGACTACTACTTTGTGATGGTTAGAAGGGCAGATGAGAAGTGCATTATAGAGCATGGTTGGAATGATTTATGCAAGGACCACGAGATAAGAGCCGGAGATTATGGACTTTTCACATACATTGGACCGTCTCAGCTGCGTTTACGGCTGTTTAGCAGCCACGGAGTGGAGAAGCACTCGTCATTTGTGCGTGCAGGTAGCCGCAGGGCAACTACAGGCAAGAGCTTTCACGGTATAACTTGTGTTCGTGCCACTACAGAAATCTGCTTACTAATCGCTTTTTTATGTCTGGATTTAGGTGTTCTTGACACAGCATGCCAGCCGACCCATCTTGTGAAGCTGTACATGCATGCTCCAACCTTGAAGATCACAGGCCAGCTTGAATCCGCGATAAGCAGGGTTGGACATGCTGCACTGCCATCGTACATATGCGTCATGGCAGACCGCAACATCGCAAAAGGCGTAATGGTTAGAGATTTTTGACCTTTTTTTGTTTTTTTTTCTATCTGATAAATTTGATTGCATGGCTGGCTGAGCATGGTTTTCACTTAATGTTGCAGTATTTCAGCAAGGAGTACACATCCAGTTGCATCAGGATGTCTGATCAGAGGTTGTTCCTTACGAACCCTGACTGGAGCATTGTGATGGCTGCTAATGTGAAGGTCTACCGTGATGGTATTGCACGGATTACAACTGCATGGAAGCAATTTGCTCACTGCAACGGTATCAAGACCGGGCACGTGTGCATGTTTAAGATGGACCGTAGCGGACGGCTGGACCGTCTTAGGGCGACAGTGCACGTGCTGTTCAGGACTCCGTGAGCAGTGCGCAATTAGATTGTTTGTTGAATTAGTGTGAACTGTTTCTGTCAGGAATTTAGTTTGTACTGCTACTCGGCCACCCTGTTTCCGTCAGGAATTCAGTTATTGGGCTGCTGTCGTATGAATATCTTAGGACCTGGTACTTGGGCCACCCTGTACCTCGCGGCCCAAAAGATCCGGCCCATATGTAAGTGAAAGGGCTGCTGAGAAAGCTCTATACTAATGCTTGTACGTTGCCTATTTCCACGCTCTAAAACGTACGTAGCCTGTTGCATTTTGTTGGAGTCAGTGGTATTGCCATGCGTAAGTTGGTATATAGAACCTAGGAAAGGAACAAGATCACCCCAGAACAAAGAGCAGCACACAGTACAAGGGGAACGAGAAGGAGCACACGAAAGAAATCAAGAACGGCACAAGGCATGGAAGCCTAACAGCGATGCGTAGTAGAAGCAAACCCAACTGCATCCATGCTGCACGGCCGATAAGCTGAAGGAGAACCAGGAGGAAGAGCAGGGCGGCGTGATCCATGTCGCAGTTGCTTGTGGCAAATCCTTTCCCTGGAGCGATACCCTTTGTAGGCAGCCAGGGGGAGTTCGCTGGATTGACCTGATATCGTATGCCTGCAGCCACGGAAGCCTTTTGTAGGAAGGTAGGAAAGGTGTGCCTGTTCAATGCGGCCGTACCATCGTGGGGAACGGAGCGACGTGCAGCGCTGCGAACGAAGCTACAGCCGTTAGACTGCTATAAATAGTAGACAACACATCTCGTACAAGGTCCGGATCAGCGGTTGTTGTTTAGTAGATGTGGTTCTAAACAAGCGGATGTAGTTGTGCACGGGCAATACAGTACCTTTGTTCGGTAGCTTTGATCTGCTTACAAGGAAAGGTGGTCCCCGCGGGACACAAGTATAAGAAGTTCCCCGGCGCTGTCTACCCTGAAGTGGCAGCCTGAGGTAGTCTTTTTTTTGTTTGTTGGCTTGCAGAAGGTAGCGGAGGCAGCATGGCACGTGGGGTACTAGTCCAAGAGCGTCTCGCCAAGCTGATCGGATCAATCTTTTGTCTTCCTTGCTCAGAGCACCATGATATAAAGGACTGTGAGGCCAGCTTCTTCTGCATTGACTGTCGCGGGGACGGCAAGAGCGCGCTTTGTGCTTATTGCGTTACGAATCACAAGGAACAGAAGCACAGAATGATTAAGGTATGGTAGCCGCCAGCTTTATTTCTTTGCTTTGGCAATGGCCGCTCTAGTTCGTGGTCGTTTATGGTTTGTTACGTTAGATAGTTTACATGCAGGTCAGAATTTACAAAGCCCAACTGATTCTATGCGTTGGAGACGTGGACGGCATTGTTGACGTGGAGGGGATAGTACGCCACAACGTTACGTTAGATAGTTTTGACGATGACAGAATCGCCGTGTTCATCCGTCCACCACGCAGCTCGCCGGGCGTTGCAGTTGGCAGGAATGGCGCACAGTGCGAGAACTGCAAGTGCCACCTTCCAGGCCCCGGTTCCTTTTGCTCGTTGCAGTGCAAGGTAGATCGCACCATGATCGATCTATTAGTCATGGTGGAGCAAGATAATAACGTTTTTTCTCTGTGTCGTTCCAGGTAGCTGCTGGATGGTCTCGTCGTGCGAAGAAGAAGGCGGTCAAGGACCGCGTGGCCCAGGTGGTGGTTGCAAGGCAAGAGGGACCCATCCAGCGTCGTTCCCGTAAGGGGCAGCCGTTGCGGGCTCCACTTTCCTGATTCATTTGTATTAGAGCAATTGCCGTAAATGTGTTCTTGTTTTGTTAGAGGAACTCCATACTGGTTACCAAGTATGAGGTCGTATTTTGTTTGGGTCCATATAATTTTTTAGGACCCAATAACTGGTGTATAAATCAGTTTTACTATGGCCACCAAGCTGAATACACTGAACACGAGCCTTTTCCTAGGATGTCGTATACGATATTTGTTCCGTACAGTTTGTATGCCGAAGCTTCCTGTAATTTTCGTTTTTTATCAATTAAGCCTTTTTCGAGAACAATGTCTACGGAGGAGAGCTCAAACATTTTGTAACGGTGTAAAAAAGAGTTGTAGTACAGAAAGGTCAACCAAGAAATCAGGCAGTGCCGATAGTACATACGATCCATTTGAAATTTTAAAAGTACATGTAATATCAGCCCGCCTAGTGAAGGAAGCAGGTGGAAGGGCTGTAACTCCATGGCACATGCGCCTTGTACAAAGGCGTAATCTCGTTCGCCACACTTGACCAGAAGCCGTTGTCGGTCGACCAGAACTTCCGGACACCAGTGGTATAAGCCACCATAGCAGGCTGCCGGAACGTGTCGTCGTTGAGGAAGAAGACACCCTCTTCACGATCCGGTACTTGCTGAACCTCGTAGCATCTGGAGCAACCCCTGGCCACATAAAATATACGACCATCGAAAGGAACTGGCTGCCATGAGTAGTGCCTTCCAGCGGCCACATGAGCCACAGCTGCGAACAGGGCGAAAGTGCTAGTTTCTTGCATGTGTAGGCCTGCGTAGCGCACGACCATGAGCAGTTCTCCCCTGCTCATGGCTAGGTACGTACCATTAACAGGTTTTGGGTGCTGATGCGCAGCAGGCAGGAACTGCAAATAAGCTTTATGCACACGCAAGCGATCAGGGCGCGAGGCCTCATCGTATCGTGGCGTGCACTGCACCACGTCTTCGTTGTTGTTCAGGCAAAGCCCTTGTTTAGTTTCCATTCGAAATCTTTTCAACCATCATATCAAAAGCGAATCTTAGGTGCATGAAGTACTAAATGTAGACGGAAAAGGTGAAAAGTTGTATGGATGAGCTGTAAATCGCGAGACAAATCTAATGAGCCTACTTAATCCATCTCAATCCCACAGGAATTGACAGATGCACCCAGACGAGAGAAGCAAAGCAGATTGCTGGTGCGGAAATTAGGTTAAAAAAACGGTGACAATTGCAGCAACAACACAGTTATACGAATCAGACGGGGGTTTAGAGAAACACACCGATCGGATGATCTTTGGCTGTGCGACCTCCACCGTACCCCAAACGACGAAGTCAGGGATGGCTATTTGCGCCCCGGTAAGGAAATTGACCAAGGCATAAACAGATGAGTGACTCAATGCACTGAATACCCAACCCCCTTCCACCGAGCCAATAAAACGAGCTCCCAAGGCTTGCGGCGGAACGCTAATAGTGTGGAGGCCATTGCAAAGAAATTAGCATAAATTGCAACGGCTAACTACAATCTGATCTAGGAAGCAGCAGCGGCGGCAGGGTACCAATGCACAAGGAAGTTGGGGAGAAGGAGGCAAAAGTCTGACGCCATCCCGCCAAGACCTACACTGGAGCACCATGTTTTGCCTGGCGATATTGCAGTGGACCCTACCGCCGGTGGTCAGAGAGGACCCGGCCAGCCTCTCTCGCCCATGGCGCTCCATCTGGACAACAGTCAGTGTTTTGATGGACTGGTTGTAGGGTGTAGGCAAAGGGAAACTCGTAGCGGGTTAGGCTGCCGATCCACTTTTGTAGGGAGGCGGCAAGGAACTGTTTTTGTTCATGGAGTCTGTGTTGTTGTTCTCAACGTAACACATGCGTTCACCATAGATAGCTCTGTACTTTTTTCTGGACGAGAGGACAGGTGAGAGATGACGAAAGAGCAATGTATTCATGCATCGTTGAGTCTGATCGCTGTCGATACGAAATGGCGTGAAGCCGGGCCAGCCGTTTGGCTGAACAATAATATTTTTGGTGACAGGCACGCACAGTCAATGTAGTACAATTGATATGAACGTAGTAGCTCTAGGTAAAACCGGCACGGCAGGCAAGGACAGTGACCATAGATGAGGTATAGGCACCTCTGGCTTACACGACACACTTCCTGCGCATAGCAAGTGAATTTATTCTGGCCCCTACCAGTAACTGACAACTTTTTTTGTTGGCAAAGCAGCAGGACCTAGGATTTAGCGAGCAGCCAGCATGCAACAAGAGCAAGGAACCAGGCCACTATGCGAATCTGTTCCACCTTGCTAAGCACCTCGCTAAGCATCTTGCCGGCAGACTCTGAATCTACGCGTGGAGGGGCAGCACCTCCGTCAGCCAGAGGAGCTGATCGTCCGTCATGCGCCGCGTCAATAATGCGAGGGTTCCTTGGCAGTTCATTGGCCCAGTTCCAGAAAGCACACTTGAATGGAAAAGAGAAAGGATCGTTAGTGTATGAAAGCGCACGTCTCAAATGAACGAATAACAAAAAACTATGAGCAAAACGATTGATCGGGCCGCACCCTATCGCTGGCGCACTTGACAAACATCCTCCCAGGATTTCTTGGAGTCCCTGAGATCCACGCCGCAGAAGAGGTGCCGCAGTGGCATTGCTGGCTGCACAAACCCAGATAACCACCTGAGTTTCCTGGAGCTATGGATGATGAAGACATCCTTGTAGCGTACAGACCTCGCGGATCGGTGAGGACGATACTCTGTGTGAGAATGGTTGTTTGTGGTGCGTTGCTATTGCGAGCCCTCTACCGGCAAGTTTAAATAGGCGTTACCATTGTTTAAGCTAGCCGTTGGGCAACGGCTACCCAAATGAAGCAGCTGCCCATTTGAAAATAGAATTCAATGTTGCTCGCCGGTCTTGGCCCCAGAGTAGATCGCCAGGTATTGAAGTCACACTGTTTTTTGGACGCGACAATTCAAGCGCACATCTACTAGCTTCACGAAAATATGGAACATGGCAGCCACTCAGACTTTATTTTGGAGTTGCATATTTTATGGAGGAACTTTGCGTACGCCGGATTCGATGCGTTTGTGTGGGAGGCAAGACTTGCATGCCACTGACCCTAGCTGTCCACATAGCGTTCGCACTGTATGTGCATTCACGTTTTATTTGATGCGTGCTTCGCCCGTCTGGGATTGTATATAACAGGAGGCAAGAGTCCATGGAGCATCGCTGGAACGCACGGGAGCACAACAGACCGCACTTGAATTATAGAGGGCCAAGCTCACACTGCCCAGCACTGCCATGGCAACTCCACGCATTTGCCAAGAGCATCTATGGCACATCCTTCCATCCCTTTCGTGTGATCCATGCAATGGACACCACACCGACAATGAGAGCGGTTGCATACTAGTCCTGAACCTTTGCCACGGCAGCTGCGTGCCACATGCATGCGGGTACTGCCGCCGCAACGTTGAGGTTGGCGTGATCCTTTTATCTGGCTATAATTACGGTCCCATTACAGAAGTAATTAAGTTTTGTTTTTTGACCAGGAGGCCACGCATGGCAGACAACAGACGAGAGGCCCGTGCATCCAGGACGAGCTAGGTCTGAGTAACGATGATCGTATACAGGCTTACGTGCTAATCGGAGGGCATTCATCTACACGGCAATATGGGATAGAGGCATCTTGCGAGCTCGAGAAAGTCGTTGGTGTCCCAGAGGTAGTCGTACCATGTGCTTCATACAAAGTTTATTCTGCTAATAGATTTTTTACTTGGTAGTCGCACGATCGATGCATTTATACCTTTCTATTTTTGCAACACAGTGTAGCAATGAAGCAAGCAAACTACCTGTACGGTACAGGGTGGGCAAGCTCCATGGGCAAAGCAAACCCAGTGAGACTAGCAGCAGGCGCAAGAGAGGAAGACCCCGAAAACTGCCGCCGCCGGCAACCCGGCGACGACGCAAGGGAGCCCCATCACGATCGCCCTTTTTCTGAGACGGAATCAAGCAAATTTGAGCAACTTTGGTTTGTACTTTATTTTTAGGAAGGCTCGCCGTGGTGGTCTACTCTCTGTATGTGTTGTATCTGCGGTTCATTGCAACTTGCACAAGGCGAGAACTAATGTTTCATTCTGTTGTCCTATTGCACATCTCTGTGCCAGGACGCAGGGAAGCGGCATAGGAAGAGTCACTGCTCGTGCCTGGCGAGAGTTGTTTTCGAATTATTAAAATAAATGACGTGCCATGTCTATGCCACACGGCAGGAGCATTTGTATTAGTAGTACAATCGTAAAGTGCATTTAATCGCAAAGTAAGCCGCAAGCACAAGTAGTAATACATTACTTTGTTGGCAAACCGACTGATACAAGAGGACCTTGCGAGGTCAAACTTCGGTGATAAACAAGCTGACAGCAGTAGGGTACATAACTATTAGGCAAGCAACACAGACACTGATGACACTAACCAAGAGGAAGCACATACGAAGCAGCAAGCAGCACACACAATGATGTTACTAACCAACAACTACAGCAGTAATAAACTAATTCCCGTACAACACAGCTAGTGGAGGAACCAAATTGGAGGCGTGTAGTTGGATGGTACACGCCACTCATACCACCTCTTCACTTCCTTCCCAGGGCCAGGCCAGCAGCCATTGTCGTGGCACTGGTACTTCCGCCCGTGCTGACCAAAAGCAACCATAGCTGGCTGGCAGAAAGTCTCGTCGTCGACAAAGTACACGCCCTCACGGCTCCTCGGAAAATCTGAGACGTCATAGGATCTGGAGCATCCTCGACCAACATACATGATGCGGCCATCCATGGATCGAATCCTCTCCCACCTGTGTGCTCTACCCTCGACGCCTAGCACTGCACGAAACAGTGCGAACATGGAAGTGGCCTCACTGGTGATGCCGTTGTACCTGACGACCATGATAAGGTCACCCCGACTCTCCACTAGGTAACGGCACTTGACACAGATGTTCTCTGCGTGATGCAAAGGCACAAACTGCAAGTAAGAGTGCTCAACGCGCAAAGAGTCAGGCGGTGAGAACTGGTTGAACTGCGGGACGCACTGAAGCAAGTCCTCCATCCTACCAAGGCAGAAGAAGTTGCGGCGGTAGTAGATCACATCCTCCAGGTCCATCTCTACGGCAGCAGTATGCACCTCTGCCCCTAAACGACTGAAACATACCATGGTGCGAGACGAGAAAGGGCGTTCAAAGGTGGAAACAATGGATGCAACGACACAGGAAGATGGGATAGAGGGAGAGGAAGACAAGGCTGCAGCTCGTAGGATCATGGGCTCTCTAGCTTGTTCACCACCCCAAACAACAAAGTCAGGAATAGGCAAATGGACACCAGTGCGAAAGCTGACGAGACCGTAGCCACTGTTGTGACCCACAGCAACAAAAACCCAACCATACGATGGGATTGGAATGGTGTGCGCCTTGGCGCTGAGGAAGCAGAAGAAGTGACCAAGCCGAATGATGTTTTGGTGGAGGAAGCAAGTGCGGCGGTAGGGTACCAGCATCCAAGGAAGTTGCCTGGAACGAGGGAGAGAACGGACAGCATCGCGCCACTCACGGCACTGGAGTGCCATGTTCATCCGATCGATGTAGCATGGCACCCCTTGGGCGAACTTGCAGACTATGTCCGCTGGCAGTCCAGACCAGTCACGGTGGTCCTTGTTCTCAGGCGCCATTAGCACTCGCTCGGGCTTGGATCTCCTTGTACGCTCAGTGAATCAGGCTGTGGTAGTGTGTAGCTGAGAAGGTGAGTCCCCAGTCCCATCATTTTTGTAGGCACGGCCTACACGTTGGAGATGGCGACAACCTGTGAAAGTATGTGTAACCAAATATAACGGTCCGACAACGAGCAAAAACTTGTGTTGTGTACCATGAAGGAGAGGGAATCATATATGTAATGTGTCAATGAACCTTCAGGACTCATTGATTGCGGTCAACGCTGGGAGGACCCTGGGCCCCCCTGTAGTAGATCATCGATCCTGTTTGGGAGCCATACCGCACTGACACAGAGGTGTGGACTACACGGTTCAATGCATCATACCGTCGGCAGCAGTTTGAATTTGAATTTCGGTGGCCGCGCGCCCATCTCTACTCATCCGACGCGACACGTGACACAAAATTTGAATTTTCGTTCATGCGCGCGCTCGAGGAGCAGGGTGTCCTACGTACGCTACTTAAGCAAGACCGGCCTATCCAGTTTCACTCCATCGTTTTTCTGATTGCAAAGAGAGAACCGTGCCCTTACACTCGTTTACTATTCTTGTTGTTTCGTACTTGGAAGGCATGGAGACCGATCTTCCGAGGTACCTGTTTATATTATGCTTTTGCGGCTGTGCTATCCTTTTCCTTGTGCACTACAAATTATCGCTTCCGTTATTTCTGTGTCACTTTCAGATTTGTTCGCAGGGACAACACGGTTGCCAGGTTCATGACTTCATGGGCTTCGAGAGCAAAGAGGTCAGCCAGGGAGTCGTCACAGGCTGTGGATCATTTCCGTCTTTCTGAGAAGATGACGTTCGGCAACCCCGAATTGGTGCAAAAGTTCAGATCCTTAGTAAGCAATCTGACCCCCTGGCAGGCTGAATGTGTGAAAGACATGGGTTTTTGGTCATTTGTGTCATCCCTTCGTCAGTATAGTTTCGATCAGAAGTTCACGGCATGGCTGTTTAGTAGGATCGACAATCGGTCGCAGTTGGTTATGGACCATGGTAACAAGTACGCTATTGGTCCTGAAGAGGTCAGCCTCGTATTCGGCCTCGCTTGCAAGGGTAAATCAGTCGTACATAGTGTTTTAGACAAATCGGTTGGCACCAAGAATTGTATTCTTGATCGGCTAAACCGACGAAGCAACGATGAGCCGTGGATCATCGCCGCGTCAAGAGTATTAGCAGATCGGTCAGAGGATTTCAGCATTGAGGCTGAAATTAGGTTTAGGACCGCTTTCGCGATGTGTGCAATTTATGTTCTAGTCGGTCCAGAGGACGGTGCAGAAGCTATTAACTTTGTCCCAGCGCTTAGAAATGCCCACGAGATCGGTGACTACAATTGGGCCGAATTTTTGTACGACGAGATAAGCCTGACCGCCACAAAGGCCCAATGCGCTAGCAAGTCTAAGATGGATTTTTACTCCCCATTCGGGCCAGCTGCGTTCATGAATGTAAGTTGCGTAAAACATCCAAGTTCCATCGCTATTTCTTGGATCTCGCATAGCATTACTATGTGCACTGCTTAACGTTGATTACATATACTTGCTGTACAGGTATTCTATCTGGACAACAAGTTGTTCAAATCAGATACCGTCCATGGGTTGGAACTACCTAGGCTCAAACACTTTGACGGGGATCGGTTGGCTCGTATGATCATGGCTGACACAGCAGGGCTATTTGGATCGCGACCATCCCGTGCATTTGGCGCTGCTAAGGTCTACTCGATGTTTCCAGTTCTGTTTGTACGCAAAGGACCAAACTAGATTTTTACTTTGTGATGCATGGGTCCCTGCAGGTTCGCGACGACGGCGCGGTGGTATACAGGAGATACTTCGATCGTTCAAGCCGCGTGTCAGTGTCTCATGTAGCTGATAAAGTGGTTGGCATTCTGAAACGGGACGACCGGTTTAAAGTAAGGAGTTAGTATGAGGAGCACCGTAGGCTTTGGTGCATGAATTTGAAGTATTGGACCTTACTACTAAGCTTGTTTCGCAGGGGAACGAAGAGGGAAGCAGGCATGTTCCATTTGCCATGGCACTGGATGTACAATCTGTAGTTGCTGTAAACCTTTTCAAGGCGAGGTGTATGAAGCACCTTTGGAACGCAAAGACCGCAATAGACAAGGACGCCGCTTCCCTGATCGAATCGCTGACCAATAACAAAACCGGACGCCGTGGCAACGAATCTGTGCAAACAGTATCGGCGGCTGCAGAGGAACCAGAAACACATGAAGCAGCAACACCACGTAATCTCCTTCGCATATCCCATATGTCATTTTTTCACTAATTTACAACAGGACGTCATCGACTTTTTTTTCCCTTCTCACAGCCCCAAGCACAGTTTCACCAAGTGCATGGGATTTCCCTCCTCCATCGTTCGACCTCACGCCAGATGGTAACGATGAAGCAGAGCCCAAACGCACAGGAAGGAAGAACAAGGGCAGCGACGTTATCGTGTCACCCGAGCAGGAGCAGCGTCAAAAGGTCGCGCGAAGAACATTGCGTGGTTCTGTGGGCGTGACCACGAAGGAGTTGTCCGAAGCATTCGTAATGGCTCGGACTCGCATTGAATTTGTGGAGATCAACCTGAACACCAGCCCACCAGAGTGTGCTCTGTGGTACCATACAATTCAGAAGCGTGCATTGCAGCCTGGCCCGAAAGCCAAGTCCCCTTGGGAACAGAAAGTAGGCCCTCTGCGCCGGGACATCGCCGCAGCACAGGATTTTTTCAAGTGGGTTGTTGGATCAGGTAACATAGAGGGGAGGTAATATTCGGAGCTTGTTTATGTAAGTATTTTTTTTGTGTCTTTGGGTTTATTTAATTTGTGTATGACTCGTTGTTTGTTGTTGCTAAATGCTTAAAATTGTACAGCGATAGAGTGTGGCTTCTTCATGATACGCCAACGAGCATAAAAGTACACGGCAAGGATGCAAAAAAGGAGTTTGCAAGCGGGCACGATCTATCGCCGGCGACGTGCGACGCGATCTTCCGCCTGTTTGAACAGGATGACTCGTACCTTGAGAATGGAAAGAAACCTAACCGATGGAGGCATTTCATTGAATCCGAATTCTCTGTAAGAGTCTGACACATACATATAACACGTCACCTTTATAGAATGTGGTGAACTTTAACTCTATCTCTTCCTTGGTTGTTCAGAAACAAGTTCTATCAGGATGTGACGTCACCGCTGCGACACGAATGCACAGCCAGTTCATCGGGGACCACGTGAAGTATGATCTATCTCGATGTCAGCTGGTTAGATTTTGGACCTTGATCATGCGCATTCTTTTTTACTTCTATATTATGAAGCAAAAAGTTTTCTATTTAATGTTTAGTTTGTATGTCTCGCCGAGTTGCTCGGATCTTGGTGTGCATGTGCCTGGGATTTCCTGAGGAAACAAGTAACCACCTTTGCTCCGGCATACAACGCAAGCAATGAGGTCAGCAGCTTTGAGGAGCACAAGCAAGGAGTTGTCCGGCTACACGAGGGGCTGCAACAGTGTTTGGATGCTTTGTACACGGGATGGTCCCCAGAATGGGAGGGCTGGACTTTCATTTTCCTGCACTGTGGGTCTCATGCAACCGGCGAGCACCGACGAGTAGGCTGCAGGTCAGTGGCTGTCGTGTAGACGCGTAGGCTTACTGTAACATCGGGAGATGTAAATCTTATTAATTTTTGGTTCCATGCAACAGGCCTTGCGATTCCGGCGTGCTAGCTCTGCAGTTCTCCAGGACTTTCGATGGAATATGCCACGAAGCGAACTGTGACGACGTGTATATCAGTTCTTCTAGGGCGGAGCTGCTGTACGACATGCTTCATCTACAAAACAATGGAGGTGCAGTACCAAAAGAGTTCGTACAAGAGCTTAGCTAGAGCTTCCAAAAAGTGGCAGATTGTAAATGGCTTGCTGGTTGCCCCCTTGCGGCTGTGCCTGGGCGTACCCTGTGCCCATTTGTACTATTTTAGGACTGTGACAAAAACGTAGGGACACTAATATATACTATGTGACAAAGCAGTAACCCAGCAGCGAACCTATTATTTTTTAGCATAAAAAAACCAGGGAGGACCTTTGCGTCGCGTGCACCACCTCTATATTAAGACCGGTTCTCAAGCCTGGAGACCCATCAACTCCTGAAACAGCTACCTAGCACCACGCAAGCTTTGAGCTAGCTGCTAGCATGTCCGAGCAGGGACGCACTGCGGATGCTGCGCCCTATGCGCCCGACGAGTGCGGCGGCGAAGATGACGCGTTCGCTCTAGTACGGACCGGTGCGGTCTCCAACGACGACCGAACAGCTTCGCTGCCTCCTGTAGTTCTGTCTTCGGTGGACCCATTAGCAACACAAGCGGTTGTCTTCTTTCTCCATCGACATGCAGATATGGATTTTGCGATCTACATTGCTAAAACATTTCTTTCCTGTGCGTAGCCTGTCCGCATGCATGCGAGAGAGGAGCGCACTGTGATGCCTGTCACGTGCAAGCAAATCTTGCAAGCCATGACAACTAGAGGACACGAGAATCTGGTAATCAACAAAACACAGGTGTCAACGGTTAGTATCAAGCGCATACTAATGTTTCTGGCAATTTTGGAAGGCACCTAAACATGCTGCATTTGTTTGACGTTTTATAATTTTGTGCTGCCTCTTACAGCTGACGCTGGTCGGCAGGGTCACTAGGATACAAGTAGAAGAGATGAAAACCAACTTTATACTAGACGACGGCACAGGGCAGATACGGTGCCATTACTGGTATTTGTTTGGGTCGCAGCTGAACAGATCGTTTTTTTTTTGAATCAGTTGCGGAAGGATAGGCGTCAGATGTTAAATTTTGTTTGACTGCGTTGTAGGATTTTCGACAACGATCCGATTGCTAAACGATTCCAGGAATTCAGGTGCATTTTTAAAGCTGTAGGCTCCATTTATGGCGATTTATTTAATTGAATAATTTTTGACGGCTCCCTAGTTTGTTAGATAATTGACGCATTATTTTAACCTGCTTGCAGGGAGGGGGAGTACGCTACCATCCATGGGAAAATAACTATAAGAGATACACGAATGTTTCTGCAAATTTTTTGCGCTAGGTAAATTGATTTTGCACACTGGATTAGTAGATGTTGTTTTTTAGTGTGAGTGCTGGTAATCTTACTCGCTGCGTCCCAGAAAGAATGCATTTCTCGGGTCGCGATGAAATTTAGAATCTTAAGTTTGATAACTTTGTAAATTTAAAAATATAAGTATTTATGATATGAAATATATAGCATTAGGTTTGTTGGCACATGTAGTAGTTTTGACAAATTTATTTGGAGCCATCAATATGAATACAATTGACTATAAACTTGATCTATCGTGAACAACGTTTACGGTCATGTAACCCAAACAATCGTTCTTGGACAGAGGGAATAACTTCTAAGATTCTGCTGAGTGTACGTTGCAGGAGGGTCACCAACTTCAACGCTATCACGCTACACTTTCTCGCAGCTATCCATGCACACCTTGAGCTCACGAGGATTAGCCCGGTACCATTCCAAATAACTGATCGTGACGCGAAAGAGATCCCAGACGTGAATGTGATGTCAATTCTAGAGATCGAAGGACCCAAGTGAGTGCAAGAGCACTCGTGACCCATGAAGTACATTAGAGGGTACAAAGTTATAATACTTCATGTATCTATTTGGCAGGTCCGGCATTAAAGGACTCAGCGTGCAGTATCTAAGCAGGCGGCTTGGCAGGGAGGAGGCACTAGTCAGGTAGACCAGACGACTCAGCGTGCAGTATCTAAGCAGACGATTTTATTCACTATTCCATGTGCTGTGTTGTGCAGGCGTGAGCTGCTGGCCCTAGCAAGCATAGGGGAAGTGTACAACACAGTTGATGGTGACCACTACAATGCTACCTAAGGAGGCACGTTAGGAGCGGCGAACATTTGTCCTCAAATGGTTGCCTAGTTTATTTTTCCAGTTATGGATGTACCGCTTTTCATGTCTGCACTTTGTAGGTCGATGTGTGTATCAATTGAATAAGAAATGGCCACGATGGTGTGCCATGATGGTCTTGCTATCTTAAGAAAATAAACAATCATGTACTCCTACGAGCTATCAAGCGCAGCAGTATCGCTAGGTAAAATAAAACTCTGAAACGAGAAGAAGCATAGGAAGGTGGCCGTGGTCACTGATTTAACTTGACGCGGCGAGTAGATAAGTGACTGTCCAGCACTTATCGCTTCGTGCTTACAGTTCTTCCCTGGATAGCCAACTGATTCCAGTTAATCTTTAAGCCCGACCTGGGAACAAGATGTCAGCGAAGGGCGGACGCAACCGTAAAGAACGGACCAAAGGGTGCAGGAATTGATGTATTTATGGTCCATATGTCACGGTGATTCCCTGGGCCCTTTAATTTGAAGGGAGGGAATGAAAATTGTATACAATGATGTATTTATGGTCCATCTGTCACGGTGATTCCCTGGGCCCTTTAACTTGAAGGGAGGGAATGAAAATTGTATACAACTTTTTCGTTTTGGGCCAGTGAATGGACCGGTAATTTCTTTATGTTAGAGTTAATATAATCGACTGGAACATTATTTGTTGTTTATTGGGCATGGGGGGTGGCCTGTAGTTAATGTTGATAGGTGCAGCAAATCGTCAGAGACCAAGGAAATTGGACTTGCCCTGTGGCTGCGAGCTATCTGTAGATGTACGGTTTTGTTGACCAAGCAGTGTAACTTGACCATGTATGTAGCATAGAATACTTGGAGGAGTGGACCTGAGGACCTGTCTATTTTAGAGAAAAGCAGGTCTATCTGCTCTTCCGGACGCTTCAGGCGTGTGGTGTCTATTCCACAAGGACTGTTTCCTGGATTCTTGCCGGAAGGGACTGTAGCCGAATAGCGCACCTACATTCGCCCATATCTTTTACTGTTCTCCGTACGTACTCGCGTTGAAAGGACACCTCGAAGCCCGGTTCCTGGCTGCACTGCTGCACCACCATTTGTAGATGTCGTAAAAGGAAAAGGCCAACATTGTTCCCTTTTGGGGGGAGACAGTTGCTCTGGTACGAGAGCTCCACCACACGCGTTGCTCTGGAAGCAAGATCTGCAAAGAGCGCGAGGGAAGAAGAGAGGCAACCAGTGCGGGGAAATGGAGGGCGACAGGGTAGGTGCATCTGAGTGCTAGTCCTCATTTCTTTTTGTATCCCTTAAAATTGTGTTTGCTTCTCTTCGTCAGATTTCGTTTACTGATGTAGCTTATCTCCTAGTTTTCCCAGTTGGAGGCTGGCGGCCTGCGAACTTGGGAAGCCGGAAGTAGCAGTCAGCCAGGAGAACTGGCCGATGCGCACCTTGCGCCGATCGAGGAAGAGTACTACAGGTTCATGCAGCAAGGAATGGATCCAGCTCTGCCGGAGGCCGATCAGTTGCTCTGCCAACGAGAAGTTGGTGACGAACTCTTAGGGGCTCAGCAGGAGTTGCAATCCTTCCTATCCGGGGAAGCATGGGAACCCTTGGTACACCAAACCGCCATGGTTTCCTTTTTTTTTTTGTCACCGTTGAAGGAGTCTAAGATGTTTTGGTTTACATATTAATACCGCAGCAGATTCCTGATGCCGCTTCAGAGCCCAGCATCGAGCACAGCACACAGTCCTGCATTCGTCATGTATGGGGAACAAACCATGTAGCTTATGTTGGGTTCCCTGCCCAATCGTTATCTCACGCTTTGTTGTTTGTTCTCTGTTAGCAGATGCTGATGCAGCTGGAACCAATGCAAACCGTGGCAGCAATGTCTGAAGCTGGGTTTGGACAGCTGGACCTCCAAAGTCAACAGGCGAGCGACACGCTGGAAGGCCGTAGCTCAATCGAAGCATTGATCGTAGGACCGAATTTGCCAACGACTGAAGTAACCTCGGTACGTGCGTCTGTGTTTAGAGTAGCAAGATGTGCTTTAGCAACGTTTGGCGACAATAGAACGATTAGGGGTTTCGTGTGTTTATTTTTATTGGACCAAAGAGGACGAGCATGTAAATCAGACATAGCCCCAAGCAAACGTGTACCAATGAGGCACGGGGAGGGGGGGGGGGGACGTGGCGTTTTTACACTGTCGGGGGCGGCAAGATAAGTTTTGAGAGGGTGGCCCACACTACTGATTTGACCGGTCGCGTGCAGGCAAACGTGGCACGGCATCTCTGTGCACCGGGTGGGGGGCAACCTATTACCCAGCCAATAGACTAACCACCAGCCATCCTCTTGTTGCTCCGCACCAACGAGGCTTTTCCTCAGCCAAAGTCGAAGCAGAGTGACAACAGAGAGGCTCGAGTGAAAAAGGGGCGATGGAGCAAGAACCTCGTAGGACGATGGATGGAAGTGAGAGGGTAATATCCTAACCTATCCCTTCGAAATCTTTTCCAACGCACGAGATTCCAGCTGGATCTGTTTGCGCCATTGATCTGTACCAAATCAGTTTGTGGAATGTGTGAATACAGTTGCAGAACTTGACTATACTATCTGGGCTACTGTCATTTTGAAGCTCACTTTCTCCCCTTCATGAACGGCGATACGCAGGTTTGGAAGTGTAGTTTTGCGGGCTGTAGGCAGGGGAGGATTTACTTGTTTGCTATGTCGAAGCTGAATCTGAATTTGAGATGCATTACACTGCTAGAAATTTAGGGTAACATTTTAAGGTTTTTTAATGGTACTGTACGTTGTAAATGATTGGGAAAAAAACGAAGCTGTAGCCCTTGGATTTTTCGTCGCTGATCTTCTGATGCATCGCAGGATTGAAAAGAAGTTTTTCTTTTTTTGCAGGTGCAAGTTGATGAGCAAAGCATGGAAGAAACCCAGGATGACGAGATGACCTGCAAGAATCTTGAAGGACCTGGCAAGGAAACGGTGGGCTGCCAGATGGAGGCAGTAAATCACAATATAATCTGTTAATTTGTGTTAACGTTTTCCGCAGCCGTAGATAATTACATTGTTTTGCACGCTATATGCGTCGTTGCTCTTCTGCTGCATCGCTGGATTTGTTGCCTAAATACAAATTTTTTTTCAGCATGAAGTTGATGAGCAAAGAGGCGAAGAAACCCAGGATGCCGAGATGCCCTGCAAGGACCGTGAAGGAGATGGCGAGGACACGGTGGGCAGCCAGATGGAGGTACAAAATCACAATATATTCTGTTAATACAGAATCACGTTCTGCAGAGTCGTAGCTACTTCAGTTGTTTTGCACGCTATATGCAGACCGATGAACAGGATCACGTAGCCGCAGATTCGGGCGACAATGCACAGGAGATTATTGAGAAGGAAATCAGAAACATCAAGTCAGCATACCAGAGGATGCTCAGTCTCGGAAAGAAGAAACATGAGAGTCCTAAGGTTGCTTCCGAGCTATGCAGCATAGGCCTAATCATATATGGTACGCATATCACCACACATAATGGATACTCACTTACAAACAATAAGGGCAAGCGTAGAAAAAGGCCTGTTTAGACTTATAGCATCCGAAATTTTGCAGAATTTGGATACGGAATGAAACAACGGCTTGCGGATGATGTATCGAATCTAGGCAACAGGTAAGAATGTTAGACGGCATGATAACTTACATTGTCATCTAGTACCATTTTCATGAGTAGGTATTAGTAGGGAAAAGCTTGTTCGCAAACATCGTTTGGTATTTGAGTGCCTTGACCATCGAACAATTTGTGTACAGGCTACAGAGAACGAGCAGCATGCCGGCTGCGCCAGCCTTCTCGTTGTACGCGACATCTCCCATGAACTGCTCTAGCGGCCTTTGTGACGACGATGGTAGTGAGCACAGCCAATTAAACCAACTGGACGAGCTTGAGATCCTGCCAGATAGAATTGGGTTCATCTGCGACAAATACGTTCTTGCTTCAGAAATGGCGGGAGAACCAGCACTACCAATGGAGTCAGGGGAAAAACGGAAGGTGTGCAGCAACAGGGAGTGTGCTACATGGAGACTTAGGCAGCCAGTCAAGAGCGACGCAAGACGGGTTGCTAAATGGATAAAGTCGGCACCAGCTGGAATGCTTGCTAGGTAATCGTTGAGGACTATTAACGCATTAGCATATGAGCTAGTTTGTTGCACGACCATACCGCATCGCATTGCCTATTGAACCGTAAGGATTTTTAACTTGTTCAGTATGCAAATGCACAGGATATGGGTACACCTGGAGGGCCCTCCGGAAAGAATTTTCACAGGATACGACATCATGCGGAAGCTGCTATTGCCTTCTTTCCTAGATATTGATGTTGTTGATGCCTTAGTGAGGATGATGCGTAACCTTGAGAATGAAACACTTGCCAGGCGTCCACGAGCACCTGGAAGGCACTACGTGTCCCCAGTGTGGGGGGTAAGCGACCACTGGTCACTGGTCATTTGGCAATCCTGCTCAGCTCAGATGCTAATTAGTCGCTTTTGTATTTATTTCTTGTGCAGGTGAACATCGCAAATGGGAACTCCTGCATGCAGAGCTCATATGACACCTTCATGGAGCCAACCCCACCTTACGTGATCAAACGTTGCACAATTGTGAGGAAACGATGCAGAGTCTTATTTGGTATTGGTAGTAACGGCTGGCCGGTATATTTTAAAATTTATGCACTGCTTGCCACAGGTCATTAGCCTTGTCTGCATTGAGGAAGCATGGTCATGCTACGCATTTGATCTCAACTGCAACAACGTATCGTTCATGGACCCAAGTTGCCGTCACCCCGTCCAAGAGAGCACCGTTACGCAGCACATGGTGACTCTGAAGAAGATGCTGCCTCATGTGCTTTACTGCATGCGTAGAGCAACAGGCAACAAGCAGCTGGGACGTGGAACCTGGACTCCAAGGCTTCTCCTGGGACATGGCGTGCCAACAAAGAAGTAAGATAGCGCAACAAGATTCTGTTGTTCTTGCATTATGATTTCGTTGTCGATAATCAAGGAATTTGCTAATGATTTCATCTACTCAACAAATGAGCAGGCAGAATACCGGAATCCAGGCATTGAACTGTATGCGCTGGTACAACAAGAACAATGTATGCGTCCCACCCATTGATGTAAGCGTTACATAACCAATTGCTGTTTGGGTTTTTTTTTTGCATTGATCGCATGGGTAACGCGTAAAGTAATTACTTGCCATTAACGTTGTTTGCAGAGCGACGCCTCGCACAGCAGGATGGACTTCGTGTACCAGCTACTCTCCATGGACGGCAATGTTGCCGAGACAAATGTCATTGCAGAATCAAAGCTAGCCGAGTTAAAAGTGGACAAGAAAGCACGTAGGGGTAAACGAGGGCATGGCGAATCTAGCAACTCAGCTTCGCTGGGCAGCAGCAATGCAGATGAGGCACCCGGTCGTGGTTAGCAGAATCTTCCCCGCAAACATTTAAGCATAAATGTTTGCCGCCTACATTTTTATCATGCATTTCATTTTGCTTGTGGTTGAACTTTGTCCTGTATTCGAAGCCGTCTATGTATGCTGGTGGTTCAAGATGTTTGGTCTGGTAATTGTCTTTGAACCGATTAATGTTTTCCGAATTAAGCCATGTGCGTGGCCATTAAAGAACCTTTTTATGGTATCTTAGATTCCGTTTGTTGATGCATCAAGCGTCTTTATTGAAAGCTTGGGACGTGTGGAAGTTGTGGCCGTGAATTTGTTGTGTTGCTCTGCTCCATGGTCTCGGCAGTTGCGCCGCTGCGCCTTAACGTTTTGCGCTGCATCCTTGTGCGCTCAGCTCCCCCGCCACGTGAACACGGGTGTTCCAAATCCCATGCCACATGACAGGGGGGCCACAATAAAAAGGAGGTGGCTGCTTGCACGTCGATTGTTGTCCAGATGGAGCGCCATGGGAGAGAGAGGCTGGCCGGGTCCTCTCTGCACACTGATGTCTTGACCAAGTTGGCAACAAGGGTCCACTGCAGCGCAATAAAAAGGAGCTGGCTGCTTGCACGGCGATTGTTGTCCAGATGGAGCGCCATGGGCGAGAGAGGCTGGCCAGGTCCTCTCTGCCCACTGATGTCTGGACCAAGTCTGTCGCGTTTAGACTTTTGTAGGGAGGGCAAGGAACTGTTTGTGTTCATGGAGTCTGTGTTGTTGTTCTCAACGGAACACATGCGTTCACGATAGATAGCTCTGTACTTTTTTCTGGACGAGAGGAAAGGTGACAGCAAGCATTCAGAGATGACGCAAGAGCAATGTCTTCATGCATCGTTGAGTCTGATCGCTGTCGATAGGAAATGGCGTGAAGCCGGGCCAGCCGTTTGACTGATCAAATAATATATTTGGTGACAGGCAAGCACAGTTAAGGTAGTACAATTGATATGAACGTAGCAGCTCTAGGTAAAACCGGCACGGCAGGCAAGGACAGTGACCATAGATGAGGTATAGGCACCTCTGGCTTACACGACACACTTCCTGCGCATAGCAAGTGAATTTATTCTGGCCCCTAGCAGTAAGAGACAATTTTTTTGGTTGGCAAAGCAGCAGGACCTAGGATTTAGCGAGCAGCCAGCATGCAACAAGAGCAAGGAAGCAGTCCACTATGCGAATCTGTTCCACCTTGCTAAGCACCTCGCTAAGCATCTTGCCGGCAGACTCTGAATCTACGCGTGGAGGGGCTGCACCTCCATCAGCCAGAGGAGCTGATCGTCCATCATGCGCCGCGTCAATAACGCGAGGGTTCCTTGGCAGTTCATTGGCCCACTTCCAGAAAGCACACTTGAATGGAAAAGAGAAAGGATAGTTAGTGTATGAAAAGGCATGTCTCAGATGAACGAATAACAAAAAACTATGAGCAAAACGATTGATCCGGCCGCACCCTATCGCTGGCGCTCTTGACAAACATCCTCCCAGGATTTCTTGTCCACAACGTTACCTGACGGCTGGACAGGACTAATCGTGGATCGAGTCGTGACACCAATCCCGTTGCTGGCGTCGGAAGGTGCCTTCCTCTTCCTAGATCCAGGGCTTTCAATTGGTGCTTTGAGACGATTCTGTGCAGGCCTACCTCTGGAGCGAACACGTGGTGGTGCACTCAGGTTAGCAAGCTGGCAATCGATCACGTCGTCCGACCCGCTATTAACTTCGGACGCTTGCGCGGGCTCTTCAGGTGCTGAAACAGCAGGGATTACTGTCATCGAAGCAATTGCTGTCTTGCCCCTTGCCACGTGGCTAAGGGCAACCTCGAAAGCTTGTCTTGAAGCGCGCCCCATTGACACGAGCTCCATTGCCGCATTATACAGGATTGAGTGCAGCGCAGCGAGGTCTGGAGCAGCCCGTGGATCTGCTCGAATTGACCCTAGCGTGGCCGATCCTTTGGCCTGGGCCGTCCACCGTTTAAGGATGAGCGACGCGGGGATCTCAGTAGCACCGCAGTGCACAAGTACCTAGATGGACATATGTGTAAGTTCAGTCACATTCAAAAGCAAGGAACAACACAGAATATGAAATTTTGAAAACCAGACAGCATCATAGAACCTTGATTACATGCCTACAGGGCATGCCGATGTGCTCGAACATCTTACAGTCGCACAAATAACTCTGCGCTTCACCAGCAACATGAACCGTGTACTCGTTACGCCAAGAAGCCATGGCATCATCAAAGTTAATACGCTGAACACGGAAAGAACCGCCGCCATCACACGAACATGAGAACGCCCCTGAACTGAACAGCTCGCGGTGGAAACGGTCCATCATTGCCCTCGTGTAGACAGTTGCTGCATGTGCTTCGATTGGAACACCAAAACGCAGAGGCTGCGAAACCTATACATGACACGATTTGCATTAGGAAATCAATACCAGACATATGGGACAGAAAGCATGACATGACAAAGTCCTTTTTTTTACCTGATTTGTTGCATGATCCTCCCGTCCTTCATCGGCGCTTCGATCCGCAATGAGGCGAGCGTACTGGCTAACAAAAAGGTGCATTGGGGCAGCTCGTGGGATGTATGTCTTGAGCATATGATTAGCACTCTCGCTCCGCTGAGTACTAGTCATACCGGCACAGAACGTATCAACAAAGTAAGGTTTCGCCCACATTGACCTGTTCTCGTAGGCACGGTTCATAAAATCATTTTCACCCAGCGCAGATTCCGTAACTAGGGCCGCCCATCGGGCCTCGAACTCTTGTATCTCTATGACATCGTTCAGCAGGCTGTGGAATTTTGCTTTGAACGGGTTATTTTTGCTGTACACCGGACCCAAAGACTCCTTGGCCTTCTTCAAAACATGCCACTTGCACCAACGGTCCTGGCCTCAGGCATCTCAGATGCCAGAGCGTTCCGCATTGCCTGGCACTGGTCTGTGTTCAAATGTAATTTATACTGCGTTAGTAATATGAAGGCAGCACAAAACGGAAAAGGATACACCGTCCAGCATGTGTGCTTACCCGTTAGAACGGTTTTGGGTTGATTTCCCATTGTACCAACAAATGTGCTGAAGGCCCAACGGAAGGCGACCGTAGTTTCTTCGGTCAACAATACGGCGGCAAAAACAACAGTTTGGAAGTGGTGGTTTACTCCAACAAACAAGCCAAAAGGAAGGTTGTACAGATTGGTACGGTAAGTGGTATCAAAGGTCACAACGTCTCCAAAGAAACCATAGTTTTCCCTGCTGCTTCCATGCGCCCAGAAAAGAGACCTGACCCTACCTAGCTCATCTGTATCTACCTTCACAACAAGCCCTGGATCCGCCTGCCTAATATCCCTAAACATTTCTACTGTTTTTTCAATGTCACCTTGAATGGACTCCTGTGCCAACCGGCCGCAAAGGCTACGCATCGTCTGGCGGCTAAATGGAACATAACCACCACGGCCGTGGATTGACCCTACTATAGAGCAAACCCTACTAATCTGGACATTGTTGTTCCTAAGGTGCCTTACAAGATCCCTAGACATCTGGTCAATGCGACTGTGGGAGTTCCACTTGCGTCGTTCCCCAGTAGATTGTGAAAGAGGGTGATTGTGATTAGATAAGAAACGGCTTACAGACCAAGAGTCGTCTTCCTGCCGTAGCAAGCGGATCGAAGCTGTGCATCCACACCGAACTGAACGGACTTCAGAAGCACCCCCATGACCCTGAGAGGAAAAACACGTTTGTGATTAGCAAGTCAATAGCTCATAGTTTGCTAGAATGTGCGAAATAGGGCTCACCTCGCACGCGCACACGATGTCTTGCATGGAACGCCTGCCTGATTTGTTCTCCCTGGAACGACCGAATCTTATACCAAAGCCAACTTCCCAAGAATACATGTTGTAGAACTCGAAAGCCTCCTGGGGAGAATCGAATAGCTGAGCAACACGGGGCTCGAATATCCTCCTATCGCCACGGGTACCGGCCTCCCTGAGAGCACGCTCAACGGCCCCGTAGTTCCATGCCCCCGGCAGACGCACGCCACTGACGAAGCATGTAAAATAAATATCGGGTTCAGTCCGTGCGAGGGAAAAGAAATGAGATGCGTACAGGAACGATTCAAGAATGCATGCTATAGCCAGCAAATACCTCACGTCCATACTGCCTGTTTGTAGAGCTTCGCGACTCAACTGCTTGATTCAGACGGAAGGATCAATTTGTGGAGGCTTGGACCTTTTTCCCCAGTCGAAAGCTCTGCACCTTTCAGCATCGTGGGCATCGTTTTATACTGAGAGGGACCAAAAATTTCAGCTACGCGCGCATGCAGCCCAAAAGAAAAATTCACTTCCCGCGCAAAGTCAGGGAGAACGTGACCGGTCGGAGTCGGGCACAGTGGCGGTCAACAGTTACACGTCATCGCTATAAACAAATCGGCACACCCCACACAAACGCTGTTCAAGGCGAGCTGAAGCGCTGTAGCGAGTTGACAAGTCGCTGCACGGTCCGAAACGAATTAGCAGACCATCACAGGGTAGAAGGAACATGATCGTGAACACATATGAGGTACAGTTCATCGTTGGTCCGGTCCATCCGACGGCTGGCAGGACATGCGCAGCTACCCCCTATGCATCCAATCCACACTCATATATATATATATATATATATATATATATATATATATATATATATATATATAGGGAAAATCCTTTCTACACGCGCGTGTAGCTACTCCTACCTACGTATCTCATGATACATGGCGTATCTGACCCAACCAGGAGTATGTATATGTAGTATGTGATGATACTACACCATCTGTGGTGGTATATACGTTGAGTATGTGAGCATACATAGAGTATGTGGACATACTAATTTTTATGTACTAGTAATAAGGTACAATAAAAATAAATTAAAAATTAGGGATGCTTTTGAAATTTTTCATATATATATATATATATATATATATATATATATATATATATATATATATATATATATATATATATATATAGGGAAAATCCTTTCTACACGCGCGTGTAGCTACTCCTCCTTATGTTGCTGCGGATCTGTACCATCCTGGTGGTTATCGGGTGTGACGCATGCAGACCCGATAGGAGTAGAACACCCACGATCCTATTTTTCCGTTTATTCAAACACCGAACCCCTTCCCTGGCCTGGCCTGGGTCCTCGTTCCATTCTTTAATATCCCGTCACATGGCCACGCCGGTCTCTAGATGCAAATCCATTTGTGTTTCTCGATGTGTAGGTGCGAGGGGCTCGATCGACGGCGGCCGCCTCCGAGGATGAAGCCGGCTTCGATTGTGTCGCGATTCATCGCGTGGGCGGCAGTGGCGGCCGCCGGGACGACCGTCGTCCATGCCACGCACCGAGGATGAGGCCGGCTTCTACTTGCGTCCTCGCGTGAATCGCAGCCGCCGGAGGCGGGAACGTCGTCCAAGCCGCGCACCTGAGGATGATGTCGGCTTCATCTCGCTTCCTAGCGTGAGCCGGCGCCGCCGCCGGGATCGTTGTCGATGCCAAGTACGAGTTTGCGTCGGGTGCACTCTAGTCTCGCCGGCGATCGTCTACAGGCAACGTTGCATGCCTCGTTCATCTACGCCGCACACCCGACGATGAAAACCGCCTTATTATCGTCTCGTTTGCAACCGCCGCCGCCGCCGTCGGGCCCTTTGGTCTACTCCGAGGACGAGTTTGCACTGGTGCATGACGACCACGGCAAGCGGCTGCGGCCGTCGCATGGTCAGCAAGGACGGCTCCACGGGCTTCCCAAGTTCATCTGCGCCAAAGCCCTAGAGGCACCAAGATTCGCTACGCGCCGGCATAGATCATCGACCTACATCTACTCGTATTGTTGATCTGTTCAGTATGCATACATACCTCGTGTCAAAATAATAGTATTTACATACTCCATAGTCTATAAGCTTAGGGTACTAGTATGTGTGCACACTCAGTATGTGGACATACCCTGATTAGTCAAGTGTATGTATGCATACTCCCTAGACAGTACTAGCATGTGTGCATACTCAGTATGAATAAGTATGTACATGTATGTTGACATACTACCAGAGAACATGTATGCGCACATACTCCTGTTAGTATGTGGTGATACTGGTAAAAAAAAGTATGTGATGATATTCCGTATGGACATGTATGCATGTATACAGTATACTTTATTTTACCTATTCAAAATATGTAATTAATTGACATCCTTTGTATACAATAATATATATATACACTTCCCTACGACACGTATTAATGACGAAATAATATGATGATATCACGTAGATAAGTGCCGCCGCATGCCTACACATTTGAAAACCAACCGGCCGTAAATCACGTAATTAGGTATGTGATTAGTTATTAATGGATCGGTGGTTGGTTCCAACAGACCCGTTAAGAACAAAGGTCCCGGCTGGGGAAAAAACAGTGAGAGTAGCTACACGCGTGTGTAGAAAAAACGCGTCCTATATATATATATATATATCCAAATGATATTCACGAAAAATTTCAAAAGCATCCCTAGTTTTTAATTAATTTTGGTTGTACCTTATTACTATTATATAAAAATTAGTATGTCCACATACTCTATGTATGCTCACATACTCAACGTATATATCATCACAGATCGTCTAGTATCATCACATACTACATGTACATACACTTGGTTGGGTCAGATACGTCATGTATCATGAGATACATAGGTAGGAGTAGCTACACGCGCGTGTAGAAATGATTTTCCATATATATATATATATATAAAGTGCTAGCTGATATAAAATAGATATTCTTTGGAAAGAAGTAATATAAAATTAAAATTGAGATGGCAGACGCGTCTACGCGGCCATGTGATCTATATGATGATGATTGATGACCTAACAAACCATGAGTTCCTTATTTGGTGTGGATAATTGAAATTGAGGTTCGAGATAGGAAGGCACGCTCATGCCTCATGCACGTCAACCAGAATTTCGTTATGTGTGGGTGCATATTGGTACAGTCGTACTTGAATTGAAATTGACATGCATATATTCATGCACTAGCCCGGCCATACTTTCCACATTTCATAAATTTCCATTGCAACCACTCAGAACTTTCTAAAACTATGTACTACTAGGTATGAAGCAATCTCAATACATGAAGCAAAATTTCTTGTTTTGAGATTCGGAATAGTCCAGTTGATTGTGACCTAGAGAAAGAAAAAGTTACAAGTTTTGGGCACTATAAGTAGGTGCTACTACATCTCATCTGGCAAGCGCTTGTAGTATATGATCATGAGCTACAAGTTGGCCGTGGAAGGTTTTGTGCTATGGCTTGTGATATCCATGGAAGTTTTCGGCGCTGCTGCCGGCGTCCTTCAGCCACCGCCAATGTACGTGTTCGGGGACTCGACGCTCGACGTCGGAGACAACAACTTCCTGACAGGGATCAACGTCCCGAGGGCTAACATGTCCTACTACGGCGTCGACTTCCCAGGCTTCCCCACCGGAAGGTTCAGCAATGGCCGCAACACCGCTGACTTCATCGGTAGGTTTATTTGCTAAGTCTGTCTTTCCTTCGTGTCCATACTATTTAGCAATTTATTGACATGATTAAGTAGTTTGTGTAAAAATGTAAATGGAATGCTTAATTTGATTATTGGTCTTCATGTGGTTACGCCGCAGCAAAGAAGATAGGATTCGTGGGTAGTCCTCCGCCTTATCTGTCGCTGGCATCGAGCTCCAGTCTTCTGGTGTCCAGCGCTCTCACCATTGGTACCAGCTTCGCTTCCGGAGGAGCTGGCATCCTCGACTCCACTGTAAGTAGACGTACTCCATGCATCTCCGATCCGATCCTGCAACTACAAGAACATCAAGAAACTTGCACGAGATATTCAATTAAACAAGCACGCGCTGATGCACGCATGATGTGTGCAGAACGCGGGCAACAACATCCCGTTGTCGAAGCAGGTGCAGTACTTGAACGCCACCAAGTGGAAGATGATCGCCGCGGCGGGCGACGCTGCGGTGGCCGCCCTGCTCGCCAAGTCCTTGGTCCTCGTGGGCATTGGCGGCAACGACCTATCCGTGTTCGCCAACGCGGAGCTGGCTAATAAGAACAAGTCAGCTGCAGACTTGCAGAGCGACACCGCCACGTTCTACGGCTGCCTCATCTCCAACTACTCGGCCACTATCATGGTCTCAAATCAGAGCACCAAATTAAATTATGCAATAAAAATGTTGCCTTTGACTTGATTATTATTAACACTCTAATTGCATTGCGTGGATCATACCATATATACGTACTACAGGATCTGTACACGCTGGGTGCGCGCAAGTTGGCCATCATTACTGTCGGGCTCGCAGGGTGCCTGCCGGTTGCACGAGTGCTCGACGCGTGCGCCGACGACCGGAACCAGCTCGCCGCCGGCTTCAACGACGCCCTCCGGTCGCTGCTCGCAGCCTCGCCGCCAGGCTGCTGGGCTTGACATACTCTGTGGCCGACTCCCTGGGCCTCATGGTGGACACCTTCGCCGACCCAGAGGAGGCGTCAGGGTTCACCGACATCGCCGACGCGTGCTGCGGCGGCGGGCGGCTGGGCGCGGAGGAGGGATGCTCGCCCAACGCCACGCTCTGCGCCAACCGTGACCTGTACTACTTCTGGGACGCGGTGCACCCTACCCAGCGGGCAGCATTTCTCAGAGCTCAGGCTTTCTACGACGGCCCGGCCAAGTACACCACGCCCATCAGCTTCAAGCAGCTGCTGCTCTGGTCCACATGATGACCGCGTGATGAGCTTGCATGCGGATTCTTGCTTCACCGGGGACCTCCTAGAGTGCTTATTGATTCTACTCGTAAAAATAAAGCAGTAAAAAAATTGCATGATTGCCGCTATCCATCGTGTCGATCGCGCGGTTCTTATTTTGAACTACAACGATTGAAATTAATCAACCGTTGATTTCATTTCTGACGAAGACCGAGAGAAGTGCCATTCGTACATTCAGTTATTTTTACGACGACAGAACAACTAATTGGGATGTTGTTTAACCGGGCCGACAATATTTGTGTTACGTGAAAAGACTCTCGTGCCTTTATTTGTTAGCAAAATGCAGTTAGTTTTTGATGCAAAAAACCAGATCTAACCACTTAATTAGACAGGTATATATAGTTGCAATCCAGTTTCCTTCTGGCTTCCACCTCCCCCATCTCAGGTTCAGTGTCAACATTTTTTCTTTACGACTAATAAACAGCATAACATGTTCAGCAGAATATGCACATACTAGTATTGACCTTTTTTTTAAAAAAAAAAACGGCAATGGAGCCGGGACTATCTACAATATGCACAGCGAAGTACTTGCTCTACTATTAGTGAACCGTGACTTCAACAAAATGTATGGGGGCAATAATGCATGATCCGCATAAAGTGGATACCAAATGATGGGCTACAAATAAAGTAAGCAAAGACACGCTACTACAAAGAATCTCAATTTCAACTCAAATACTGTACCCACTGCTACATATATATAATTATATATTGGGTAAAGTAGTTGACATAAAATTGAGAAATTTCATGGGAAAGCAGGCCCATGCCCAGAATCTCTATGATGGTGACCTAAGAAAGAACTGAAATTTTGTTGGTTAACAATGAGTTCGTTTGGGGGACCGGGATAGTTAATTTGAAATCGAGATTTGAGATAGAAGGCACGCTCATGCACGCCAAACAATTTCGGTATCTTTGGAGATGCAGTTGGTACTACCGTACTTGACTTGAAATTGAGATAGCCACACAACCAATCGATGGACACCACATATGCACTACAACTGTGGCACTGAGCCATATTTTCCACATTCCATTAATTTCCGTTGCGCTCACTCAGAACTTTCTATATCCTACTGTATGAAGTAATCTCAATATGTTTTGAGATCCGGAATAGTTCAGTTGACAATGTGACCTAGCTAGCTAGAGAAAGAGAAGCTTATAAGTTTTGAGCCCTATAAGTAGGTGCTAATTCATCTCATCTACCAGGTACTACCCGCAGAGATTAATAAGTTGATGGCCATGAAGGTTTTTGTGGTGTGCCTTGTGATATCCATGGAAGTCCTTAGCGCCGCTGCTGGCGTCCTCCTTCCACCGCCGATGTATGTGTTCGGGGGACTCGTATCTGGACGTTGGAAACAACAACTACCTGCCAGGGCCGAACGTCTCCAGGGCCAACATGCCCTACTATGGCATCGACTTCCCGGCAGGCTTTCCCACAGGAAGGTTCAGCAATGGCTTCAACACCGCTGATTACGTCGGTAGGTTTTGGATATTGTATACTCTCTACGGTCAGGAATAATCGACATTTCAGACAAAGAAAATGAACTAGCTGCAGGATAAAATATGCTGTCCGAACGTCATATATTAATGACCGAAGGTAGAATATATCGTACTGTCTATGCTCTGATTTTGAACTACTTATTATTGATATTCATATTTATCAACATGTACATGTAGATATTGTAATGATGTATATACTGTACATGAAAAAAAATGCTTAGTTTCCATTGGTCGCTGGCAGCAAAGAAGATAGGACTCGCTGGTAGCCCTCCGCCTTATCTGTCCCTGGCGTTGAGCTCCAGCCTTCTGGTGTCCACCGCTCTCACCATTGGTATGAGCTACGCTTCTGGAGGAGCTGGCATCCTCAACTCCACTGTAAGTGATGCACTCTCCGATCATCCTAGAATTATTAACTACATCAAGAAACTTCAAAAATATATTATGTGCAGAACGCAGGCAACAACATCCCGTTGCTCAAGCAGGTTGAGTACTTCGACGCAACTAGGTCAAAGATGGTCGCCACGGTGGGCTCCGGCGCGGTGCGCTCCCGGCTCGCCAGGGCCTTCATCCTCATCGGCGTTGCCGGCAACGACCTGGCCGCCTTCTACAGGTCACCCGCGGAGCAGCAGACCGACGTCGCCGCCTTCTATGGCAGCCTCATCTCCAACTACTCGGCCGCCATCACGGTACGTAACGAATTAATTTACAGCACCAAATTATGCAAAAGAAAAAGGTGGCCTTTGACTGCATACCAAATTATGCAGAACTACATATTGCCTTGGATATATTATTATTTCCGAAGAATATACAGTTGGATGGGTGGTTGCAGCATCTGTACACGCTTGGCGCGCGCAAGTTCGGCATCACCAACGTGGGGCTAGTGGGGTGCCTGCCGGTTAACCGGCAGGTGCTCCCCGACGCGGCGGCGGGCGCGTGCTCAGACGCCCGGAACCAGCTCGGCGCCGGCTTCAACGACGCCCTCCGGAACATGCTCGCCGACCTCGCCAACAGGCTGCCGGCCGGCTTCCGTTACTCTCTCGGCGACGCCTCGAGCCTCATGGTGGACACCTTCGCCGACCCACAGGCGTCAGCAGGGTTCACGGACGTCGCCGACGCGTGCTGCGGCGGCAGCCGGCGGGTGGACTGCTCGCCAAACTCCACCGTCTGCGCCAACCGCGACCAATACTACTTCTGGAACGCGGTGCACATTTCCCAGGAGGCTGCCAAGCAAAGAGCTCAGGCATTCTATGACGGCCCGGCCAAGTACACCACGCCCATCAGCTTCAAGCAGCTGCTCTGGTCCGCATGAGCGAGCTTGCTGATTCTTGCTTTAGCAGGGATCGACCTAGTAGTGTTTGGTCCTACTGCTAGTTAGCTTCTACTACCTACTTATAAATAAATAAAAGCTCGAGAAAATATACGAGGTTGCCCCACGTGCCCACGTCCGGGAGCAGGACGCGCGTCCGGACGACCTACGCGAAGCATTACCCAACATTCATACGTAACACGCTGAAGCGGACACCAACAAACCCCTAATCACAAAACAAACACACACAACACAATGCTACACAACCCTCGACCACTTGGGAGAGGAGTTCGAAGCAGGCCGTCGACACCTGCGCCGTCGTCGCCAACACTGTGCCACGCCAAAGCCACAGCCCTTTGCAAGCCTGAGCGGCCCCCATGAGCTCCTCCACCATGGGACTATCACCCTCAAGCCGCACACACACGATCGTCGATCCCTCTGCTCCAGTGATGCTTCAGTAGAACACTCCCATCACAGCACCAATAACAACCATTGATCCCCACTCTGCGTGGGGGCCTCGCCTCTCCCGTCGTCTCAAACTCCTCTGCCAAGGACTCAGATATCTGAGACCACTGTGCGAGTATCTCTTCCGCCCACCCTTCACTGAGATCACCACCATATTCACATAATTCGGGGTCGGTACCTCGTCCCTCGACCCGGGTTCATTGTTCCGATTCAGGGGTCGGGGTCGCTATACCATTTTAGGCTGGGTCGTGTCCCAATTCAGGATGGGTCGCATGTGAGATGGAGGGTGAAAAGATGCTACTGCTGCCGAGGATTAGTGGGGTTTGGCTATGGACATGGTCCTCTGCTATAGAAGAGTTGGGAGAGGTAGCGGCAGAACATATTAGGTTCTTTATTAGTAGCATATACGACTTGTTTTTATATAAGCCATCGACCCCGAGGCATACAAGTATACCCCTTCGTACCACAATTTTATAAAGTGTCGACCCTCGACCCCGTTCCTCGACCCCATCGACCCGGGAACTTTGTGACTATGATCACCACTGCACCTTGCGCGGCAGCTCAAGCCCTCTAGCGTCAATGGGCCCTTTGCACATCCCTGACAACACGAACAAAGCGTGCTTTCTCAGCTGCTGCGGACAGGCAACAACACCAGACGACCTCCACCACCACTACCACAAGCCGGAACGGGACTCCAGATACAGCGCCTCCAAGGAGGGCACGACGCTTAAGCGCCACTGTCGCACGTCCGTAGATAGATAGGGTCTTCACTCTGAAAGCCCTGTGCGGCAAAAGCGTGATGCTTTGCCATGATGCCCTCAGTGGAGAAACCGACGCCGCAAACTCGCCGCCATCATGCCCACCGACAGACGCATCAGTGAAGGCCTCCATTGCGGTCACCTTCTCGCCGTCCGCCACCCACACTTGCCCGGTGGGACGTGGCCCGTCTCCGCGGAGGTCAGCTGCCCGAACTAGATCGTCGGCGTCGTCGAGGAACTACATCTCGATTTGATGATGCCGGGCGTCGAGGTTGCCATTGTCGCACGCCCGCGTCGTCCACAACGAGGCTCCCGAGGATCAGGTTTATTACCTTTCATGTTTTTCTTCAACGCAACAAGTTAAGCTTTACCTGCGATTTTCATCACCCCAATCCCTTGTTTTCTGATTCTATATCGTGCTTGCCTTGCTCTCCTTCTTTCTGGACTTTATCCTTAGTGGTTTCCTGAGTTGGATGATGTTCTTCTTATGTTAGCTCCCCTTTTTCTTCTTCAATGTGTGTAAATGTTGTTGTCTCGAATTTTTTAGTCCCTTCATGGGTTTTTCCAATTAGAGGAAGATTGTTAGCCACCCTCAATTTCCAGACATGGGCCAACGCGACAAGTAGACACACTGGGGAGGATAGAATGGGCGCAACTCCCAGAGGGTGTCACACAACAGTGCTCGGGGCGACAAGAGAGAACAGAGCAAGGGGGGATGGTGCGTGCACCTCCACTCCAGGTACATGACGAGACATTAGCACGGCGACTGAAGCCACCCATTCAAACCATGGTGGTTGTAAACCGCCAATGGAGTCCCTCCCCGCTTATAAAAGGGAAAGGGCCCATGGCTGAGGAGGACAGACTCTCTTGGAGCCCAAGCTAAGGCTGGGAAGAGGAATCGCCAATACTAAAGAGCTCAAAAGTAGGACGCAGTATATTACGCCTCTCGGTGATCTGAACCTATATAAATTTGATCTAGTCTCAAACACCCCGATTTCACTACACATTGCAATGCTCTCACACCAATATTGTGAGAACTAATAATCCCAAGTCAAATCTCAAAAAGGACGGGGTGGTGTGGTTCTGTCTGATCCCCGCTCCCGGTGTTAGACCACCGTCACAAATAAACAAAGAGCCATAAAATTGCTTTTACATATATAGTAATAAAAGGCATATAATATAATGGGCCTAGAATGTTGAATTGAACCCTTGCTAACATGCAATGTCTCTAAGTTGATAAGTGACAACATTTGTAGAGTAAATCGAATGTAATGAGCAGCAAATGAGAAAAATCATATTATAACTACTATCTGTACGTAGAAATGGGTAGTCATCGCTTTGGTTTTAGAAAAGGACCACACCGCCAAGCCCACAGCGAGAAGGCACACTAACTAGGAGCACGAGGTGCCAGCCATTCGTGTCGTACGAGAATAGGTGGGGAGGTTGCACGTACTGTAGCGTTGTAGCCTAGCCTATGAACAGAAAAAGTCGGACTAACATGTGAATTGGTTGATAGACTGCATGTTATTTAGACTACTTAAGTCTAAATAATTGGGAATATTAATTGGGATGTATATAGTATATAGGGAAGATACTTTACACTAATTAAGTTGTAATCTTCGTACGTACTCCTACATGTACACAGCTAGCATGTGTCAGGCTGGCTTATCGTCGGCCCCTACCTAGGCGGCGGTCGCCACCTGCTAGATCGAGCTAGAGTCACAGTAGTTGATCGAAACACCTTTTGCATTTATATGCACCTATATATGTACGTATATGTATATATAAGCCATGAGCCATATCGTCCTTATTGTAATCATCAGCTCACAAATCAAGTCCCATGCACAGGATCGGATCCTAGAAATAAAGGTTGAAGCTATTAGAGCTGTGTGCAGATCAATTCAATTCGACCATGGGCTGCAAGCAGCAGTTTGGTCTTGTGCGGCTGTGCCTTGCGATATCGATGCAAGTGCTAGTTGCTGCTGAGTCCTTCCTCCGCTGGCGCCCGCCGCCGATGTACGTGTTCGGCGACTCCATCCTGGACGTGGGCAACAACAACTACCTGCCGGGGGCGAACGTCTCCAGGGCCAACATGCCCTACTATGGCATCGACTTGTTCCCCGGCAGGATCCCCACCGGGAGGTTCAGCAATGGCCACAACACCGCTGACTACATCGGTTAGTTGCTTTCGCTCTACGTGTACTTATTTGCAAAGTAAGCATATATACTATAATTGTGATGCACTGCACGCGCATGCCTGCATATGCAGCAAGGAGCATGGGGTGGTTGCATAGCCCCCCACCTTACCTGTCGCTCGCGCCCGAGAGGTTGATGACCAGCCTGATTTTGACGGCCGGCACTCTCACCACTGGTGTGAACTATGCTTCCGCAGGTGCTGGCATCCTCGACAACACCGTAAGTCTTGCATCGTCTTTTTCATGTAGCTCAGCTAGTCGACTGCTAGCATGTTAATTAATGAAGGATCGGAGTACATTTATACATAGATACGCTGCGTATGCAATGTGCAGAACGCCGGGAAGAGCATCCCGTTGTCGAGGCAGGTCGAGTACTTCAACGCCACCAGGGCCACGATGCTCGCCGCCATGGACGACGATACGGTAGACGACCTGCTCGCCAAGTCCATCTTCCTCATCAGCGCCGGCAGCAACGACCTGCTTCTATCCCAGCAGCAGCAGTCGAGGAACAGCAGCAGCAGCAGCAGGTCATCATCGCTAGTCGTCAGCGTGAGCGACCTCATCTCCAACTACTCGGCCACCATCGAGGACCTCTACGACATGGGCGCCAGGAAGTTCGCCATCATCAACGTCGGCCCACTCGGCTGCGTGCCGGCGGTGCGCGTGCTCAACTCCACTGGCGGCGGCTGCGCCGCCGGCCTCAACCAGCTCGCCGCCAGCTTCGACGCCGCGCTCCGGCCAATGCTCACCGGGCTGGCCACCAGGATGCCGGACATGGCCTACTCCCTCGCCGACTACTTCGGCCTCGCGCAGGACGCCTTCGCCGACCCGCAGGCGTCGGGGTACACCGACATCGCCGGCGCGTGCTGCGGCGGCGGGCGGCTGCTCGCCGAGGCCGGCTGCCTGCCCAACTCCACGGTCTGCACCAGCCGCGACGAACGCGACTCCCACGTCTTTTGGGATCGTTTCAACCCTTCCCAGCGGGCCTCCCTTCTCACGGCCCAGGCATTTTACGATGGCCCGGTCAAGTACACCGAGCCCATCAACTTCATGCAGCTGGCCCAGTCGTCCAGTCAATGAAAAGTCATATGTATATTGCCATATTGGAGGTACTGTACTTTACTAGTAGCAAGTCAATCGATCCTGACTAGCTAAGAGCACAAATAAATGAGTTCACGCCTGTTGCTTCAATATAATTGAATTTCACACCCATTTGAAACGTTACGAGAAAAGTTGATGTTTGCAAGATTTCTTCCTTTTCTTCAATCAGAGCAAGGTCGATCATTAATTCCGCATGTTGCTCACAACTATCTCGCCTCAAAACCTCGTTAACATGTTTTCCGATCATGGCCGGCACCGCATATACACTTGACAAACCTCCAATCACTCAAGTTAGTTGTAGAGAAACCATCGCTCCATAAATTATATTCCCTCGTAGATCCTTCACAAGAAGAGGACGAGACTGATCTTTACGAATAAAATTAAGCATATATGTGAATATATGCCATTATAAAATGGGAACGATTGTTACATAACCTGAACCCTTTTTTTCTAAAAAAAATAGCCAATAACCTGATCCAGTTCATCTTATCTGCATTGCTATCATGTAATCATGTTGCTATCATGCTTTATTATTATAGGATAAAACTGAAAAGGCACGATTATTTTTCTAAAAAAAATATTTTACAAATCATGCGCCTGCTACCTTTATTGTCGTGTGCCATCATACAGCATTGTCATAGCTAGCTGATCACAAATAAAGTGAGGTTACAGAAGGAACATGATGTGAGCATATAAAATAAGGAAAAGCTACCGCTGGAAAGTTGCTAGGATATATTATAGTTAACAACGAGACAGCAGGCAAGTTAACGGATCCATCCTCTATCGATATGCATAATGCTGACCCAAAAAAAAAAAGAAGCAAACTGGTCGATCTATCTCATGGTTAGTAACGACGACGTGTTAGCCAGCAGGACCAGGGACGCGCACCACCTAACAACGTTTCGCATATTTGACCAGCGTAAAGGCAGCGTGCTCATTCCCATTCACTTTTGGACCATCAGAACATTCCTAGCATCATCTTAGCAGGTTGAAGCTTTTGATGAGCGCTTATAAATAGCTGCTCCTGCTTGCTCACATCAACACTCATCACAACATAATCTAGTCTGTGTACAAGCAAATAAACGACTGCAACTAGCTAGAGAAATTCTGCATTGCATACAAGGGCAGCTAGATAGCCGTGTGCCAGTGCTAGAGCTGCGTAGAGATCGATCGGCCATGGGGTACGCCCTTGCCATGAAGGCTCTTGTTGCTAGCATCGTGCTCGGCGTCGTTGTTGCCGGCGTAGAGCCGAGTAAGAAGATGGTGCCAGCGGTGTATGTGTTCGGGGACTCGACGCTGGACGTCGGCAACAACAACCACCTGCCAGGGAAGGAGGTCCCCAGGGCCGACAAGCCCTACTACGGCATCGACTTGCCAGGCTCCGGCAAGCCCACCGGAAGGTTCAGCAACGGCTACAACATCGCCGACTTCATTGGTACGTGTTCTATTCTTTTCTATAACTGATAATAAGTTGAGGAGCAGAGGCCTGTGTAACTGAATTATATGTTGTTGATGCTTACATGCATATTGGTGCATGCAGCAAGGAATCTGGGATTCGAGAAGAGCCCTCTGGCTTACCTGGTGCTCAAAGCGCGCAACTATCTGATCCCCAGCGCTATCACTAGAGGCGTAAGCTATGCATCGGCAGGAGCGGGGATCCTCGACTCCACTGTGAGTGATCAACTCTGTCTCATGACGTCTCGTGTGATTTCTGGAAATTGTGCGCAGTAAACGTATGAAAATTAAATTATATTAATGAAGTCTCAGATTAGAGTGTAATGATCGGGCGGGTATCAACACACGTGAAAGTAACCTAACCAACCTTTAATTTTTACTCCACGTACGCCGGCCACTTGCTTATTATATGCGCACGCATATACGTGTAATTAACCACTCCACTGACCACCATGTGTTGGCGTGCATGATGATGTGATGCAGAACGCTGGAGGCAACATCCCGCTGTCGCAGCAGGTCCGGCTGTTCGAGTCGACCAAGGCCGAGATGGAGGCCGCGGTGGGCCCACGAGCAGTGAGCGAGCTGTTGGGCAGGTCCTTGTTCCTCGTGGGCATGGGCAGCAACGACTTCTTCGCCTTCCTGACGGCGCAGGCCAAGCAGAACAGATCGGCGACGCCGAGCGACGTCGCCGCCTTCTACGGCAGCCTCATCTCCAACTACTCGGCGGCAATCACGGTGAGTACTAGTAACAATAACAGCTAGCTAATCGTAACCATTCTTTTTATCTGCTGCTGCCAATCTTTCCTTTTGCTTCCATTAGTTAGTAGTTCCAGGCCCAAAGAGAAAAAGACTGATCGAGCTTTGTCTGGGAGCTACGCTAGCATCTTGTAGTAGATCGAGTAACATATACTAGTATATAAGAGATGGATGATGCATGTGGTACATACCATACGTTGCTGCAGGATCTGTACAAGCTTGGCGCCAGGAAGTTTGGTATCATCAACGTGGGTCCTGTCGGGTGCGTGCCGCGGGTGCGCGTGCTCAACGCCACGGGCGGGTGCGCCGACGGCATCAACCAGCTCGCCGGCGGCTTCGACGTCGCGCTCCAGAGCCTCCTCGCCGATCAGAAGAAGAGGCTTCCTGGCTTGGCCTACTCCATCGCCGACTCGTTCGCGTTCGCGGCGCGGACGGACCCGAAGGCGGCGGGGTTCGTCAGCGTCGACAGCGCCTGCTGCGGCGGCGGGCGGCTCGGCGCGGAGGCGGACTGCCTGCCCGGCGCCACGCTCTGCGCCGACCGCGACCGCTTCCTCTTCTTCGACCGGGTTCATCCGTCCCAGCGGGCCGCCATGCTCGGTGCACAGGCCTACTACGACGGCCCGCCCCAGTTCACCACGCCCATCACATTCAAGCAGCTGGCGCAGCAGAGCTGATAGATATTCCTCCAAAGAGAGAGGGAGAGAGAGCAGAGCTGAATAGCTGATAGATGATGATTTTCATTCAACTGTACTACTTGATTCTTCAAAGACCCACCGTCGAGTTTGTTCTTGTGTTTTTGCTTCACTAGTACTAGTATGTGAGGAGTTGGAGTTCCCCCACATTCGTGTTTCATTATTTGTAAATTACATGCAGCAAAGACTCTGGGATTCGACAAGAGCTAGCCCTCTGGCTTATTTCGTGCTCAAAGCGGACAATAAGCTAATCCCCAGCGCAAGGAGTAAGCTACGCATCGGCAGGATCGATCTGGGATTCTGAACTCCCCTGTAAGGTATCAACTCAACGATGTGAAAATCAATTGGAGCGTGCGTGAGGGGGAGTTGAGTGAGGAGAGCGAAGGGGGGGCGCTGGACGCCGGGAGGAGACGTCGGCTGACGCTAGCACCGAGGCCGTGGACTTCGAAGGGCGACGGTCAGAGGTAAGAGCGCCGGTGTATGCAGGTACTGATGGAGGGGGCAAGTCGACGGTGGACGACGACGAGGGGTGGACGGAACGGTCGGTCGCGTCGAGTGTGGGATCTTGGTCGGCTTCGAAGATGGCTTGGCCTGCCGCCATGGGCTCTCGTTTTCGGGCTCTAGCGACAGGGGAAAGCTCCGACGAGGAAAGCACGCCGGAAAAAGAGACGAGCACCATTATTGGGATGACAGAATCAAGGTTCACAGGAGCTACTCACGAAGGTAAGACCAGAGTGGCGAGTGATTCGGGGGAAGGTTCGGTGGTTAACGGGAGTCCAGCAGTAGTCAAATGGGCGCCGGTCTTGCAGCCTAAGTTGCTGCAGCGGCAACCAAGGACGAACAAACCATGGAAAGGGCCATTGCCACCACCGAGAAGTAGCCCCGTGAGATCACTAGGGGATTTCTGGGTTACGGATCGAAGTTCGGACAGGAGGGGCTCTGTGATTAGGATGTGGGATTGGTGTGAAGAAAGGTCGCCACAGCTGCCCGTAGGGTCGCCGGCGATGGGGAAGAACGGTCTCTGGCGAGATCAAGATTGGAATTTCAAAAACTTCGTGCACATACCGGTTCGGCTGGGTGGGCCGACGTCGTGGGCCGTGATGGGCCAGGGTCAGGCGGAAAGGGCCTTTCGTGGTCTATGTGAATTAGGTATGCTCTTCCGTAGGGGAGGCAGACCAATCGATTCGCATTCCAATCCACCGCCCGGCCGTCCATCGCGCGCCTCTCCAGCGTTGCGTTCTCCGGCGCCTTCCACGCCGCCCTGCAGCGCGACGCGCGCCGTCCCGGAGGCTTGCCCGTCGGCGCCGTCATCCGCTATGGCGGCTTGGCCGAGGGTGGACAGGAGCGTCTGGTCGAGGGGAGGTCGGGAGATTGGAAGGCTAGTGCAGGGGAGGGGGCAACGTCCGCTGTACTGGGGAGCGGAGGCTCGCGGCCATGGCAATTGGCAACATGGCAGGGAGTTCGAGCAGAGGTTTGGAGGCCGTGGGCATGGGCACTTTGGAGGCAGGGGGTTTGGAGAGTTGGGGGCAGGCAGACGAGGATTTCAGGGGCGCGAGGCTTCACGCGGTGGAGAGGGACGAGGTGGTGGCAGAGGCCCGAGGGGTCGAGGATGGTTAGGAACCAAGGAAGAGCAGGGGCGTCAGGGTGCCAATGTGGAGGAAGAGTTGCGTAATGCACAGAGGGATGAAGAGATGTTGAAGACACAACAGCTGAAACAGGCAGATGGTGATGTGGTGATGAAGGAGGCAGGGAATGGAGAGGAACAGGGAGGTGCAGAGGTGGTGGCAGGGTCGAAATGCTCTCGGTGTTCCAAAAAAGGACATCATGCTGCTACTTGCAAGGCTGAGATTTATTGTGTGATTTGTGATAAACACAATGATCATGTCAACTACAAGTGTCCCATCTTGAAGATGCCGAGGCCCGTGGCGCATGCTGTGGGATATGCGGTGCATGGTCTTGGGTTCTATCACATACCGCGGCCTCCATTGCCTAGGGCAAAAAAGGATTCAAAGACAGCGATCATCTCGGTAGAGGGGGGACAAGTTCCTATGGAAGAAGTGAAGAGGCAGTTGGTGAGGTTGTTTCCGGGGAGGTGGACTTGGGAGCTTAAGGCTCATGAGGAGAACTCCTTTTTGGCTAAATTTCCGTCAAAAGTGGAGTTGCAGCGGGCAATTGCATTTGGGGGCGCTGATATTAAGGGAGACAATGTACCGGCAGGGGTTAGGTTGAAGTTTGAAATGTGGCAGGAGAAGGAGGCGGGTTTTTTGTTACCGAAGGTTTGGATTAGGGTGTTTGGGCTGCGGAAAGAACTTAACGAGTTTCTCGAGCTGTGGGCTGTTGGGTCTATGCTTGGTTCAACTCAGATTGTGGATATGGAGACTACTAGGAGGGATAACGTTGGGCGCATTCAAGTGGCTGTCCTTAACCCGAGTTTGATCCCGGAGCAGCTCGATGTGGTTATTGGTGATCACTATTTTGAGATGGTTTTTGAGGTGGAGAAGGTGGGTATTAATGAGAATGGAGAGGAGGCGGTTTTTGAGTGGCCTAGGGGAGTTGAGGGCGAAGGCAGGGAGGGTTCTGTTGAGGGAGGGCAGCAAGGAGAGGAAGAGGGGCAAGAGAGGTTGCTGAAAAAGCAGAAGCGAGGTTTGGACAACAGTGAGGGGGAGGGGGTGGCTAAGGACGCCAAGGAGGTTGGTTTTGTATCATGGAAGGAACAAGTTCAGGACATGCCGGAGGAGGAGTTTGAGGCCTTTCTGAGAACAAAAGCGAAAGAAATCTTGAACAGGGCAGCGAATGGAGTGCTTGAGGAGCTGGCGGACAAGGTGATGGGTGAGGAGGACGACTGGCAGCAGGAGAAAGAGGGGCTTGAGGATGGTGTGCTGTCCGGGGGGGACAAGGAGGTGGAGATGGTTGACAGGGTCAAGGAAGCAACGGCGTATCCTGAGGGTGATAAGGTGCAGGTCAGGGCCAGTCCGAGGCTTCAGCGGTCGAGGGATGAGCACACCTTGGCTAAGGCCGAGGAGCGGGTTGCTAGGAAGAACCTAGAGTTCAGTAAAGGTAACTCAAGCTCTCATTCTTTATTTTCGGTAAATAAAGACCCAGCTCTAGTCTTTTTACAACAAATAGGGATCAACTTAGGGGAGTCTAATGTAGAAAAAGATAATAACTTTTATAACATGTTGGATCTTGAATCGGAAAGGGAAGTTGGGGAGATGGGATTTGACGAGTTCTGCTTAGAGTACGAGAGCGAGGAGGAGAGTGTGGAGGACATAGAGAAAAAAGCTCTAAAGAGCTTATGTGGGGATTTAATGGATGAGATTTTTGATGAATCAAGTTTCCCTTTAAATAGCGAACTTGATGATTTCAGACGTAAGGGCAAGTCGCACGCTAAGTCGTGTTTGAGAAGGACTTGCAAGATAAGAAGGGCTAAATTTTCTAAAAAAGGTGCCAAATGAAAGGAATCTTTTGGAATAGCAGAGGTCTGAGTGACTTGGCTAAAACAAGATTTCTAAGGGAGACTTCCAAGGAGCAAAACTTAGCGTTTATTGCTCTGTTGGAGACAGGCAAGAAGGATTTTTCCCAAGAATCACTAAATAATTTTAGTGGGGGGAGAAACTTCGTGTGGCACTGGACCGCACCTCATGGGAGATCTGGTGGTATTTTGCTAGGGGTTAACCTAGATGTGTTGGATGTAGGTAGTATTGATGAGGGAGATTTTTTCGTGAAATTTAGAGTAAGAGATAGGAGGAGTGATTTTAAATGGGTTTTGGTGGCTGTGTACGGGGCAGCCCAATCGGAATTCAAGGAATCATTTCTTACTGAGTTAGTGCAATCGTGCAGCAGTGAGAAAATTCCCTTGTGTATTGGGGGAGATTTTAATATCATTCGGAGCAGCAATGAAAAAAACAATGACAGATTTGAGGAAAGGTGGCCCTTTCTTTTCAACGCGGTCATTGATAGTTTGGACCTCAGAGAGATAGAGATGTCAGGTCGTAAGTTCACCTGGGCTAACTCTCGTAGGGTACCTACATATGAGAGGCTAGACAGGGTGTTGGTCAGTACGGAATGGGAGCAGAATTTCCCATTAGCGACAGTAGAGGCACTTAATAGGGAAATTTCAGATCATACACCTCTCTTGCTAAGTACGGGAGAAAAAGGCAAGTCCAAGAAACAACCGCCCTTTAAATTTGAGCTTGGCTGGTTGTTGATGGATGGCTTTTTTGAGGTGGTTTCTGAAGTATGGAGAAAAGAGAAGAGGGGTGGTACCCCAATGCAACGGTGGCAAAACAAAATTAGAAGGTTGAGACAATTTTTGAGAGGATGGGCAAGGAATATGAATGGAGCCTATAAAAAAGAGAAACAGGAACTGCTGAGGAAAGCAGAGGAACTAGATAAGAAGGCGGAGTCTCAGCTGCTAAGTCAGCATGAGTGGGACTTAAAGCAGAGCATTCATGAAAGAATTACGCAGTTACTCAGGGAAGAGGAGTTAAGGTGGTTTCAAAGAGCTAAGACCACTAAAATTTTAAAAGGGGATAACAATACAAAATATTTTCAAATGATAGCAAATGGAAAGAGGAGGAAGACTAGAATCTTTCGACTTGAACAAGAAGAAGGGATTGTGGAGGGTGACGAACAGCTTAATAGCTATATCACGAAATATTACAAGAATCTTTTCGGGAGATCAGAAGTTAGCAGCGTGTCACTCAATGAGTCTTTGGTGGAGGATATTCCTCAGATCACCAATATGGAGAGTGAAATGCTAGTGGCAGATTTTTCAGAAAAGGAAGTCAGAGAGGCCATTTTCCAGATGAAGCATAATGAAGCACCGGGGCCTGATGGTTTTCCTGCAGAATTTTATCAAGTGTTTTGGAGTCTCATAAAGGATGACCTAATGGCCATGTTTCGAGACTTCCATGATGGGGACTTACCTATTTTTTGCCTCAACTTTGGAATAATTACATTACTTCCAAAGGAGAAGGAGGTCAAGAAAATTCAGCAATACAGACCCATTTGTATGCTTAACGTGTGCTTCAAGATTTTTACGAAGGTGTTGGCCAACAGACTCACCTCGGTTGCGTGTAGGACTACCAAACCTTCTCAGTCTGCCTTCCTGCCGGGAAGATATATTTTGGAAGGAGTGGTGGTTCTACATGAAACTATCCATGAGCTAAAAAGGAAAAAGCAAAATGGTCTCATCCTCAAACTAGATTTTGAGAAGGCATATGATAAAGTTAACTGGGACTTCTTGCAGCAGGTCCTTAGGATGAAGGGGTTCCCGAGTATGTGGTGCCAGTGGATGGAGAAAGTGGTCACGAAGGGTAGTGTGTGTGTGCAGGTGAATGACGATTTGGGCCAATTTTTTCAGACCAAGAAGGGGTTGAGGCAGGGCGACCCTTTGTCACCTATTCTTTTCAACCTGGTTGCAGATATGTTGGCAGTGTTGATTGAGAGGTCAAAAAACCTAGGAATCTTTGATGGGCTGGTTCCTCACTTAGTGGAGGATGGTCTCGCAATCCTGCAATACGCAGATGACACGATCTTGTTTGTGGACGATGATTTAGAAAAGGCCAAAGGCTTGAAATTAGTACTAAGTGCTTTTGAAAAGTTATCAGGTCTTAAAATCAACTTCCATAAAAGCGAGTTATTCTGCTTCGGAGAAACGAGAGATAGGACTAGGGAGTATATGGAGCTTTTCGGATGTAAGGAGGGTGAGTTTCCTTTCAGATACTTGGGAATTCCTATGAGTACTAGAAGACTCTATAATAAGGATTGGAGAGGGGTCGAGGAAAGATTTCAAAAAAAGCTAAGTAGTTGGAAGGGTAAGCTATTATCATCGGGTGGGAGACTAATCCTAATTAACTCGATCTTGTCTAGCTTACCAATGTTCATGATGTCTTTCTTCAGAGTACCTAAAGGTGTTTTGGAGAAACTGGATTATTATAGATCAAGATTTTTTTGGCAATGCGATGAGCATAAAAAGAAGTATAGGTTGGCCAAATGGTGCATTCTTCATAAACCTAAGTGTGTTGGGGGTATGGGCATTATTGATTTGGATATCCAAAATAAATGTATGTTGAGTAAATGGATTATTAAATTAATCAATGAAGATGGCTTATGGCAACAAGTACTCAAGAAAAAGTACCTTAAGGGCAGAACTTTATCACAAGTAGAGAGAAAGAAAGGGGATTCACATTTTTGGTCCGGTTTAATGGAGGTTAAAAAGATGGTATTAGAGAGGGGTAGGTTTAAAGTAAATGATGGTACCCAGACTAGATTCTGGGAAGATCTTTGGTTAGGGAAAGGACCTTTAATGGAGAGGTATCCTACCCTTTATAACATAGTAAGGAAGAAAAATATGACGGTTGCCCAGGTTTTGAGTACGACCCCTCTAAACGTATCTTTCAGACGGGCTTTAGTGGGTGATAATTGGGACAAGTGGTGCAGTATAGTGGGGAGTATTCTCATGGTGAATCTTAATGATCACAGGGACTCCTTTATTTGGACGGCAAACAAAACTTTTTCGGTGAAAAATATGTATAATGATATAGCTGTGAGATCAGGGACACCGTTTAATTGCGGGACGTGGAAAGCTAAGATCCCTTTGAAGATTAAGATCTTCCTTTGGTACCTTATGAAAGGAGTAGTGTTAACTAAGGATAACCTAGTAAAAAGACAGTGGAAAGGATGCACTAAGTGTTGTTTTTGTACTGAGCAAGAAACAATTCAACACTTATTTTTTGATTGCCCCATGGCTAGACTTATGTGGGGGATTGTATGTTTTACGGTTGGGGTTACAAAACCGGTAGATGTGGAGCATATTTTTGGTCCTTGGCTTAGAAGTTTTTCGAACAAGCAAAGGAACCTTGTGCTGGTCGGAGTGGCGGCATTTTGCTGGGCCATATGGATAAGTAGGAATGATATGGTGTTTCAAAAGTCACAATACAAATCTGTTTTGCAGGTGATATTTAGGGGGACGTTTTGGATCAGGAGCTGGTCTGTCCTTTCTAAAGAGGAAGGGAGAATCATTTTGAAGGAAGGATGTAGAGCGTTGGAGTCAGCAGCCTTGGAGATCTTTCATAAGTCTGGGTGGAACACTCTAAAGCGGATAGAGAGCTAGAGTTTGAATTGCTTCGAGTCTTGTTTGCCTGGTCTGCTGTCTGATCTGGTAAAACTGTCTTGTCTGACTTGGTATAGCCTAGGTGCTGTTGTGAGTGGTGTGTATGTTTGAAACAATGCAGCCTAGTTGCTGCCTCTTTCCTGTAAGATGGCTGCAGACAACTCTCCGGAGTGCTGAGGCCGGAACAATGTTCCTTTATCTAAAAAAGGTATCAACTCAACTCTCTCCAGGTGTTGTGTATCTACGTCCGATCCTGACGATCGATCCTGAAAAGTAAAAGTCTTCCGGCCTTCTCCATATCATTATTTTTCTCATATACTCCCTCTATACTCAGTAAAGAAAGTTGTTTAGGACAGCAACACGTTCTCCAAAGTGACTTCTTATTTTTAACAAAATATTTATTAAAAATTGATATATCTATATTTTAAAAATTATTTTTCAAGACAAATATGTTTATATGGTTTTCACATTTTAAAACTAAATAACTTAAAAGGTTTATATTCCCAATGTTTGACTCAAACCTTCTCCAAAAGGACTTCTTTTACGAGTATGGAGAGAGTATAATCATTCTCCGAACTGCTCCACACTTGACTAGCTTTTGCTTGTCTAGTTGTCACGGTATATTATAGTATTTATATTGATATTTATACAAGTTGTGTTCAAATACAAAGTGAGCACTACGGGAGAAAAACGACCTTCCATCCCTCTCTTTTAGTACCGGCTGGCCAGAGCCGGTACTAAAGGGGGCCTTTAGTATCGGCTCCAGGTAACAGTACCCGCAAAGCCAGGTTAGTACCGGTCGAGGGCACCAGCCGGTACTAACGTGCGTCGTTTAGTACCGGCTGGTGTTATTGACCGGTACTAAATGGGCGCGCCACTTTAATACCGGTCAAAAATACCAGCCGGTACTAAACGACGCACGTTGCGTCGTTAGTACCGGCTGGTGCCCTCGACCGGTACTAACGTGTCCTAAAAAAATCCACCACACGCCTAAGTCTTTATCTCCCTGCTCGGCCCATCCTTTTCCTCCACCTCTCTTTCTTTCTCTTCTCTCCTTTACTCTCCTCTCCTCTCTCTCCACCTTATATCCTCTAAGATCCGGCCCGCCGGGCGAGCGAGCGAGCGGGCTGCCTGCGCCGGCCTGCGGGGTGAGCGGCGCTAGCCTGCGGGGCGCGGCCTCGCTGGCCTGCGGAGAGGAGCGGCGCCGGCCAGGGGCGTGCGGCCGTCCCGGCGTGGGGGCGCGCGGCCCTCCGGCGCGGGGGCCGCCGGCGAGCAGGGGGCGGGCCTCCCCACACCGCGAGCGTTGGGGCACGACCGCCGGCGAGCGGCGGCCGCCTTCCGACGCAGGCGTGGGAGCACGCATCCCGGCGGCGCCATGGCGTGCCTCCCCACGCGCGGCTGTGAGGGGGCACGGGCGCCAGTGAGTGGCGGCGCAAGGGCGCTCCTCCCGGCGCGGGCGCCGGGCATGCGCCGGCGGGCGTGGCCGCCGCCGCCGGCGAGGGTGGCCGCGGCCGCGGGGCCAGCGTGCGCTCCGGCGAGCAAACGTAGATTTAGTTTTTTTTTTCATTGATTTTTTTGTGTGAAACGTGTCTAGTAAGGGTCGTGATTCAATGCTTTCTTGTGATCTTGTAAAATATGTTGTTGTGATGTGGTTGTGATTCGATTTTGATTTTGTGATGTAAATTTTTGTTCTTTGATTTATGACCGGCACCGTGTGGGAAAAGAAAAGAAAGAAGATGGGAAAAGAAAAGAAAGAATATGAAAAAAGGAAAAAAAAGAAAAACGAGAAAAGTAAAAAAATGTACGTTTTGGGCAAGGACGTTAGTACCGGTCGATATGCTTGACCGGTACTAAATTTCATCCATTTAGTACCGGCTGGCTGTGACCGGTACTAACGTGACACACGTTAGTACCGGACCTTTAGTACCGGCCACAGCAACCGGTACTAACCCGTTCTGTGACCGGTACTGAAGGTCAATTTTCCAGTAGTGGAGAGGTCACAAAAGCAAGAACGTGACCTAGACAAATATACATAATAAACTAATAAGGAAACACACCGCAGAAAACGAGGATTATAAAACATTATGCATGGTTGACAAATTAGATATAGCAGACACGCAAACTGACCGATCCATAATGCATGCTGACCCAAGAAAAAGCTTACTCTGCGATGATTAGGTGGCTTCTTCTTCTTGTAAAGCGAGACAGTCATCTCCACACCGCTGATGTCACAAGAAGCCATTTCGTTATTGGCAGTGTAAACGCACGTATAATATGCAACCGTTAAGACCGGGACTTTAGAGCCTATAAAAAGAGCTGTCCACCACATCAATTCTCATCACAAGCATCACCCGACGAGATTGTGGTACAAGAAACACTAGTAGTGCACTTGCACAGTACTCGTCGTGCTTTAGATATCGTGGATCGATCGATCAATCATGGGGTACGAGGTGGCCATGAAGGCTCTTGTCCTGAGCCTTGTGCTCGGCGCCGTCGCCGGCATCCGGCCGAGCAAGCTGGTGCGGCAGGTGCCGGCGATGTACGTGTTCGGGGACTCGACGTTGGACGTCGGCAACAACAACTATCTGCCGGGGAAAGACGTCCCCAGGGCTGACAAGCCCTACTACGGCATCGACTTGCCGGGATCCGGCAAGCCCACCGGAAGGTTCAGCAACGGTTACAACACCGCCGACTTCGTCGGTACGTGTATTCTTCTTCTCCATGTACGCAAGATCGATGTTGTTGGTTGATTAATTAATTCAGTATAATATCTTGTCCAGACAATTATTATGTGTTTTTGTGCAACTTATATTGGCGTGGTTCTAATTCTGCATGCCTATTGTTCAATTCATGTGTTTATATAAACGCATGCAGCAAAGAGTCTGGGATTCGACAAGAGCCCTCTGGCTTATTTCGTGCTCAAGGCGCAAAAAAAGCTAATCCCCAGCGCAATCACTAGAGGAGTAAGCTATGCATCGGCAGGATCTGGGATTCTAGACTCCACTGTAAGTCACCAACCAACTCGATCAACTCTCATTTCTCCAAGCATCCAGCAACTGATCCTGAAAATTTTAACCGCATGTTCTTTTTCCCCTGTTATAATCAACCTTTTTTGTCAATAATTTTTTTAAAAAAAATCAAACAATGTTAGAATCAACCTAAATTCCTACTGCTGCAATTATTTTCTGCGGCCTACGCTGTCGGTGAATTTTTCAGCTGACCTCGTGAATGGCGAGGTCCGTCCTATGTAATAGATCAATCGCATACCAAGAAACCTTATAATATATAGTACGTCTGCTGGCATCCCTATGCAGAAGGAAATGTGTGCAATGCAACGTTGTACTTGTAGAATATATATACTCTTTATTTTTCTAACCCAAAAGAACAATATCTAAACATTTGAGAGGTGGTGTTTGAAGCTGGTTTATCCATAAACTAAAAACGTTTGAGAGGTATACCTATATAGTCTAAATTGAAGAAATTTGAGATATGATGATTAATTGAACTTGTATCTAAAAACAGTTTCATATGATATCAATTTCATAGCTATATATCACGCGCTGTATCACAATAATACTTTGCTTCACTTTATTAATAGGAAAGTTGAGCAGGTTAGGTGGATGTAATGTAACCAGCAGAGGGCCGGAACGAGAGCTGGGTATACATTACACAAATGACACTATCGTCAACCGTGATCCTACGTTCATGCATACGTGTAGCTAGTAGTGTACATATGACGTTCGGTTGATTTGATGTGCTGCATCATGACGATGCGTACGTGCAGAACGCGGGGAACAACATCCCGCTGTCGCGGCAGGTGCGGCTGTTCGAGTCGACCAAGGCCGAGATGGAGGCCAAGGTGGGCCCACGAGCAGTGAGCGAGCTGCTGGGCAGGTCCTTCTTCCTCGTGGGGACCGGCAGCAACGACTTGTTCGGCTTCGCGACGGCGCAGGCGAAGCGGAACAGGACGGCCACGCAGAGCGACGTCGCCGCCTTCTACGGGAGCCTGCTCTCCAACTACTCTGCAGCCGTCACGGTACGTATGCGTGCATGACCAATCTTTCAATTTGTTAATATATATTCTTGAAAAAAGAAGCCTCAATGAGAACATATGCATGACCTCATAACCGCGTCACCCATTTGATCATGTACCTTATTATCTCGAAAACATTATATTGCATATACAGCCTACCCAAGCAGGTGAGATACTCAAGCATGGAGCTGATTGAGATTCAGAATATGTAGTGTATATCTAATATACTGAAGCTGTATAGTACGTACCTGTCGTTGACATATTATCGATCATATCCTGGTTAGCTTGATACAATAGGAGTCGATATATATACTGTAGGAGTTGTACAAGCTGGGGGCGAGGAAGTTTGGGCTCATCAACGTGGGTCCGGTCGGCTGCGTGCCCCTGGTGCGCGTGCTCAACGCCACGGGCGCGTGCGCCGACGGCCTCAACCAGCTCGCCGCCGGCTTCAACGCCGCGCTCGTGAACAGCCTCCTCGCGCAGAAGAGGCAGCTGCCAGGCTTGGCCTACTCGGTCGCCGACTCCTTGGGGCTCACGCAGGCCAACCCGATGGCACTCGGCTTCGTCAGCTCCGACAGCGCGTGCTGCGGCAGCGGCCGTCTCGGCGCGCAGGGCGACTGCACGCCGACGGCCGCGCTCTGCCCCAACCGCGACGCCTACATCTTCTGGGACTCGGTGCACCCGGGGCAGCGCTCCGCCATGATCGGCGCCAAGGCCTACTACGACGGCCCGGCAAAGTACACCACCCCCATCACCTTCAAGCAGCTGGCCAGAGCACGATGATGAACAGATATTGATTATTATTTGCTCTTTTTTTTCGAGTTTGGTTACGAGTCATGTCAGCATAATACTATTACTATCCATGACGGTCAGTTCCTTCCCTGTCAATGGATGCAGCACAGCGAGAGATTCTAAAAAAACGATGGGCCGATTCCTGAAAAAACAAATGGGCCAGGCGGGATGTTGTTTCACGAGAATCGGCCCATATTCTCGGCCCAACTGAACATAGCTTGTCCAAGGGAATACGCCGCCGGCCGAACAGCGTATCAGGATTCTTTCCGTGAAAAAATATATATTCTTCACATTTTCTTTGAAATTTGTTATTATAGGACTCCAAACAATGGGCTCAGCATCTCCGGCAGATTGAGAATCTCTTTTCCCTATATTTTTGTATAGGGGAATCTCCTTTTACAATTTGATGTTATAGCCTTTCTTCTGCTTTATCCTACTCTCGCATCAAATCAGAGGCCAGAGGCCATGGCAGCCGAGACGAGCAGGCACGGGGTGACTCTGCACCGTGCGGGTGGCAGCCGGAGCTCGGCGGGCCGCCGGCCGGGCTGGGGCAGCCGCGCGTCGAGGGCCGGGACAACTGCGGGCAGCGCGGATAGCGGGGCCAGCCCGCGGCAACGTGATGGCGTGGTGCTGGGATGTCTGCGGCGATGCAGATGGTGGGGCACGACGGGCGCAAGACAAGCCGGCGGCGCCCGGCATGCCGGGGAGGTGCGCGAGCAAAGGGCCGGCGGGTGGCGCCGGCGGCCACAGGATCTGCTCCGACGCGCAGCGTGGGTGACAACGGAGCTGCTCCGGCAGGTGGCGCCGACGGCCACGGGATCTGCTCCGGTGGGCGGCGTGGGCGACCGCGGAGTTGCTCCAGCGGGTGACACCGGCGGCCGCAGAGTTCCTCTGATGGGTGGGCGGGAGACGAGCGCGACGAGGTGCTGCGCAGGAGGAGATCGAGCGGCGTGGTGCGCTTGCGAGCCAGAGATCGTGCAGGGGAGAAAGGAAAGGAAGGAAAGGGGATTGAGAAAAAACAGAGGCCGGTTGACAAAAGAAAGGGGAGAGGAGGGGGATAGAGGGGATTGAGAAAAAAATATATGGAAAGGGGATCATTTTCTCAATCTGCTGGAGCACGTTTTTTTTTTTACCTCAATCCCCTTTATGACGGAATATAGGGAAAGTACTCGATAGACTTGGCAAGTACTCGATAGAGTTGGTAAGTACTCGGTTGATAGCAAGAACTCGGCGATGAAGCGCTCGGGGGCTTGTTGGGTATGGAACCCCAGTACCCGTAGAGAAACCACTCGAAGGAAGGAAATAAGAAGTCGGACTCCTACTAGGACTCTACTCTGTAATCTTACTAGGACTCCAACATTGTAACCGACTAGTTCTCCGCCCCCTGGGATATATAAAGGAGGGCAGGGGTGCCTAGATTGGTAGATACAGAAGACCAACTCTCAGTAGACAGGAGAACCACCAAGTCTCTCAACAAAGAGACACACATTACGACACTACTAAATACAAACCACCAAACAGGAGGTAGGGTATTACGCTATCTTGGCGGCCCGAACCTGTCTAAAACCCTGTGTCTTTTAGCCTTTGCGTTCCTGATCTCGGCGAAACCCCACCTGAACTCTACTACCTCGGGGTATCTCTCGGTAGGATCGTCGGTAGAACATTGACATATTGGTTTTCTCAATCTGCTGGAGATGCTCTTATAGGACTTCAATCGTCGATTTCGCTAAAACGTCCTTTAAAATGTTGACACTTTGTTTTACCTGACATTTAGTCGTTTGAATCACTTTTCTTAACTAAAACTTTCTTAACTAAAACACATGTATTTTGCCATGTACGGACCGTTTTTCCCTTATTCATATTCACGTACACATTAGTCTCTCTCCCGTCGGTCCATCACCGATTCATCTGCCCAGACCAATTCATCTGCCGCTGCCATAGAGCCGCCTGTGGATCCCGGGGCCACCTATCCATCCCCTCTTTTTTATGACATCAGCGATGACGTAATCGTCTTCTTCCGCCAACCGTTGCTGCCACCTGCCCTCGCATTGCCTCCACCTGCGACCGACGGGGACCTTGATGCCGCGTCGCGCCACCCGCTCGCAATCCCCGTCGCGCCACCCGCTCGCAATCCCCGTCGCCGTGGCCATCATCGCCACCACCCTGTCCCTCCCCAATCGCCCTCCACCGCCACCCAGCCGGCGGCACCCCCGCCGCCGTGCCTAACCACCCCCGCCCACCACCTCCGCCGGACCGGCCTACCGTCGCCGACCTTCCTCTAGATCGGAGAACTCCGATGAATCCAACCCTGAAAGGCCGAATCCCTAACCTCAAACCCTAAAGCCGTCGGCCTCTACTGTCGCTCGCTCCGCCCACTTCTCGCCGCCTCCGTCAAGCTCTACCCTGCCACGTCATCTCCCACGTCATGCTTACATCAGCAACCCTAAAACCTAGCACGAACCTTGAAGCACTTACCAACGGCGGATAATAAGGGCCTGGACAGCTACTGCAGGCGTAGGGTCAACGGTGGCGGTCCTGAGAAGATAATTAAATGATTACGCTTCCTCCTCTACTCAGTGGCGTATCTAATGGGTGGGCCAGGTGGGCCACGGCCCACCCTAAGATTCAGCCCAAAGAGCCACAACTCCTTGATTTTTCTTAGAAAAGTCTGTTTAACCTCTCTGAACTATCGATAAGGTCCAATTTTGCTCCTCCAACTATGAAACTAGGTATATAACATCCCTAAACTCAAATAAAAGTCCAATTTTGCTCCTTCAATTACTGTAGTTACTGTAGATAAAAGTAAAAAAAATGTCTTTTGGCCCACCCTAACTTCAAATCCTGGATTCGCTGCTGCCTCTACTAGCCATCAGCCCACATCAGCAGATGGATCACACAGCTCATAATTAAGCATGGGCATTGTGGAAATCAAGTAGATATATAGCAGTACCGCCTCATAGTGCAGGTGGATCGGTAGCCCACAACCATGCGGTGCCACCAAGCCGTCAACGGCGGTGTTGGTGCCGTCGTTACGCTTGTGGTGACGGTAGCCATCCAAGTGGCGCCCGCCGTCGCCGCCCGTCGGCAGACGACGACGGTGCCGGCGGTGTACGTGTTCGGGGACTCGATCTTGGATGTGGGGAACAACAACTACCTGCCGGGGCCGGACGTCCTCAGGGCCAACAGGCCTACTACGGCGTCGACTTCCCCGGCGGCGCGAGACCCACCGGAAGGTTCAGCAATGGCTACAACGTCGCCGACTACATAGGTATGCTTTGCTGCGTGTGCGTGCACGCATATTATGCGACTGGGATCGGCCGGGCTGATGAATTATGAATTTGAAGTGCAGCCAAGGCTATGGGATTCAGGAGGAGCCCGCCGGCGTACCTGTCGCTCACGCGTCGCTCCAGTCGTCTCGTCTTCAGGGGGATCGGAGGAGTGAACTATGCTTCCGGAGGAGCTGGGATTCTCCACTCCACTGTGAGTGATCCATCATATGTCGTTGCAGGGGGAAAAAAATCTGTCAAGTTAATGTCTCCTTGCAAGTCTTAGGCAACGGATTTGGGGTTCAGATGGTAACAATCCTGGGCGCCACCACGGCGAACGACCTGCTCTCCAAGTCCCTGTTCCTCTTGGCGATCGGCACCAACGACATGGCTGCGTTCTCCGCCACAAACCAGCAGCAGCAGCAGCAGCAGCAGGGCGACGTCGCGGCGTTCTACTCAAGTCTCATCTCCAACTACTCTGCCACCATCACAGTAACTTTTCTTTTCCTTTTGCTCATCTGCAGGAAACTGTCTGATACTCTGATTAAGAACAGCAATTTGTGAATGTGCGCATGCAGGAGCTGTACGGGATGGGCGCGAGGAAGTTGGGCGTGATCAACGTGGGTCAGATCGGTTGCGCGCCGCTGGAGCGGGCGCGTGCGCCGACGCCACGAACGCGCTCGCCGCCGGCTTCGACGTCGCGCTCCGGTCTCTCCTGGCCACCCTCCAGCATCGCCTGCAAGGATTTGCCTACTCTCTCGGCGATCTGTACGGCCTGATGCAGGCGACCATAGCCGATCCAGGGGCATCCGGGCTGTCGAACGTGGACACCGCGTGCTGCGGCGGCTGGGAGGCCAGAGCGGGTGTCAGCCCAACTCGACGGTGTGCGCCGACCGCCGGAGATACCTCTTCTGGGACTACGGTCACCCCACCCAGCGCACCGCCGAGCTCGTCGCGTCGGCCTTCTACGACGGCCCGGCCCGGTTCACCTGGCCAGTCAACTTGAAGCAGCTGGTCAGCTAGCAGCTCAGGGATACTGATAGACCAAATGGTAAAAGTAAATAAGGACTTTACCAATAAAAAAATAGTGCAGTGGGCTTGATTAATTGTGTCGGCATAATTTAGGAAATGAAAAGCAGTTGGATTAGGGAAACTAGAATGGGTAATTGGTTCGGGCTAAGCCCAAAGTGTTTTACAATGGTGGCCTAGTGCGTCAGGAGTAGTAGTTGAGGGATAAGCCCCAGTGGATGGTCGAGTACGCGTCCCTCGCTAGTGGGCCGCCCAGCTCACCGCGTTGCGGGTCGGCCCAGTGGACCGTTCCTTCCGCAAACAAAACATACATACTGTTTTAAGAGTGAGTTTGACCTCGTCAAGGGGTCAAGGCGGGAAAGTTCCCGCCCAGGGTCACCCACGACCCTCACGGTCAAAGCCTGTTGACCACGACGCCCACCTCGCTCAGGAGATCGTGGTCTTGCCCACGATCATGTTAATGGCGGGATTAGATCCTAACATCTCCTTAATCACCCCTATAAATATGTACTTGATGATCAATAAAGGAGACGATTCATTTGCTTTTACATCTTCCCTGGGGAGCTCTCTGTTCATTTACATTTCACCACGCAACACGTTATCAGCACCTTGTTCTTCCACTGAGCAAGAATACAGAGAGTTTGAGAAGGAGGTAGCAGCAAGAAGAAGAAGAAGTTCGTCGAGATACTTGCCTTTTGGTAAGATGGCTCGTCCTGCTCCTCTCCCACGCCACCTCCGTGCTCACCACCTCCGCTTGATGATGCGGGAGACGCTTCATCAGGTTCTCCGAGCTCCTGTGCGCCGCCCTCGCCGTGGCAGGGGACATGGCCATGGCAATGCCAGCCGTCCCCCCGTGTCTTCTCCCTCTGGCCATCTTGGTCGCCATGGAGAAAGACGCCATGGAGGCGGCGCCGCTGCTCGCAGGCATCCTGATGCTAGCAGGATCACCACCTACGAAGCCGCTCGTGGACCTCTGATCTTCCCCAACAGCTGCATCAACCCGGAGCGGCTTCTCGTGGCGTCGCCGCGCCACTGCCCTGAGCATGGGTGGACAGCGCGCGTCAGGTTCGAGGGAGGAGGCCGCCCACAGTACGTTCCGGGGCGCATGATGATGCACGACCCGGAACGCGGCTGGGTGACCTACACTCATGAAGATATGGCCTCCCCCAGCACGCGGGACCTCTTCTACCTCGCCCCGCCGGTGTACTCGCCGGTGTACTCGCCGGCGTCATCCCCGTCGTACTCGCCGGAGACGCCGCTGCATGTTCCCATCCCCGTCGTCGAGCAGGGGCTGCCAAGCCCCCTCAGGGGCACAAGAGCCGCGCGCCGCGGAGCCCCACCCTTCTACAACGCCAACGGGGAGGGCTCCAGCAGCGCGGCCACAGCCATGGCGGCACCACCGGGCTTTGACCCGGAGCTCGCTCCACCCCCACCTCCACCTCCGGCCCCATGGTTCCCCGGCCGCCCGACCGCAGCTGCGGCGGCCAACGCTCGGCCTGGCCTCGTCCGCAACCGCCACATGATCCCGACCGGGCACATCCCGACCGGGAACAGTGGCGCCGGCTAGGACCGTCGCCCCGCACCCCCAGGCGCGGGGGAGGCCTGAGCGCGTGCGGAACGAGGCCGAGGAGGGGCGTGGAGGCCAGATCCGGCGTCGTCGACGACGGATCGACGGCGGCGGCGCTTGGAGCGGCGGCATCGGCGGCGGACACTGCAGAGCGGCGGCGCGGGCGGCGGAGGCTGCAAAGCGGCGGCGTCGGCGGGCTGAGTCGGGTTAGGGTTTAACCCTAACCGCTGCTGGCCGAGCCGGGCTTTAAGCCACAGCGGCAGCGCAGGTGGGCTGGGCCGGCCAGCCTGGCCCACCAGCCACCGCAAGCAGCCCGCCCGCCCCGCGCTGAGCGCGCGCCCCGCGCCCTTTCCTCATGGGCCACAAGCGGCGGTGGGCCGAAATCTGAGTTGTTTCGGCCCACCGCCCAGTTATCTTTTTTATTTTCCAGAAATTTATTTTCTAAGCAAATTTACATTCTGCCCCCTGAACTTTAGTTTATTTACATTTCGCAGTCAGTCAGAGTCTGTACAAATTTGCTTTCAGACCCCTGTTACTTTCTGTTATTGTAAATATGTGTTTGTTCAGCACTTATGCATTCCCATGTTCTTTATTTTTACAAGTACTTTGCAAATTTAACTTACTCGCCCTACTTTATTTATTTTTCAATGCAATTCTACCTCTAAAAAAATTGGAAGAATTCTTTGAAGTTTGAGATCACATGGATCTACGCATGCCTCAGCATAGCGACTATCCCTCAAACTAAGAATTATTACTTTGGCATACGCTCATAACTTTCTCTATCCAATTCTCATCTATCAAAGTTGGTCATATATCAAAGTGGAATTCAATGCCACCGAGGGATCTACACTATTATAAAATAGTGATTACCCGAATATGATTATCATGCTTTGGAGAGTTGAATATTAAGTTATTTAAATACGCGATAGCTCAAAGATACCCAATTTTTTTAAAAGAGGAGATTTAATTTCATGTTGAGTTCATTCTTTTTCATTTGAATTCACATAAAAAAATTGCATACATATGCCATCATTTCTCAAAATTTTGGCTATCACAATGTAGGTGAGATGGCAACCAAAGAGTTTGAGGTTCTCGCTCTTGATGGTTCCAACTTCCCTGCTTGGGCGATGGATGTCAAAGTGATTCTGTCGACCCTCGGACTACACAGATGTATAGACCCGACAGTTGCTGGAACGGTTAACCCGTCAAGCATGTCGAAATACTCCGCCTTAAAAGTGTTAAGGAATCATATCCATCCGGATTTGAAAATGGAGTACCAGTATGAGGAGGACCCACAGGTCCTTTTTACCGCTCTAAAAAATCGATATGAACAGCATAAAGCGATTGTCCTCCCTGAGGCAACGCATGAGTGGAACCATTTGCGTCTACAGGATTTCAAAACTATAGACGAGTTCAACCATGCTGTTCATAAGATTGCCTCTAAGCTCAAGTTTTGTGAGAGAGACCTTACTGATGCGGAGAAAATTGATAAGACTTTATCTACAATGCTCCCATCAGAAAGAATCATCACTCAACAATACCGCGAGAAGAATTTCACAGATTATTCTCAGCTCATTCAGACATTGAAACAGGCAGAAAAGAGCCATGAGCTCACTGTGTGGAACTCAAACCAGCGCCCATTGGGCACTGCACCACCACCGCCTGAAGTACATGCGAATGCTCAGAATAATGGACCGAATGGGAAACAAACTGGAAATTCTTCTGGTAAGGGCAAGAGAAAGAGGGGTAAAAAGCACGTGGAAACCCCCAAAAGGGGAAAGGCATTTCTAAGCCGAAAAATGATGGTAACAACAAGAACACCTGCTACAAGTGTGGTTGCTACAATCTTATCGCTAAGAAATGCAGGACCCCTAAGCATCTGGTTGATCTATACATGAAGTCTGTTGGTCGTACTCAGAAGTTTGAAGCACACTTCACCTCTCAAGAGACGGAGACTGGAGCTAAGGACCCTATCCCTGAAGGATCGGGACCGAGCAACACCAAGACTCCACCTACAGAAGAGGACCAGAACATGGACATCGACAAAATGCTCGTGGAGTACACTCCCGGCGACATGTTTGGAGACCTCATATAGGCTCCACAACTTTATCATTTAAATTTGCAGCATTAGTACTTTGTATTAAAAACATGATGTTGCTACCCCTATCAGTTGTAATATTTGCACCTGCTATCTTAATATATTCGTATGTGTGTTCTATATATTTGCATTATTTTTTTATGAGTTTAAATTTTGCATTATATAGATTGATTACGGGAGTCGATCCAATGGATGAAGAGTTGTGCCTAGTGGACAGTTGTACCACTAATACTATACTTAGGGAAGTCAAATTTTTCCAAACTCTCACAAAGAGACAAGGACAAGTTTTGACCATCGCAGGACGCGATGCTACAATAGTTGGTTCGGGCAGAGCCACTATTGTTCTTCCAATGGGTACACAGATTGATATCGAAGGAAGCATTATTGTATCCCGATTCGACACGTACCCTACTAAGTTATAGAGATATCAGAAAAAATGAGATTCATGTGGAAACACATGAAGAAAACAATGAGGAATTTCTCCTCTTAACCAAAGATTCTGGATATGGCAAACGGACCCTTGAAAGGGTGCCTTCTCTCCCGCCTGGATTGTACTACACATACATCAAACCCGTACCACATGTTGCATACAAAGTGATTTTTCAGAATGTGGATGCATTCAAGACTTGGCATGAACGCCTTTGGCCATCCCGGCATAGGGATGATGCGAAAAATCATAAGCAATTCAAGTGGACATGGTATGAGCGACAGAAAATTCCCGGAATCATCAGATTTTATGTGCACCTGTGCAACCGGGAAATTAATTTTGAGACCCTCACATCTCAAAATAAAGGCTGAACCACTCAAGTTCCTTGAACGCATTCAAGGTGACATATGTGGACCCATTCAACCTTTATCTGGTCCATTCAGGTACTTCATGGTTCTAATAGACGCATCCACAAGATGGTCTCATGTGTGTCTATTATCGACACGAAACCATGCTTTTGCGAAATTGATTGCACAAGTCATCAGACTTCGAGCAAGTCATCCTGAACACCAGATAAAATCAATAAAATTGGACAATGCCGCAGAATTTTCTTCCAAAGCATTCAATGATTATTGCATGGCATTAGGAATTGAAGTCCAACATTCTGTACCATATGTCCATACTCAGAATGGTTTAGCCGAATCTCTCATTAAGAGAATAAAGCTTATTGCCAGACCACTATTGCAAAATTGTAATTTGCCAACCTCATGTTGGGGTCACGCGGTCTTACACGCCGGTGACTTAATACAATTGCGCCCAACTGCATACCATACAGCTTCCCCGCTGCAATTGGTTCGTGGTGATCCTCCAAGTATTTCCCATCTGCGGAAATTCGGTTGCGTTGTATACGTACCAATCTCACCACCAAAGCAAACATCTATGGGCCCTCACATGAAAATGGGGATCTACGTGGGTTATTTATCTCCGTCGATCATTAAATACCTGGAGCCCCTTACAGGGGATTTGCTCACAGCCCGATTCGCTGATTGTATCTTCGATGAAGAACATTTTTCGGCATTAGGGGGAGAATTCAAGTATCACACTGAATGCGGGGAAATAAATTGGGATGCCTTAGACACCCTAAAGGAGGATCCTCGTACCAAAGAATCCGAACTTCAAGTTCAAAGGATCATTGATTTGCAAAATGCTGCAAACAACTTGCCAGACTCATTTACTATGGGCAAAAGTGTCACAAAATCATACATTCCGGCAAGGAATGTGCCAGAAAGAATAGAGGTACCAAATAAAACTATTCAACTCCCTTCTTCTAAAGAGAGTGGGAGGAGTACGGGAAATCCTCGCAAGCGCTCGAGGAAACAGAGGGATGCCCCCTCTGGCACAGTAAATGAAGCTCAACCTCAAGTTGAGAAAGAAAGTGTGGATATACCTAATCCACCTCCCACATCAACAGTGCACTCAATTTCTGATGATGGGACATTGGAACGCCCTGACGCTATCGTATTGGGAAATACCGAGCCGTCAATAGGGGTACAAGAAATTTCCATCAACTATGTTGATTCTGGAGAACCATTTGATCGTAAGACTACAATTGTCGACATATACTTTGCCTCATCAGTTGCTGAGACCATCCAAAATGATCCAGAACCAAAATCTTTGGTAGAGTGCAAGAAGCGCTCGGACTGGAACAAATGGAAGGAAGCAATTGAAGCAGAGTTGGCCTCCCTCACTAAAAGAGAGGTATTCTCATCAGTGATGCCTACACCTCCAAAAACCTTCCCTGTGGGTTTTAAATGGGTTTTCGTCCGGAAGCGGAATGAGAACAATGAGGTGGTGAGATATAAGGCGAGGCTTGTAGCACAAGGGTTTACGCAGAGACCCGACATTGATTTCAATGAAACATATTCTCCAGTTATGAGTGGAATCACGTTCCGATATTTAATATCTTTGACAGTCCAAAATCGTCTACCTATGCAGTTGATGGACGTCGTGACAGCATACTTGTATGGGTCACTAGATTCGGATATATATATATGAAGGTCCCTGATGGGGTTTCTATACCGAATGAGAGCGCAAACCGCAACATGTATTGTGTAAAGCTTAAAAGATCACTCTATGGTCTTAAACAGTCGGGAAGAATGTGGTACAACCGACTGAGTGAGTACCTTCTACAGAAGGGCTACTCTAACAATGATGATTGTCCGTGCGTCTTCATCAAAAGATCCTCCACAGGATTTTGCATTATATCAGTGTATGTAGATGATTTGAACATCATTGGCAACACACAAGATATTGATGAAGCCCGCAACCATCTTAAGACGGAATTTGAGATGAAGGATTTGGGTAAAACCAAATTTTGCCTAGGTTTGCAAATCGAACACCTTCACTCAGGAATCCTAGTGCATCAATCTGTCTATGTCCAAAAACTATTGGAGAAATTCAATATGGACAAAGCATATCCAAATAGGACTCCCATGGTTGTTCGATCTCTCGAAAAAGAAAAGGACATTTTCCGACCACGGGAGGAAGGAGAAGAGATACTGGGATCTGAATACCCATATCTTAGTCTCATTGGAGCGCTCATGTACCTTGCAAACAGTACAAGGCCTGACATTGCATTCGCAGTGAACCTGTTAGCAAGATATAGTGCTGCCCCAACTAAGCGCCATTGGACCGGAGGAAAACAAATCCTCAGGTACTTGAATGGTACTAGAGATCTTGGTCTATTCTTTAAGAAAACTAATGATCCTAACTTAGTTGGATATGCTGATGCTGGCTATTTGTCTGATCCCCACAGTGCCAAATCACAAACGGGTTTTGTATTCCTACATGGAGGAACTGCCATCTCATGGAAATCTTCTAAACAAACAATGGTAGCTACCTCCACAAATCATTCTGAAATAATCGCACTATATGAGGCTTCACGTGAATGCGCGTGGCTTCGCAAAATGATAAACCATATTGAGCAATCATGTGGTATTGGTCCCTCAGGACTGCCCACCATTATCTATGAAGATAATGCAGCTTGTGTTACACAAATGCTAACAGGCTACATCAAAAGCAATATCACTAAACACATTGCACCTAAGTTGTTTTATCCCCATGAGCTTCAGGAACATGGAGAGATAAACATCTTACAGGCAAAGTCTTGTGATAATCTAGCGGATCTCTTCACTAAATCTCTACCCACTTCATCATTCGAAAAGTGTGTTAAGGGAATTGGTATGAGAAGGCTCAGAGACATGCAAGCTTCAGGGGGAGGCTCCCTGAATGATGGGTCGTGTTAAACACTATACATTGTACTCTTTTCTTTTATGAGTTTTTGCCATCAGGTTTTTCTCATACAAAGTTTTTAATGAGACAATGATTAATGCAAGCATATGCCATATCTTATGTTTTCCCCACAGGGATTTTTCTAAAGATATAACAAGGCATGGATTATTCCTTGAACCCTACAGGTTCTATCAATCATCAATCAAATTATTCTTATTTTTCCCACAGGGTTTTTCGAAGGAAATAATTCAACAAGCTGATCTCAAGTCGGACTCGATCAAAAGGGGGAGTGTTAAGAGTGAGTTTGACCTCGTCAAGGGGTCAAGGCGGGAAAGTTCCCGCCCAGGGTCACCCACGACCCTCACGGTCAAAGCCCGTTGACCACGACGCCCACCTCGCTCAGGAGATCGTGGTCTTGCCCACGATCATGTTAATGGCGGGATTAGATCCTAACATCTCCCTAATCACCCTTATAAATATGTACTTGATGATCAATAAAGGAGACGATTCATTTGCTTTTACATCTCCCCTGGGGAGCTCTCTGTCATTTACATTTCACCAAGCAACACATACATACAGTAGGTGGCGTGACGAAATATCCTGTCCTTCCTTATCCGGAAAGGTGGGGTAGGGAGAACGAGAGCAGCCGTCACTCGGAATCAGCCAAGCCCCCGTGCATGCATTGCTTGGTTGTCGCTTCGTCATCAGCTGCCGCGCCAGCCCTCCTGACGTTATCCACTTCCCAATCACCGCCATGCCCACACGATGCAGAGTTGAGTCTCGGTCCTCATCCGTTTCCGGCTGCGTCGTGCCGTGATTCTTTCTAATCTTGTTATCTGTGCTGTCCCCTGCTGATCTGCAAGACTTAATTTGCCATCTAAATGTACGAGTAACTGGTGATTGGTGAAGGGGTCGGCGTCGGTTAACAGCTGAGCGGAAACCAATCTCCAGCTGCAGAGTAACTAAACACATGATTTGGCTTGGGAAAAAACGTGCAAGCTGCTAGCTTACTGGATCACATCGCCAGCAGCTTACTGATTAGCTACCTTATAACAACTCTGCTGCTGTGCATCCATTAAAGAGGCACCTCGCATCCCTCTCATCTGCAAACTGTCATCACTCGATCCAGCACAGCAATGGCGGCGGCCGCTCCTCTCCTCGCGCAGCTCCCGGCCCATGCAAGGTGCGCCCTGTCTCAGCAAGGAGCTCGCTCCTCCTCCGTAGCCACCAGGACTAGTAGGAGGCCGCTCCGCGTCGCCGGCGTCAGGTTAGTCCGGCTTCCTGCCCAGCTCAATTGGTGCGCCGTCGACGGCTTGCGCTCCGAGTCCGAGGTCGAAGAAGCGGCGGCGCGGTCCGTGCCGGCGCGCGTCGCCTACGAGCTGCAGCTGGCCGGCCACCGATACCTCGACGTCAGGTACATCATAGGTTTTCAGCACTAGATAAAACAAAGGAGGGGTGAACAAAATACTAGTGCTGGATTACATATATATTTCTAAAAACAAAGCTTGTCTTTTGTTTTTTACCAAGAGCAACAAGTGAACTTTCTTTGTTTGCCCCTTTCGATCTGTAGAACCGAGGGCGAGTTCAGCGCTGGGCATCCCCAAGGAGCTGTAAATGTCCCCTACATGAACAAGACCGGCTCAGGTAACGCCTACCTTCCAAGGCAACACATTGTACTGGTCGCCCCCTTGTTTTGTTCTGAGCTTTGTCACATCTTACTGTTAGTGATAACTATGTGCATGGACATTTCTTGCTTGATCAAGCAGTGTCGGTCTGCTGAATACATCAGTATAAGTAGCTTAGTGATAGATGGGAGCCCATTTCAGAATGCGAGTCATCAGGACACGCCTTTAAAATAACTGGCTCACTACTGTACATCAATTTTCCCTTTTAGGCTGTGTGCCAATTCCTGATCTCTTTTTTAAGATCAACCGATGAGCATGCTGACGGTTTCAGTTAACAAATGTTTATCCGCAATTAAGTTGCGATTCACATCTGACTTTTCCCCTGTCGCTGACGCCCAAAAGGAATGACGAAAAACACCCACTTTCTTGAGCAAGTGTCAAGGATCTTTGGCAAGGATGATGAGATCATCGTTGTACGTCTACTGAATACATCACGATTTTAATTAATTAACTTCATGTTCTTTTCAGTGGTTTTATCGTTATTATTGTCTAAAACTTGAGCATCTTATTCCCAGGGATGCCAAAGTGGCAAGAGGTCTCTCATGGCAGCAACTGAACTCTGCTCTGCTGTAAGCCTGATCACCCCCATGATCTCTATTCGTACCACCAACAGCAGCTCCATGGATTTCTCTGCTTTTTGCTCACTCCACCCATGCAACCATTTTCAGGGTTTCACTGCTGTGACCGACATCGCTGGCGGATTTTCGTCTTGGAGGGAAAATGGGTTGCCTATCATCCAGTGATCTCAGCTTGCCAGCATTATGTCTCTGAAGGCCAACAATCTGCCAAGGCAGCCTAGCTCAAGGATTGTACAGAATAACGTTCTTCCCGGCTTTCATAGTCATATACGTACTACGGAATAAATATGAAGCCTGAAAAGCAGAATGCTAGCATTTCCTCCTCCCATAGTCCCATTTTTCAGCCATTTTTTAGCAGACTGTGATGCGTTTGTAGCACATTAAAAGGGTAACGTGAGCAGTATCGTGTTACAGAACTATAATACGTACTAAAACAAGTTCAACGTGCTTCCTTTATTTTTTGTTTGGCAAGATAAAGCACATCAAAGCTAAAGTCAGATTTTAAGAGTATGAAAATCAGAGTTCAACATGCCTCCCCCGCCTCGACGACGCGCCGCGCGTCCTCACCCTGCTGGCGCCTCTTCGCTACCCGGCGCCGCCGCGCCTCGTCGCCTGGGCCGTCAACCCCCTGAAGAAGCTCCGCGCCGCCGCGCGCATCAGCGACGTCCTCGCCTCCGCGACGGCGCGCATCGCGGTGCTCCTCGGCGACCTCCACCACCGCCCGCACTTCCTTGCCCTGGAGCAGCTCGGGATTGACGTCCGCAGCGTCGCCCGCCGCCTCCCGCTCCCCGCCCGCGCCTTGTACATCAACGTCGGGAACCGGATCCGCAACGTCGCGCGCCGCGGGATCAACCCGGCGGGGCGCACGCGCCACCACCTGGTGGGGCTATCCGCCCGTGTGGCGCACCTTCAGGCTGACGATCTCGAGCTCGCGTGAGTACACAGCACCAAAGGCTTCCTCCCCTGTCCCCGACCTTCTCGCAGCTTCCCATGGGTTGCAATTCGATCGGTGTTCAGAATTCAGATCCTGGTAGTCGGGTTTTTTTCTACATTGCTTGTTGGGTTATCTGCGAATTCGATTCTGATTTTGTCGTCCGCGGCGTGATGTCCCGTTCAGTTCATTCCCAGTACGGGAAGCAGTAGTGTATAGCACTAGTAGTAGTTGGTTAATTGCCTTCCATTTACTGGATTCTGATCACATTCTTGCTCCCAAGGATAAGGGGCCTGTGAATACTGAATGCATATACTCTGAAATAAATGCTGAAGTTTCTGTCTGAATTCGTATATATACTCTGAAATTCCTCTCTGAAGTAAATGCGTATACTCTGAAGTTTCTGTCTGAATTCGTATATATACTCTGAAATAAATGCGTATACTCTGAAGTTTCTGTCTGAATTCATATATATACTCTGAAAATCACTGATGCGTTCAATTCAATGTTCAGTCCTGGCAGTGTAATGTAGTGACAGTTTTTCTACCAGGTGTTTCCTGACATTGGTTGGGTTACCTGCGAGTTCGATTCTAATTTCACTAGTTGTGATCACTGATCACAATGCTGAATACGCATCGTATGTTCGGTAGGTTCTGGACCATAGTGATCCCAAATTCCCAATGCGTTTTCCTGAATGTTTGTATTGTAGGCCCTATGAAATCTGCGAGTCATGCAAGTTACAGGTTTCATGTGTCGGTTCATATCGGAATTTGTATGTTCTGGATCAGGGGTTCAGATTGTGTTGTCAGGTCAGACTGAAATTTGCTATTCTGCAGCTATCCGGTTTTGAGGTCTTCAGGATCGGCAGATTTTGGAAAAGGTATTGTTCGTAGTATATTAATTATACGCGTGTTTTTTCTCACCGCCAAATATTTGTCCCCGAAGCTCTCTGAAATTGAACGTCTCTGGACCACTGTTGACTACAGTGCGCGTTTCTCAATGTTCTGGAAGTTGGGTTGCATTTCATTACTTTTGGGTTAGGCATATATTCTTGCTATATGGACTGGAATCACTGGATGGGTATCCCTCCTAGTTTTCACATTTCAAACCCACAATAATCGATTGGCAGCTTACTACCTTGTCCTTGTGTTGCACTAGTATGTAGCTGTGCTCTTCATTGCTGAATCGCATGAGCAGAGCTGTGAGCTCTATATAAAAGATTAGCATGTCGTCGAGGTCTAGCCATGGAGAAACCAAACTTTCTTCTGCTTGATTGGTTTGTTTCTCTTTTAACCTTTCACCTGTTTCTTCTCCCAGTGGCTGCTATATATCTAGTGATGGGGTTGACTTCCCATGGCATAGTTGAACTACTGGTCAAAGAGCAGTTTCAGATTCCAGTTGCACGCTCTGTTTTATGTATTTTGCATTCTTGCTCCACATTTCCTACTGATCCTTAAGATGATGCAACTTAAGGCCCTAAGGCACATTTCCTACTGATCCTAAGATGATGCAAATTAAGGCCAAAGGCTGAAGAGCAGCAGTACCTTGTATGTTCCGTTTCGGTAATAGTCAGTACTTGCTGGGAGACCCGGCCACCCCATGAGATTGAGAAATCATCTTTTTTTTTCTGAGAAAAGAAAAATATTGAGAGATCATCTGAGAGCCTAAACCCAATGAATATGCACAATGGTTCTTTTACTACAAACTTTTCAGGTACCCGACTGATGGGAAACATAATTGCAAAAGATTTAAAGAAAACAAAGCACATGCTGAAGCACCCAAATCTAATAGATTTATTATTACGAAATCATTATTACATTAAAAAAAGATAATTAGAGTTCCACGTCTTGGCACAAGCTGCAAGGTCCCAGAACAACCAATTTAACTGCGGGCGGGACTCTCGCCACGATGAATGCTTCCACAGCTAAGAGTGCTCGCTGGGATTCTCTGACCATATCCTCCTCCATTGTAAGGCATTTGCCAAGTTTATTGACAGAGCACCTAGGAGCACCCAAAGTGGTGTCCAATGTAAGGCAATCAAGCGATGTGGCATTCGCAAGAACGTAGCATGCTAGCTCAACCAAGCTCTTCGAAGAGCAAAAGCCGGTGATCTTCACATTCTTGAGGTGGTTGTGCCAGCGTCCTTCCACCTGCCTCAGGGGTGAAGGATATTCAACAATCGAGTCGTGCTGCATCCGCACTTGTGACACCTGAAGATGAAAACAATATGGCAGAATTAATGGTTCCGCGATAGAAGGAAAAAAAAAAACAGGCTACTAGTTGGCATCGCAGGATGAACAATGACTTACACCCAAGACAAATGTCTCCAGTGAAGGTGCGGCATCAAGAAAATAAACCACGGAGAAACAGTCGTAAGCAGGGGAGAATGCAGCTCCAAGTATATGAATACACAAAAACTTGAGATGGAGGAATTTGCTTGGCGATAATGGTGTACTAACCGCCTGCACAAAGATGTTTCAGACTCACAAGATGTATTAATCACTCCACTAGCTTGCAATCACCCAAGAGTTAAGAACATACCTCACAAGATGAGAAAATGGAAAGATTTTCCAGATTTGGCACAGCAGACGGAAGCTTGACACAAGCATAAGAGATGGCGCTGTCAATTCTCAGTACTATGTGCTTCACTTGCAATGACTCTGCAAGTGAGACTTGTACTTGGCCACCTGAAATGCGAAAACAAGAGACATTTGGAGCTTTGTTCTCTATCAATCGCACCTTGTCGCATTCAATCACATTGAAACAGCTCAGCCTCTTCAAGAGGCAAGGTATCTTCACGCATGTTATCTTGCTGCAATAAATTAAATTCAGCTGCTCCAGAGCACTAGAATTTGAAAGGAGACACCCTAACTCATCCTCTGTGATGCGCACATCACGCAGAGTCACATTTGTCAGGTTTTTCAAGGAATCAAGCCCAACAGTGGTACTGAAGGCGCACCAAGAAATGTTTAGATGCCGAATCGAGTTTCCTCTCCCGTTAGAGAAAAGTGAGGATGGGAAGCAGTACCTCGCCTTTTTAAGTGGTAGCATCAGGGTGAGTTCTTGAAGCTCTGGTGTAACAGCAAACTCAAGCCAACTATTGAGATAACAATGGGTGTTGGCCTTGTAACCACAGAATTCAATCTCCAGAGTCCTCAAACCAAAGCCTGAATGCCTTTTCAAAATATGATCAACTCTGCTATTGAAATCACTTGCTATTTTATTCTCTCCACGGCCATTCTCAGTTAAGCCCAGCGATGAGCTGCTGAAGGCAATGTTGGGACGGGACCTCCAAGAGCGTAGAAAGGCATGAGAAACACTGGCTGCACGGGCAGCATCTTGAAGAGGCATTAGGGAATGTATATGACCCAATACGTCCTACGTGCAAAATTTGAACATTGGGATCATAAATGGGTGTCCTCTAGTTATTCGCATAAATTGCTTGTTATGATATCAGCATTACCATACCTCTGGGAGATCTGGTCCTGAATATCTCGTTCTTTTCCCACCTTGAGGACTGTCGTCATCCTCGTGGTTAGATCTCTTTCCATTAGCCACCGAACAAACCAATCCATCTGCAAAATTAAACAAATCCTGGCTATTATGACAATAAAAATGAGAGAAATAGAAAAAGGAGCATTGATGCATATGCAGATGCGGTTTAATTTGTTTTTATAACCCAAATGTTTGCAACAAAACTGAAGGCTTCACAACCCAATAGCAAGCCCATCACGACTTTGTAGGTGTTCAGCAAAAGGAAAGAACTTCAGCTGACAGTAGGTGTTCTTGGAAGTTATTGAAATGTTTCCCAAGTTCATCAGCTTTGTATCATCCAGATGAACACTGAAGTTTGGGGTCATCCACAAGAAAATACTACCAATACTCGATGAAATCTCCTTGGAGCCTCGGTGTGTGTGTGTGGTGTTATTGGAGACCTATGCTACTCCACCAAAGTAAGATTTTACAGTGAACAGCCTAGACTGATACAGAGAAAAGGGGCAATGTTTCTACCTATCCAGCCAAGTAAGGTTTTGCTGCGCTCGAACATCTCCAGGGGAAAACAGGGGGCGAAACGAGAAGCAACAATATTCAGAGTCCCATAATATTCAGAAGGACAGGCTCATGGCAGGAAACACATAGCATATAGAAACCTAGAGGCGAAGAGGAGAGACTTACTGGGGGGTGGGGGTCGGATCTGGCCACGCCGCCGACGCCGCTGCCGCTGAAAGGACACGAGACGATTCAACGCCAGCAGCCCCATAGTTCAGAAGGACGATGGCTGCAGGGATGGAGACGGCGGCCAGCCTCTGTCTCTCGCTCGCGCGCGCGTGCTCTGAATCCCAGGAAGCCAAGGCGGCGCGGGTACAAAGACCACCGGGGGAGGAAAATCAAATCGAGTGCTCGATTTGGATTGCAAGTCCGACTTGAACTTGACAAGCCGCGCAGGGACGGAGGAGGAAGAGGAGTGCTTTTTACGTTCGGTCACCGTGATGTAGCAGGAGATGTTACAGGAATATCCTTCTGCTGACAGAGTGACAGGTTCAGCTGCCGCACGCTCGCCTTCGCGGCGTCCGTCCATCGACGGTCGCCGAAGGTGCACAAGTCACCTTCGGCGCGAGAGGCAATCGGCCCTCCATAGCCATGGCAGTCGATTTGGACCTTGTTTAGTTCCAGCGACGAAAAGTTTTTCATCCGTCACATCCAAAGTTTGGATAAACGTAGATGAAAAAATAACTCATTATATGGATGGATTAGATTTCGCGTGACGCATCTAATGAGCCTACAATCCATATTTTACAAAAGTAATTGCTACAATAACCATCGTTAATTATTGATTAGTGACCCTTATAATCGAGAACTCATCTTCTTCCATAGGTTTCTGGTTCCTCTTCCTGGCCGCCATTGCAGATGCATCAAGCTCACCCTAGTGAGCTATAACATAGCACTAACACCCACCTATGATCAAAATGGAACATCCACTCAACCCTACTTCAAATCCTATCACCAGAAGAAGCACACGAGGAAAAAGATATTGCGAGCGAGACACGGGAGGGAAAGCGCAAACGTGCACCTACGGCCGCGCGCACCGGATTCACGCCACCGTTGTCTCCACGCAGCACTTGCTACAACACGTGCCGAGTCGTCGCTCGGGCCTTGGAGCACTAGCTTCGCTCGTAGATCGAGACGACGACGCGGTCGGTCGTGCGGTCACGGAGGAGGGTTTCTGCAAAAATCGTTGCATGTCTACGGCAGACTACAACCGTTGTACGCGCCTTTAAGGAATGATGTTCCAGTTGGATAGCATACCTACCTGTACTTATGAATCGAATCGCAAATTCCTCGTGCGGGAAAATTAAATGAATGGAAGACTTGAAGAAAACATTATAACATGGAGTCCCAAAATATATGTTTCAAATATCTGGATTAGTTCTGAAGTCCTCGTAGAAACATGGAGTCTCGAAATATATGTTTCAAATATCCGAATCAGTTCTGAAGTTCACGTAGAAACATGGAGTCTCAAAATATATATGTTTCAAACATCCAGATTAGTTCTGAAGTTCTCGTATAACATGGAGTCTCAAAATTTATATGTTTCAAATATCCGAATTAGTTCTGAAGTTCTCGTAGAAACATGGAGTAAACCAGGCTTATATCTTTAGGGTTGACACATCAGAACTTAAACAATTTTTTTTTAAAAAATAGTATATTTACATGTCGGAGTAAACTACAAGAGTGCGTGGTGCAAATATTTATACGTTAAAAATTCAAACAAGAAGAGCTTTTTGTAAGAGCTTTTTGTAAGTAATTGGAGTCCAGGTCTAATTTCCAACTTGAATTCATTCAGTTGCCCGCTAGACTTCTAAAAAAAATCCAAAATTTTAGCATAAGCGCAGTGTAGTACTAGTATTTTTGAGCAGTCGTATAGAAAACGGTACGTTTCCTTTTAGACCCTTGCCCAAAATAAAAAGGGCACCTCAGTCAGCAGGCGAGGAAGAAGAAGACTGACGGCATTTGAAAACTGAAGATACGGCTCTTCTTTGTCTCCGCAGTCTGGCGAAGAGAGCAATGGCGGCGACCTTGGCCCGCGTCTTCCTCCCTGCGCCCCTCCGAGCCCTTGCCAGGCACAGCACTGCAGGCGTTCCTCCTCGGTTGGGCGCCACGGCGATCGCCAAGAAGACGCCCGGCTTCTTTATTAATGTCAGGTGCGCCATATTCTCGATCTTTCTTGCGGAATAATCATATTCATCAAGTCTGCAATTCTGCATGGTAGCTAGCTTCTTGATTTTTAGGGGAAAGCTATAGGATATGGTTGCCTCCGTATTTCTCATCCATGTGTAATCTGATTTTGTTTCTCTTTGCAACCTTGTTTACCATCTTCTGTATCTCCGACAAGATTCGATCGCACGTACCTGCCATCTCTGTCAAGACTCAAAGATCGAGATTCCTAGATGGATTAGGGCTAGGATCAGGGATTTTGGAATTTTGGAGTTAGGACTTGGCAGGATTCAGGATTTTGGGGATTATGTGGTTTAGAGGGAGAGCCAAAGGGAAAGATTGACCTATTAACGCGATCGGGTACTCGGGTGATAAGGAGGCGAGCGCCACTATTGAGATGGTCAGACGGGAGCAAACTCACTTTGACGGGTTAATTAGCGTGATGACCGGAAATATTAGGGATGCAAGCCGCCAAAAATGATCTATTTCCGGACTTGCGGATGAACCCGCTTGCATCACTAGACACTAACCAGTGTTGATCTGACGGTGTCAACTGCTAGAGGCAGGTGGAGAGTATGGGGAGGTAGTGTAGAAGGTACCGATAGGATTAAGAATCAAAGGAGGGAGAAAACAATAAGGAAGAAGATCCCACATCTATGTCAATAAAGACACAAAAAATCAGGTGTGAGGAGAGAAAAAAAACTAAGTGTTGTGTAAACGATTTTAGCATCTCTCACAGGTGCACCAGCAACAGTGCTGATGGGGCGCTACAAGCAGAGCCAGAGGCGGTGATGCCACGGTCAGTGCCGGTGCACATCGCATACGAGCTGCAGCAGGCCGGCCACCGCTACCTTGATGTCAGGTAAGCCATGGCACGCTACTGGGTGTTCGGTATTCCCTTCCCTGATCAGCAGAACCTGATCTATGTAGGTCACAATTAACAGAAGTTTTTGTGAACAACCATAGATTGAATGAGCACAGTTTTTCTCACTGAGCAGAAATAGTACTGATAAAACAGCGTATATTGTGAACCCATAGATTGAATGAGCACAGTCTTTTCTTATATTCATTCGGCAATCTGAAATAGCAGTGTCTGGGAATCTGTCATGGTTCAGTGTCATTTTACCTTTTTGTTTGCTGCTTGTGCAGAACCGAGTCTGAGTTCCTTGCCGGGCATCCAGAAAGAGCTGTAAATGTACCCTACATGTTCAGGGCCGGCTCAGGTAATGCTTGCCAACATCCAAGCACGTCGTTCTAGCTACTGGCTAATTTGTTTATTGAGTTCAGTTCGTGATCCGCCCCACGAGGCGAGGGTAATCTGTCAGTGTCGTTCGTTGATCCCGAATGATCCATATCATCTTTTTTAGATAAAGGAACAATCCATTCATGCATGCTGTTGAATACTAAAGTACTGATCCATGCAAATGGCATGTGCTTAATAGTGTTTTTTTTATCAGACTCCTCATCTTTATCAAGATGGAGTGCATTGACAAATATCATGAGTGCGTTTGGGAATAGAATTTCACTCGAGAATAAGGATAGGCACAATCTGGTCAAGTGGTGACGCACACGCGCTAGTATTTCTTTCTGATACTGCGCACGCCGCTAGTATTCCTTTCTGATACTGATATTCAAACTGAAGGCAAAGTAACCCTTTGCTTGCACGAACGCATTATGCTGTCAAGTTGCAACTTTAAAAGCAAAGGAGCAAATTCAAGCGGCGTTTCGGCTCTGCAAATGGGCATATATAGATAACTTAAAAGCTTTATGATCGTGGCCTGTTTACTTCTGTGATTTGGTCTCCACAAAGCTGGTCCTAAGCACTGCAAACAAAGATGAATGTGGGAATATATAGTTTTGTAAGGTTGCCAACTAGACTGAATCCATCTTACAGATATCATCAGGACACGTCGCTTTATGTTAGTGGCTCCTAACTGTACACCAGCGTGTTCTTTCGGCTATGTGACACCTACCGTTCACTACTTATTTTCTAACACAAACTGATGAAAACACTAAATTCTCACAGTTTTACTTTGTGTACTATGATTACATTTTGATTATTCACATCTCTGAAAATTCTGCACTTACTGTCAATCACAGGAATGACGAAAAACGCCCACTTCCTTGAGCAAGTGTCAAGGATCTTTGGGAAGGATGATGATATCATCATTGTTCGTCTGCTGACACCATGAGCTCAAAACAGTTCATGTTGTTGTGATTCATAATTTCATTATATTACTAAAAAAAACACCTGCTATTTGCAGGGATGTCAAAGTGGCAGAAGGTCTCTCATGGCAGCAACCGAGCTCTACTCTTCTGTAAGCTTGATCATCTTACCCTCTATATATTATGTTGCTAATGAGTTCCTGGACCTCCGAGTCATGATGATTTCTCTCACTATAACCACTTTCAGGGTTTCACTGCTGTGACCGACATCGCCGGTGGATTCTCTTCATGGAGAGAGAACGGACTGCCTATTAACCAGTGATGTTAGGTCCCCATCATTGCCTAACGATTTGTCAAGGCTGTTCTGCTCGAGGATTGTACATTGCAATCTTCTCGATCGACTTTTGAATTAATTGTACAGAATAAAGCAGAGACTGGAAAATTGAACAGCAAGAAGGACGACAGATTAGGGCCGGGGTTTATGTCTCATTTCACTTGCTTCCTTTAGCGTCTCATTTTTCACCTTTTCTTAAGCCAATGAGCAGACTGAATGCATGTGTAGCGCATTAATGTAATGGCCAAATGAAACTGTACTCCTGAGAATGATTAATACCAAAGAAAGCTCAGCATACTTAAATTTTGCAAGAAAAAGACAAATATCCATCAAGTCTTTGGCCAACATAGTATGGAATACTTTATTATGATATTACAAAGTTGATGTCATGATATTGAGTACATTATTATGATTATACTTTTTTACATCACATAAATGAGAGTAAGTGTTGGCTAGAATCTTGTTAATGAACGGAAACACGCCTTGTAAAAAATGATGTCCATGAATGGAAACTGGACAACGGAAGTGCTCTCTTTGTTTCAAATTACAATTTCTTTGAATTGTGTTGTTTCATTATCTAACCTATACAAGTAGACAAATTGCGCTGTTTCATTAAAAAAAAGAAACTATGAATTCTAAAGGTATTGAAGTAGCTATGCACTGTATCTGCATGCTAGACTGAAAGGTTGGGGTGCAAAAGAATTATATTGATGTGCCATCTTGCCTTATGTCCTACAAGTCTAAATATGTAATTAAGGATCGATTAAAAATCGTAAGTGCATATGCATCTTGAATTGGAATTACTCAATGGTGGTCTACATGTAAGAGCTTGTACATGAAAATGAATTGCTTTAGAGCTTGTAATGAGTGTGACAGAGAACTAACATGTGTGAGCTTAAAATACGGTTCCAAAGCCTCCTCTGTTCTATGGAAAACTGCAATTTCTAGACAAGAATAGGACCCTTGTGCGAAAGCGTTCCAATCCGACGGCCTCCATTCCCCACTCGCAAACCCCCCTCGCCGCCTCCGTCCATTTCACCACCTCCCGCTCCGCCGAGTAGGGTTTCCCCGCCGCCGCCCGAAAGCACCAGCCGCCGCCGCCCGTTGCAGTTACCCGCCGGCGTTGATCTCGGTCGGGAGCGGATATGAAGCCCGTGGTGGGCATCGTGGTGTCGAACAAGATGCAGAAGTCGGTGGTGGTAGCGGTGGACCGCCTCTTCCACCACAAGATGTACAACCGCTACGTCAAGCGCACCTCCAAGTTCATGGCGCACGACGAAGAAGACGCCTGCAACATCGGCGACCGGGTCGGTAACCCCATCCATCCATCCCCTCCATTCTGATTTCGTGTGCCTGCGAATTGGCGATGCATGTTTCCATTGGACTGGTGCGGATCCGTTATTGGATTCTACTACTTTTACGGTCCGGTAGCCAGATATTATATAGTTAGGCTAATTGATTCGGCTCAAGTTACATTAAGCTCCTTTTGCTTAATCTATCTATGCCTGATAAGTCAAAATGGGATAGAAATGGCCATTAGGATTGACACTTCAACTAGTGTTTTGTGAGCAGCACCTAATGGCCACTTAAATGGATTAGGAAGGTTTTTCAGGGACTAGGCGCTGGCTGACGGCTCGCTTAAATTAGCACTAAGTGTACTTGTAATCTAATTATGTCAGAATGCATTACTGTATGTGATGTTGATACTACTGCCGCTCTTTTAGTTATGCTTCTATCTTTTTTTTTCCTGTTCCAATGGTGATAGATGTCCTTACACCTTTTATCAGTGTCATTCCAGTTTATAGTTAGGCGAATCATTTGTACACCTGCACGTTTTTAACCTTGATCCTGAACTGTAGTCACCAAATACCCTGTAGTTGATGCTTCACATGGTGATGAGGTCATTCGACCAATCTTGGCTTATTAACTACACCTTTTCATAACTAGGGGCTCCAAATACGATGAAGCTGACCATACTTTTGAGGCCGATGAGCTGAAGTTTGAAATCTTACCTGAGAAAGGAAAACAGGGTAAAAGGAATTTAAACAACTTGCCCACTCCACCAGAGAGACTGGATGTTCAGTTAACAACTTCCTTTCTGCATTGAGTTTTTAGGATACATGTGTTTTAACCCTGAGATGAGAATGCTCTCCATGTGTTTTGACCCTCAAACTTAGATGTGAATGTTTTGAATGTCTTACAACTTTGGGCAAAGGACATTCTTTGTAGTGTGATTTGTCCTATTATTTTCGCTTAATGCAAATTCTTTGATAATGTTAAGTGGTAGTACTAGAACATATTCAACCAGTCCATATTTTATTTTATGCACTATCTCAACACCAGACCTGACCGAAGCTTGTCTGACGGCACTTAAAATGCTATATTTGCTTTACATTACACTGATTGGGAGACAAAAAAAAAAAGTTTGGTAGCTCCTTGTTTCTTGATATATAAATTACATTGAGCTTAACTAGTTGCTTTGCATCAGAGATTCCTTTTGGAATTCTGTTCATCTGCTTACTGGGACTAATTTCCCTTTGCACTATTGTTCTGTATATTAGTTTAGGTTAGGCTTGATCCTTTGTTCCTGCAAGAAATTAGTGTTTTTTTTCTTCCAAGAACTTCTTTTATGACGGTTGGATTATTTCAATTCAGGTTAGGCTGGATCCTTCTAGGCCCTTGAGCAGACATAAGCACTGGGTTGTTGCTGAAATTCTTCGGAGAGCCAAGGTGTATGTTCCGCCATCTGCAACGGCATCCAGTGAGAATGTTACCAAGGTTCAACAGGCTGGAGTTGCTACCAAATGATCCGCCTTTAGTTCCTTTGAGGCAAAGACACAGTTGCCGTTTGTTAATTTGTGGAATGCGCATGCAATGTTTAATCCATGGAAGAAACTGTCATTTTTGCTGGACTCGGTTTGTTCTTCTTGAGCTCCCTTTGTTGAATGGCAGCCAATGAGGATGTAATTACCAGAACCAGCAAAACCAATAGATTAATGTCACAGTGCTGAACCCAGAACTCAATGTTTTTGGTATTTGCATGTACTGAAATGGGCAAGAACAGAAGGTTCTGTTTTTGGCACATGCATATATGGTTGACAGTATTGTCTTTGCGGTTCCATCTGAATCTGATACTGAAATGTGCAAGGCCAGAAGGCACGGAAGAGCAAAAACCAAAGTATTTGTAAAAGTTGGTTCCATCTGAATCTTGCTTATGCTGCATCTGTATAAACCATAAACTGGTGGTTTTTGTGGTGCACGCTGAATTTTCCCTTCGAGTAGTATTCTGCTTTGTTTGCTGCTAGGCTGTGGTAAAATCATGGAGATTCTGATCAGGATTCGGAAAGTAGATCTTGTTGGACTGAGCCAGAGCGTTTCTGATATTTTTATTTTCAACTCGCGACACTACCACCTCTCAGCTTAACGGGTTTTTCTTTTTTTTTTCTTTTTTTTTGAAAAATAGCAATAACACATCCACTGGACACGTCTCAATGTGAGGAGTACATAAACAATCGTGGGCATGCTGAATTATTTATTCACTAGCACTTAACCTCTAGGCTTAACACACATAATGGATTTACCTGTGGACAAATGATCAGGGCTGAGAACACAGAAGAACAAGCAAAGCATCACTGTCGGTATCTCAGGGCATTTCGAATGAAGTCAGGCAACCACAATACACAATTGCATAAACAATGGAAAATCAGCATCTTCATGAAAGGAAAAATTGTTGACAAAGAAATGCTAATCCATATGTACAGTGGCAAATTTACAGCTGCAGCTGTGACAAATGCAGGAAATAGCCCATCAATGGCCCTTCCCAAATGAAAAGAAGCTGCCTCCTTTTTCCTTCTCCTTGTGGGGCTTGTTACGATCCATGGAGACCTACAGGATGACTCATACATTGGTTATGCTATTCAACCGGAACATATAGGATTTTGGAGAAATGGATAATGAGGTTAGAGATGTTCACCTCCTCGGCGATTTCATTGAGTGTTTGCAAAATTTCTGTGAAGTCTGGCCTGCTGGTAGGATTTTGCTGCCAGCACTTCTCAAGTAACTGCGCAAGCTTAGGGTTTGTGCCCCTTGGGATCACTGGTCTTAAGCCCTATAAGATGAACCATTCTTTTTTTATATAAGTAGATAGTTGAAGTAAGAAGAAAAACAAAATTGTCTGCATTGCTAGTCACATGGAAATGCTCACTTAGCTTCGCTATACTATCAATATTTACTAGTGACACCTCACACTATCTATTTTCTCTTACTTATAACTTAGAAGACATGGACATCATGAATAACTTGGTCATTTCCACCAAGAAATAGCAATTCTGTCAGTTTTGCTATCTCTTAATCCCCATGCTAAAAAAAGAACTTTTAGAAGGGAAAAGGTATATGGTGGTAGTATGTTATAATGAGGATTCCTCGTGGACACACCATGGTTAGACCTAGACCTTAACAAACAACAAAGAGGAAAATATGCAAAGATATCGCTGATGATCTTGGGATTGCATTTCATGTGTCAAAGTTAAATAATAACAAAAGCAACTAAAGAACTTTATTTTGTTCCTTACCTCCTCGATAACACCAATGGCTGCTTGGAGTGGTGTTAGAAATTCGTAAGGAATCTATTCAAGTAACATATGTCCAAAAGTGAGAACCCTGGCATTTGGTACCAAGCTCAACCACAAATTGCTAAGCGCTAAACTCTAATTTATCGACCAGTTACCTTTCCAGTTAGCAGCTCCCACAGAACAATGCCGAAGCTAAATACATCAGCCTTTGAGTCATATGGCTTGTGCTCTATAACCTACACAGAAAAATGTTGCTCATATAGCTATATAAGAGATTTTCGAATTTTGGATCACAGTACCATCATTGAAGAAAAATGAAATGCTGCCTGTTCATCCGTAAACAAATATTTGTTAATTAAGAAAGACTACCTCAGGAGCCATCCAACGATATGTGCCAGTTTCCGCTGTCATAACACCTGACTCAGCTTTGACACGTGCAACACCAAAGTCAGCAACCTTGATAAGCTGAAATGCGTCATTGGTAATCAATATGATTCAAGAGACAGGAAAGAAAGAAAATAACGAGCCATATATCTAATGGAGCTGACCGATTGGACACTAAAATAGAAAAGGTACAAAGGATGCGACACCAAAACTACAAGACAAATGGCTGGGTCCCCCAAAATAAATCCACTTTCCATAGTTTTTCATGCTTTACATGCAAAAGGAACTGTGTTCACTATATTTTGGACATGCATACGGACAGTAACTCGCACACTTAGTGTCTTAGGGCAATGAATTAATGATACATGCAAATAATGAAGAACTGCCCACTATAATAGCAACAAGATGGGTATAGAATTACCTGCCATGATACTGATGGTGTTTTAAAAGAAACTGCATTATAAAGGAATTTACATGAATAAGTATATGCAGTTTGACCTTATAACGACAGAAAACTTGCCTCATGTTCATCTATAAGAAGATTGGCAGTCTTCAAATCTCGATGAATAATTCTATTTTGGTGTAAATAGTCCATCCCTTTGGATATATCAACTGCAGCTTTAAGTAGACCAGGAAGTTTGAAAGAACCTTTACGTTTGTGAAGGAAGTCATACACACTTCCATTTTTCATAAATTCTGGTGAAATGCCATAAGTTTATAAGTGGAAAAAAATTGTAAGCACGTCTGAAAATGGTTAAATTTCGCACGTCAGGAAGAATTAATATATATTTATTTTACCTGTGACAATGCATAAGGCTTTTGTCTTAGTGCATGCTCCAAGAAATCTAACAATGTTTTTGTGACGGATCTTCCTGGAAAATGAAAAATCTTGTCAATAACATGACATTCACTAAAGGAGATGGGTGCTAAAAGTGGTCCTATGAGGCTATGGCTAGGATATGAAATTGGATCAGTAGCATTAGGCAGGTTAAACAGCCTCCCCCACCACAGGGCCACTGGCACGCATCATCATCCTTTTCTGAAAACTTTATTACATATGTTGTTACCGACCTCATGATATATACTTCTTGAGCAAACTCCTTCTCCATGTTCTCGTTAAGGCGATCTGATTTGAGCACCTTGATAGCAACATCCTCACCAAAGTATGTACCATGATAACTGCAACATCAAGGAAGGAAGAACGAGCGATTTATGTATTCTATTTTTGTAGGCAACAAGTCGATGACTAACAGACTAAAATACAAAGCAAGGCAACAACATAATACTCACAGATCACCATATGTTCCAGATGCCACTTTGTCTTGAAATGCCAATGCTTTGAAATTAATCTCCCATTCGTCAGTGTTATCTTTAGGTATCTCAACATGGTCGCCCTGTGAGTCAGTCAGACACTGCTTGCCTGCCAATTCAGGAGGCCAGCAAGAAGATGTTGGATACATCTGAGGAAGAGTTTCGACAATGCAAAACTTAAGCACCAGGAAATGAAACAGATGAAGTTAGTCTTGCAAAAGTGAATAAAAAATGCAAAAAAATACAGGTCCCAAAGCTTATCAAATGAACAGGACGTTCAGTAGAAAAAGCTTAATCATAAACACTGATATCTTAGACTGTAGATTTGCACCTTTGAGGACTTAAACACGTGGGCAAAATGGACCGCAAGATATTCTCATGTCGTGACCTTGTCAGGATCGTGTTCTAGACAAACAAAATGTTCTACTATTTCTGCAATCTCAATTTTCTTATGGATCTAAGAGTTAGTGTTGTGTTCTATCGACAAGAAATTGAGCTACTAATCTTAAAATGAAGATGCAGATTTGTAATTTTTGACAAGGCTATTAGATAGCATGCATGCACAAGGGACTAGTTGGTCAAAAGGTGATTTTGGTGCTTATTAAATGCTGGCCAGACAAGTAAACTTATTTTTAGTATCAAAATTTCATGGGCTTACTCATATATTTTATTTTCTAGTTTGGTGTATTTTTTTTCATGCATCTCCATGAAAAGAAGAATTTAGTGGATGGGTGCTACAACTTTACCTGTGCCTTATAGTTGTGAATTTCCTTTTCCAATGCTTCTTCAAGTTGTACGGTTTCCTGTATAATCAAAAGTAAGACTTCCCTCATATCTGACAAGTGTACTGGAATCAAGCGAATGTCATGGAAGTGCAATTATATCTAGCAATTAAATAAATAATGGTTAAAACATGAAGATTGTAATAGTTTATCATGAAAATTTTGGAGATCCCTGCGCGTAGAGGAAACATGGGCAGCGCAACTGTAAATAATTTGAAACCAAATGTTTGGTAAGTAAAGAGGTTTGGATAAGAATACCTTGTGATCCCATCCGACTACGATGAAAATATCTAAGAAGTAACCATCATTTGTCGAAAGTGCATGTACTTCCTTAATGTCAAGATTGAGCTGGCCTAGAAGTGCAGACAACTGGAACATGATGTTACTGTTAGCATCCGAAAGCTTGCGAAGATCATGTAATATGATTCAGAATGAAATTATAAATAACACAGGGCATGAGAATATCTCTCTGATGGTTTTGCAGCAGCTTGTTCCAAAACTTACTTGAGTAAGGCCCTTTGGCCTGTCGTGGGATGCAAAAGTGATCTCATGCATGGGTCTGCAAGATAAGAAATGGCAACCAGATGGGGACAACATTATTATGAACAAGCATACGGAGTACAACAGTTCCTCATTTACTACAGAAGCTTTACTACACAACATCTGAGTGAGCGTATAATGGAATCAAATTTTGGAGAGACGTGTAACCACCAATTCACCACGGAATTTCATGTAACTGAAAGAAGTCAGAAAGACGAATGCAGATGCTGGTGTGGCACTGAGAAAGAAGTAACCTGAGAACAGCATCCCCATCGCCCAGGAGGTTCCTGCTGCTGGCTTCACGAACAAGAGCCTTAAGGTTCTGCGATGAGCCAAATATGGGTTCTGGGTGCACACTGACGAAGCAAACAGTGTGAAGACCAGTGGGAGAAACATCAATAATAATAACCAGCTGAAAAGTAACTAAACGAGGAAGTGGCATACGCCAGCTTTCTTGGGGTTGCAGGGGCGCCCTCTTCAGAAGAATCGGGCTCAGTGGCATCAACCTCTTGAGGCACCTGCAGAGAAGGCAGTTGGGCACAGAAACAGATGACAATTGCTGCTACAGAGTGGGAATTTGGTTCGGAAAATTTTGAAAGAAAAAGGTGATTTGTTGAGTCACACACATGGCATGATCGCACCTGAACAACTCTGACGGAGAAGGCAGGCTGATTCTCGGCGTGCTTAGCCCTGTCGAGCAGCTGCATGTGCACCAGAACATCCTCCGCCCTCTCGGCGTTCACATCCAGCGCGTACCTGCAGCACCGCCGGAGAAGAAGGAGGAGGAGGAGGAGGATGAGAAGGGTATTCATTCAGGACCAGAAAAGATTCCGAAGCGTACGTAATCAGCGGAGCATTCGCACCTGACGCCGAAGCGGTGGAAGTGCGCCCAGAGCCTGTCGGCGAAGTCCGCCTCGGGCGCGCCGGCGTCCCTGAGGCGGCGCAGCGCGTCGTGGTAGACGCCCAGCCTCCCTTTGCGCGGCGGCTGCTGCGTGTGGGCCTGGCCTCTCTCCATCGGCACGCCCGCGCGAGGCGTTCGACGAAATGCGCGCAACGGCAGCAGGTGTCTCCGACTCTCGACGGCGAAATGCACCCGTGCCTCCGCCTCACCTGTTTTTATATCGAAATCCCAACGGCGTACGGCCGCACGACACCGCGCGCGGGCATCACCGACCGGATATCCGGCGCCCGGCAGCGGGGCCGTTGACTAGCGCCTCATTGGCCAGGCAGCCGTTGACCGGCACTAGGCATTCCCTTCTCGTCGACGTCGACAGATTTAATTATGCTTCGAGCCGAAGGAGGTTGTTTAGAGCCAGATGGCCGCACTAGAGAGGTTGAGCGCATGTCGACATATCCGGTTTTGCCTCTGAAACCGATTTGTTATCGGATAACAAGGACAACAACATGCTTGTTCGGAAGGTCAAGAAAGCAAAGCATTTCCCTTGGGTTGCTGATGCGAGCTACCCCCAGGTTCTTTTTTTTTTTTTTTTTTTTTTTTTGAGGGAAACCCCCAGGTTCATGAACCCATGTCCTCACCTGACGATGTAGGATCGCAAGTAAAGCCCATTTCGCTCTTTTGTAGTAGGCCTGCATTTTGGTGTGGGCCTTCTTTGCGGCCCATATGAGCCCACTCGGGGGAACCCGAAACCTTCTCGCTGGCTATACACCCGCCCCGCACGCACACGTGACAGCGAGCGCAGTCCCGTTCCGTTCGAAATTAAGGAGGGAAAGGAGGAAAGGGAGCGGCGGCACCGCCGAACCCTTCCGTTCCCGCCCCCGCCCCGGCGGCGGCGGCCATGGCCAGCCACTCCACCTACATCCACGAGCTCCGCGAGCTCATCGAATCCTCCACCACCGCCTCCGCCGGCTCCGCTCCCGGCTCCGCGCACCTCGAGGTCAAGCTCCGCGAGGTCCTCCCCAAGCTCCTCCGCGACTACGTCATCCCTTCCCCCAAAGGTTCGTGCGCCGCCCCCCTCCTTCGCTCCCCATTCGCCTCTCGCCGGTGGCGATTGAGCTGACCGTTTGCCGTGGCCGCGCTTCTGTGAGGCGCAGCAACCGAGAGGGAGCTCCGGGAGGTCATCGCGTTGCTGCGGCTGGTTGCCTACACGGCGCTCAAGTTCCCGGGGGTATTCTACAATGGCCGTGCAGGCGACGTCATTAGTGTCATCGGCCGCATCCTCCTCTTCCTCGCCGAGCCCGATTTCAGGTATTCCCCCCTTTCTTCCTCCGCAGAACCCTAGTCCAATCGCTCCTAATACTAGAGTTTGATTTGATTGATCCGGGGATAGATTGCGAATGCGATTGCGGTATGAGTGTGCTATTTGATTGGGACCACGTGGGCTGTACATTTTTGCTAAAATGCAGACAGATTTATCCCGTTGGTGTGTGCAGTAGTGTTGCAATCTGCATAAATTGTCCATTTGATTCGGATAATCGTTCGTTTCCCATCCAGATGTGCTATGGATTTAGCTGATAATGAGTGTGCTTCAGAGGCCAGAGCTTTGGACACAGACTATACAGGTCCCACCTGCTGTTTAAATGTATGCTGTTTCTTCACTGTTGCAGGTTGAGCCATGAGCTTATATTCACTGCAGTTTGGAATCTTCTCTCCATTCTCCGCACAGGCGACCGAGAAGCCTACAGGCACTTCTTCCTCGATGCCATGGTTGCAGTAGAAGGTACGTGTTTTGCTTTGTTCCTCTCAATCACTAGTTATGTCCCATGAGACTGTCGGATTACAAATAGTTAGGTCATGCAGAAAACCTGAAACTTGACCTTGTCCAATCCAACAGATGTACTATATGTGGCATCAGTACACGATGAAAGTCCTGGTGGCATGCCTCCTGGAAGATGTTTCGTTAAATGCCTCTGTGGATCCTTCTCTGATATATTAGATTCACCTGGGCCTTATAGTGAGCTCCCAGCCAGTTGCCGACCTAAGAATGGTGGACCTGGCGTGGTGGTTGACCTGACAGGCGATGCAAGATGGCGTCCATTTGCCACTTCACTGATTAAACTGGTTAACAAGTGTCTTACGGACGGGACCTTGTATGTTGATGGGCTTGTTAACATGTCATTTGTTTCCGCTGCTTGTTCTATCCTCTGCTATGGGGATGGTTCTCTGCACAAGGTTGGTATCAGCCTTTATGAATAATTTTAACTTTTGGTTCTCCCAGTGTATCTTCAACTTGCTGAGTTCAATCTGTTGCAACAGGTTTGTTTTGATTTCGCACGTATTGTGGCAACAGTGATGACTGCTGAGATTCTTCCTATAGAAAATATAATCCGTTCAATCACATGCATTTTGAGCCAAGATGTTACTGAACTTTCTGATATCAGGTATTATTATGTTGGTACTAATTGATTCCCGTTTTTTTTAGCGAAAACAGTAGGGGAAGGCCTACTGTAGTAACTAAATATATATTACAATTTTTCTGGATGAGAACTGGCCAACAGCTGCAACATCAGTATTGTTTTTCTGTAATGCCCAACTGGGGGAAAAAATAAGCATGCAAAAGCTAGATAAACTTTAAGAGGAGATTAACATTTTTTTTTTCCATCAACAGAGGTACGCAACATATCAGCTGTTTAGTCACACGGTTCTACATGTTCAGTTAACTTTATTATTTCTTCAAGCCTTGCGCTGACTTAAGTGAAGAGTGTGCTGCCAACCTACATGTGTGTCGAATGCTAACCAGCTAACTACACTACACCTATGCAATGATCAATCAAAATTGTATAGCAAATAAATGATGCTGTATTTGATCATTGAATACACTACTCAAATTCAAACTAAATCCAGACAGATTGAGTCCTAGAACTTTATCGGTGTTTGAGGTCAATGGACATTGCAATGAGACAGACCACTTCACCCTGCCACATGTGAAAATCAGAACTCCACCTAGTTCCAAATATAGATTGTTTAAAGTTTTAACCTTTTTACAGCTCTTCTTCAAATGTGCTCTATTGTAATCAATAAATGCGTCATTGTCCCCCAATGTCTTCTTCTTGGGGTGAGAATTCAGAATTAGTTTCCTTCAAAGGGAAAAAAAACCTATATCATAATGAATGGGGTTTTGAATGGCATCGTGACTGCTATACTGTTACCATAATTCCTAACTTCTGCACAAGTCTAGAATGACTTATATATGAAATGGAAGTAGTAACTTATAACATAGGTTTTGGTTTCCCCTTGTTTATTGGAATGCAGACATCATCATGTACCAATATGCTTTATCTTGGTTTCTGCAGAGATGCAGATTATGACTTTTCAATGGGAGCATGTCTTCGTGCACTGCATTCTTCATGTCCTGGTTATATTGTTGAATCTACAGCTTCTGATATTGTTAATGTGCTCCAAAGAGCAATAAAGACCAGCAGAAGTGCAGAACTTCAGGTTCAAGGACCAACTTGACTTTCCCAGGTTCTATTCATACTTCCATAGTTCCATTTGCTAACTGCTACCCCTTTTCAGGTTGCAATGTACACTGCATACAAGAGAATAATTGAACTCTGCTCTGAACAAGTATGGAAACCAGAAATCCTTCTGAAGTTGCTCTGCTTGCCAAAACCATGCAGCAAACTAATTGAATGCATTCGAGTGGTTATTGACAAATTTGGTCAAAACTTTTTTGCTCTGGATGATGGTAACAGTCAAAGCGATCCTCTGGCAAGATCTGAAAAAATTAACTTGCCAAAAGTTGGCCAGAAAAGAACATCACAAAATGAGGAAAGCAGTTTTGCCAAACGTCAAAAAATGACTGAATCGGGGATTTCTGTTGGGATTGGATTTGAACTAAAAGAACGCTATGCCCTTCGACAATCTTTAAACTCACTGGTTAAGTGCCTATCACCCAAAAATCATGAAAATTATCCATTAGACCCTGAAACTGCTTTAGAGGTGATTAGTCTGTTGTGTATCTCGTTATGTGCTTATCCAAAGACAAGTCTGTTTACCAGAGTTTCTAAGCAAATCCTTTCCTGGGTTCCTTGGATTCACAAACAGGTAGGCAAACATCGCCAGAGAGCTGCATGTTAATTTGTTTAGTTTGTAATTTTTCTTTGAACTGTGCATCGTAAAAATTGTTACATCATGCAGATAACCCAGAGAAACTTGTTTAACTTTGATGCGCCACTGTATTTTGAAGCTCTTCATACTGTATTGCTTCTCCAATGTGAGCCTTCCACTTCTTCATGTCTTTAATTTTGCAGCATTTTGCAGTTTGTGCATTGCAGGCCTTGTGTGCTGTTATTTGTTTATGATCTGTCTTTGAAATATCAGGTTCATTTGTTTAGGAAGAGCTTTAAATATGTCCTACTTGCTTAATTTACCTTTAAATTTTGGTGATACATCCTATATTTTAGGATCTTGTTATGTAGCTTAGTCTAATCCATTTGACGTTGTGGTAGATAATGATGATTCCATTTGGCATGACCCCTTTTGGGTTTTTTATTTCTTTGGCTGTTTTTCAAACCATGTTGTGATCTTGTAGATAGAGATATTATTGTGTTGAAAGAAACAGAGCAAATAAGTGAAACATGAGACTAAGGATAAGCAGAAAACGGTAAGATTTATTCTGTTCTGCCGAACCGAACACTAGACTTGCCTGTACTTTTTTCCAACAACAATGTTTAAAAATAGATACTGTACTGCTCTGCAAAGCAACAACAAATTAACCCTAACTCCCTAAGCAGCTAAGCTGGATGCCTAAATAAGCTAGTTCACTTAAAATGCACAGTGAGCCGTTTGTGCTTTTCCAGATTATACTCGTGCAATCTTGCACCACCCTCCCCTGAAAAAAGCATCAACATCAACAAGAGTGCTACATAGTAGGACAGCTAGGTTTGTTAAAAATGGTTTATATAAGGGGTCTGTTTCTCCCTGGCATAAGCTTACAAGTTTCATGAGCTCGAGCTTATGCTAGGCTTGACATTCTTAAAGTATATGGTAATCAAAGTTGTGCCTTTCTTTATTTCAACTTTAGTAGCTTTTTACCTTTTTATCTTAATGTTGGTGCAGTCAATCTTCCTGGACATGCTAAACTGTTTGAAGATGAATCTCAGTTGGTCGGTGGTGATACACATTTTGTTCATCAAATATATGCTGACCTCATCAGCATGTTAAAACTGATGTGGGATGATGGTCATGCTGTCACTCAACCTAGTTCAGACTACAAGATAAAATGCCTTTTGATGCAAGTCATTGCTAAGACTGGCAATAGACTGAATGCTGGATGTGATCTTGAAGTCCTTGATTTGGCTGTCCATAATGGAGCTTCTGAGATTCAGAATGAGGCAATTATGTCACTACCTATAATTGTGTTGTACTCTGGCCCTGCGATGCTTGGAGCAATGTTTCAGAAACTTGAGTGAGTGGACATGCTTCCCCTTTCATTATTTTAGCTTAGTTGTACTTTTCCAGTTTAAGTTTTGTAATAAACACAAAAGGAAAAATGCCATGTTGAGACTTTCTTTATTTGTTACCCAGTACATGCAATTATAGCCTTCAAATTGTGTTCTAAATTCATGCAGGTCATGATTTATGATGATATTTTACTATGCCCTATCCTGTTCTCTTGCTACAGGTCAGTAGGTGCTTTAGGGCTTGAGAAAGCGGGGAAAAGTATTGCCTTTTCACTTGGTTTTCTATCTTGCTTAAATGGAACCACTGATTACACCAACAATGTGGGGAATCATTGCAAGCTATTCTTGGACAAGCGCTCTGAACAACATGTATCAACATTAGATCTTCTTTTGAGAGGTTTTTGGTGTCCTCAATGTGATATCAGGAGTAGAAGTCTCCATAATGAAGAGCAAATTTCTATCGTGGACATTGCACTGTTGCAAGTTGAGAATGTGGACTTCAACGTTAATATCACCAAGGCCCACACTCTCTTTTTCAAGCTTCTCTATGCAGAGACTTCTGAGCAATCAATAATTTCTTTGGTTGAAGTTTTGCCACGGATATTGAGGCATTCTAGCAAGTGTGTTCTGCTTGAGACGAGAACTCAGTGGGTTCAATGTTTTGAGTTTCTACTACTTCATGAAATCAAAGCTGTCAGGGAAGCATTTTCTGGTGTAATCTGCTGCTTCTTGCAAAACAATGTTGTGGAAATTTTGTTTTCTGATGGACTGGGAATGGATTTAGGGACTAAAGAATCTCAACTCATGGACAAAATAAAATGTGCTTTCAGTGAAGCTAAAGATTTTCAAATTCTTCTGACACTTCTGGAATCCATTGGTACAATCATGAAAGTCAGTGATATTCATGGAGAAGTTTTCTTCTGCTCATTTGTGTTACTTATTGGTCAGCTTGATAATCATAATTCCATCATAAGGATGACGGCATTGAGATTAATTCACAGATGCTGCACTTACTGTTTCAAAGGCGGACTGAATCTCTTCCTCTTGAAGTACTCGCATGCTAGAGATAATTTATATAACTATCTGTCATCTAGACTTGTGACTCATCCCATAATGATTAAGGAATTTGCTGAGAATGTTGTAGGTATTAAGACCGAAGAGCTGATTGATAGAATGGTTCCATCAGTTATACCAAAGCTCATCATGTCGCACCCAAACAATAACCATGCTATTATTACTCTGCGTGAACTGGCAAGCCATCTAAACACTGAACTAGTAGATCTGATCGTAAATTGGTTGCCTAAAGTTCTCTGCTTTGCTCTTTTTTATGAAGATGGGCAGCATTTACCCTCAGTTCTACAATTTTATAAGAATGAGACAGGAACTGATAGCAAAGAGATATTTGCAGCTGCTTTGCCATCACTGCTTGACGAAATAGTATGTTTTCCTGGAGAATCTGATCAGATTGAGACTGATATGAGGTGAGTATTCTTTCCATTAGACATGCAGTTCATTATAAATTTGGGTAACTAGGAACAATTTTCTAATGATATATTAACTTTCAGGACAGCAAAAATTTCACCAACAATTCAGAATATTGCTAGAATTCTGAAAGGCAATGAAACTCTTCCTGAGTTTTTGAGGAATGATTTTGTTCGCCTTCTCAATAGCATTGACAAGAAGATGCTTCGTTCTGATGACATAAAGCTTCAAAAACAAGCTCTCCAGCGAATAAGGAAATTGGTTGAGATGATGGGCCCTTATTTGAGTACACATACGCCAAAGGTTATGGTTCTGTTGATTTTTGCCATTGATAAGGAAGGTCTTCAGATGGATGGTCTTGAGGTCTTACATTTTTTCATAAAGCAGTTGGCTGAGGTATCACCAAATAGTATCAAGTATGTTATGTCCCAAGTTGTAGCTGCTTTCATTCCATCTCTGGAAAGGTGCAAAGGATGTCCTTCTGCGCACCTTAGTAAAATTGTTGAAATCCTAGAAGAACTTGTTGTGAAAAACAACAGCTTGCTAAAGCAACATATACGTGAGCTACCACTGTTGCCTAGTCTACCATCTTTATCAGAAGTAAACAAGGTAATACAGGAAGCTAGAGGGCTAATGACACTGCAAGATCATCTGAAGGATGCTGTCAATGGTCTTAACCATGAAAGCTTAAATGTGAGATACATGGTAGCTTGTGAGCTGAGTAAATTATTTAACGCAAGAAGGGAGGATATGACCGCTCTCATCATTGGTGAAGATATTGCTGATTTGGATGTAATAAGCTCTTTAATTATGGCTTTACTTAAAGGATGTGCAGAACAATCAAGGACTACTGTTGGCCAGAAACTAAAAATAATTTGTGCAGACTGTCTTGGTGCACTGGGTGCTGTTGATCCTGCCAAGATAAAGGTAATTTCGTGTGAGCGCTTTAAGATAGAATGTTCAGACGATGATCTTATATTTGAGTTGATCCACAAGCATCTTGCAAGGGCATTCAGAGCTGCTGCTGACACAACAGTGCAAGATGCTGCTGCCTTGGCTATCCAGGAGCTACTAAAACTTGCAGGTTGCCAATCTTCATCTAGTGACAGCAATTCGAGAGAATCAAATTGTTGTGAGATGAGCTACAGGGGCCAGAAGTTGTGGGGCCGTTTCTCAAACTATGTCAAGGAAATAATTGCCCCATGCTTAACATCAAAATTTCATCTTCCTAGCCCAACTGATTCTGCTGTAGTCGGCCCAATATACCGCCCAGCAATGTCTTTGAGAAAGTGGATATACTATTGGATTAGAAAGTTGACATCACATGCAACTGGATCCCGTTCTGGTATTTTCAGTGCTTGCCGTGGAATTCTTCGGCATGACATGCCAACTGCACTATATCTCTTACCATACTTGGTCTTAAATGTTGTCTGCTATGGTACTCCAGAGGCTCGTCAAAGCATCACTGAGGAAATCCTGTGCGTACTTGATGCTGCTGCTTCTGAAAGTAGTGGAGCTGCTGTTCATGGAATTGCAGGGGGGCAGAGTGAGGTCTGTATTCAAGCCATCTTCACCTTACTTGATAACCTTGGGCAGTGGGTTGATGACCTCAAACAGGAAATTGCTTTATCCCAGTCTAATCATGCCACGGCTGGAAAGCATGGAGGTAAATTGAAAGATGGAACATATTCTAATTACGAACAGGATCAAATGCTGGTGCAGTGTAGTAACGTTGCTGGGTTGCTGGCTGCTATACCTAAAGTTGCTCTAGCAAGGGCCTCTCTAAGATGTCAAGCTCATGCTCGTGCTCTAATGTACTTTGAATCTCATGTCCAGGAGAACTCAGGTTCCTCCAATCCAGCTGCACCTTGTAGTGGCACCTTTTCAGATGATGACATATCTTTCCTTATGGAAATTTATGGAGGATTGGATGAACCTGATGGCCTACTAGGTTTAGCTAATCTGAGGAAATCATCAAGCCTGCAAGATCAGCTTATCATTAATGAAAAAGCTGGAAACTGGGCAGAAGTCTTAACCTTATGTGAACAGGCCTTGCAAATGGAACCTACCTCTGTTCATAGACAATCCGATGTTCTTAAATGCTTGCTAAACATGTGCCACCTTCAAGCCATGATCGCCCATGTGGATGGTTTGGTGCACAGTATACCCCAGTATAAGAAAACTTGGTGCATGCATGGAGTGCAAGCAGCATGGCGATTAGGGAGATGGGATCTCATGGATGAATATCTGACCGGGGCAGACAAAGGTCTGGTGTTCAGCAGTTCTGAGAACAGCGCTTCTTTTGACATGGATCTTGCTAAGATATTCAAAGCTATGATGATCAAAGATCAGTTTCTGGTTGACGAAAAAATTGCCCAGTCCAAGCAAGCGTTGCTTGTACCTCTGGCTGCAGCAGGCATGGACTCATATTTGCGTGCGTATCCTTATGTTGTAAAGCTCCATATGTTGCGTGAGCTGGAAGACTTCAATTCCCTGTTGGGAGATGAGTCATTTACTGATAAGTCTTTCAGTGCAGAAGACCCAGATTTTCTGAAGTTAACAAAGGACTGGGAGAACCGTCTGAGGTGTACACAACCGTCTCTGTGGACAAGGGAGCCTTTACTTGCTCTCCGAAGGATGGTTTTTAGTCAGAGTCATATGAATGCTCAGGTTGGGAACTGCTGGCTTCAGTATGCTAAGCTCTGCCGTTTGGCTGGTCATTATGAGACAGCTCACCTTGCAATACTGGAAGCAGATGTTTCAGGTGCCCCCAATGCTCACATGGAGAAGGCAAAGTACCTCTGGAATATACGGAGGTTTGATAGCGCTATAGCTGAACTTCAGCAAACACTTCTCAACATGCCTGCAGAAATTTTGGGAAGTACTGTCCTTTCCTCTCTTTGTAGCCTCTCTCTTGCTTTGCCAAATGCACCTATCTCTGCAACACAAGCATCAAAAGAGAATCCAGATGTGTCTAAAGCGCTGCTTCTCTATACTAGATGGATACACTACACAGGGCAAAAACAGAGTGCAGATATTAAATCTCTCTATGCTAGAGTATCAGAATTGCGGCCCAAGTGGGAAAAGGGTTTTTTCTGCATGGCAAAGTTTGTTGATGATTTGCTTGTTGATGCTAGGAAACGGCAAGAAGATGAGAAGTTTGCTTGTAAAGTTGGATCAGTCCCTTCTAGCTCTTCTAACTCTGTAAGCAGGGCAGCTGAAGAGAAAGAGAAGCCTTGGTGGGAATCACTTCCGGTAGTGCTACTATGTTATGCAAAAGCACTTCACAAAGGGCATAAGAATCTTTTTCAAGCATTACCTCGAATGCTTACTCTTTGGTTCGAATTTGGAAGCATATGCGCCAGAGATGGATCTTCCACTGACCCAAAAATGAAAGAGATTCACGTTAGGGTAAACTTAATTGCACATCCTTTTCAAATATATTTTTCCATTCTGTTTAAGAGACTTAATCAGCTCGCTGCAGGTGTTAGGCCTCATCCGTGGGTGCTTGAAGGATCTGCCAACGTATCAGTGGCTTACTGTGCTGTCTCAGTTGATTTCCCGTATCTGTCACCAGAATGTTGATGTTGTCAGGATTGTCAAATACATCATCACGTCTGTTTTACGGGAATACCCTCAACAAGCTCTTTGGATGATGGCTGCAGTGTCGAAGTCAACAGTTCCTGCAAGACGAGATGCTGCTACAGAAATACTAACATCAGCAAAGAAAGGGTGTCGGCGTGGGAGTCAAAATAGTGCATTGTTCATTCAATTTCCTACTCTGATAGAGCATCTCATTAAGCTCTGTTCTCATCAAGGGCAGCCGAAGGCGAAAACGATAAACATCTCAACTGAGTTCAGTTCCTTGAAAAGAATGATGCCACTAGGAATTATCTTACCTGTCCAGCAGGCTTTAACTGTGACTCTGCCATCATATGATTCAAATATGCCAGATCAATCTGGTTTTCACCCCTTTTCGGTTTCTGAGCATCCTACGATAGCTGGAATAGCTGATGAAGCAGAAATTCTTTCCTCTCTTCAGAAACCAAAGAAGGTACGCAGAATAATGCCTTGTGAGAGGAGCGGCAACTCTCTGGGCAAACTAAATTTCACATCAATGGTCATTCTAAATTTTGTTGGATGGTGAATATTTCGGGAATGTTGTGCAGGTTGTCGTTGAATTTGATACTGGAGTTACATTATAATTTGTTACTTTTACTATAAGTGTATTAGTGTGATGTGCATTCATTCTTCATTGTCTAGAAAATATCAGAGTTAGCTATTGGCCTATAGCTATACTTCACTGTGCTGGTAGAAATTCACAAAAGCGTATCATTTCGATCTTCAGGTTGTTTTCATCGGAAGCGACGGAGTTGCTCGCCCATTTCTATGCAAGCCAAAGGATGATCTTAGGAAAGACTCACGCATGATGGAGTTCAATGCAATGATCAACCGTCTCCTTTCGAAGGTCCCTGAGAGCCGCAGGAGAAAGCTTTATATCAGAACCTTTGCAGTGGTACCACTTACTGAAGATTGTGGCATGATAGAATGGGTGCCCAATACTCGTGGTCTTCGTCTTATTCTTCAGGACATCTACACAGCCCATGGAAAGTTTGATAGGATGAAGAATTCACAAATCAAGAAGATATATGACGCATGCCATGGGAAAATTCCTGAAGATGAGATGCTGAAGAATAAAATCCTTCCAATGTTTCCCCCAGTTTTCCACAAATGGTTCTTGACAACATTCTCCGAACCAGCTGCATGGTTTCGTGCTAGAGTGGCATATGCGCATACCACCGCAGTGTGGTCAATGGTCGGCCACATTGTTGGGCTTGGCGACAGACACGGGGAAAACATCCTTTTTGACTCCACAACCGGGGACTGCGTTCATGTGGATTTCAGCTGCTTGTTTGATAGGGGCTTGCTACTGGACAAGCCTGAGGTGGTGCCATTTAGGCTTACGCAGGTAAGTACTGAAAGCCTGTTTCCCTAGGTTCCTGTATTCCAAGTTTTTCATGTATTTGTCCTGTAACTTTTTTTAAAACAAAATTGTGAACCTGTAACTGCAGAACATGATTGATGGTTTGGGCATCACGGGATATGAAGGCATATTTCTTAAGGTCTGTGAAATCACTCTGTCGGTCCTCAGAACTCACAAGGAGGCCCTCATGACTGTTCTTGAGACCTTCATCCATGATCCGCTGGTGGAGTGGACCAAAACTCAGAAATCCGGTGGAGGGGAGGTCCAGAACCCACACGCACAGGTCCGGATACGAACCAAGACATTGGCTGTCTTTTTGCATACTACATGTCTAAAAACAAACCACACGGGTATTCTGATGTGTTTGCTGTTTATTACCAATCATCCAGAGGGCCATTACTAACATCAAGGCAAGGCTCGAGGGGGTTGTGGTTGGTGTGAAAGCCGCTCCTTCCCTGCCGCTCTCGGTGGAAGGCCAGGCACGCCGCCTGATCGCCGAAGCAGTCTCCCTCAGCAACCTCGGCAAAATGTACATCTGGTGGATGCCGTGGTTCTAACAGGAAAAGGAACAGGCCCTTCCTCCCCCTTGCCAAAATTAGGTATGTATATATAAGCATGATGGATGACTCGCAGAAAGTGGCGTTTTGTTGTAGCCCTATATACCTGCCTGACCGCTGTTAGACCTACGTATTTATCCACGGCTTCGTGTAGAACATAACCCTGGCCTCTTGGAGTAAAACTAGCAGTAGTGTTGGTCCATCGCCGTTGGAACTGAAGTGAATGTTAGTGTGCTAGTGAAAGGCACCTGGCAAGACAAGCACTTGCACATAGACCAGGTCGTATGCCGGCAAGTCCTGAGACGGGTCGTGGCGTGGCTGCGCGGGGTGCAACCTGTGTTGGTGTGCGAGGCCACCGGAGCGCCTGCGCGAGTCAGCAGGCAGCCATGGCCTGCTGATCAACGCAACGCAACGCAGCCATGCCGTGTTGCCATGGAATGAGATGATGGGCGGCAGCCGTGGTGGTTGTAATGATTGCACGAAGTCGTGCCGTGCGGACCCGATCTCATTCCTCGGCACGCCCCCATCGGATCCCATCCCTTCCTATCCTGCGGAGGAATGGAATGGAAGATGAACGCCCGCGTCGCGCGGGCACCGTACAGTACCGGCAGCCGCAGCGTTGGAACGCGCGTGTTCGTCTTGTGCCTAGCAGCACCTGACAACAGCCTTCCATGGGTCCTCAATCAGAGATGGAACGGAACAGTATCATCTCTTGCGCCTGCGCCTTCTCTCCTGTTGTGTTGCATTGCTGATTCCGTCTCTCTCCATTGCATTGCGACCTCTAGTTAGTTGCAACCCTGTCATTCTTTCTGAATTAACATTGGCATCATCTTCCTTGCATTACGAAAAGCGACGACGGTTGCTTTGTTCCGTCCCGGGGGAGTCGACAGGAAGAGTACAAACTTTGGAGTCTAGGTTGACCACCTTTTCTTACAAGGTTCAGCTGAACCTGCAGGCGCCATTAGACAAGAGGCAATCAGGTTAGCTGGAGATGCGGATAGGGCCATTACAAATTCTTCAGGCACCACACCTGTTACTGTAGGGGTCAATACATCCGTCAATGCAGTCTCCTCTCTCCTGCAAGCGAGGGGTTTGGTCCCCAGCCCAACCCCTCTCTCGCCTTGCACAGCGCCAAGAGATACGACAAGGGCCACTGATCTGCTTCCGTGGTGAAATCTTTTACCCCCCCTTAGAAAAAGGGACGACTCATTTTCTTCTTCTTTTTTCATGTCATGGAGCGACTCACTCAGCAAGAAGAGATGGACCGAAAGTGACCTCGCTTTGCTTGGTTGGAGCGGGGGTTGGATGGAGAAGAAACAAAGCTAGGAGCCCTGCCTCTGCAGGTCCCTATCACTGCCCTTTGATGGTGATCATTCATTGCTCAGTAGCGATGATGAAGCAGCAGCAGCAGCACTTCGTTCACACACTGTTGGTTTATCAGGCGGCCGGAATTAGCGAGAAGGCTCGGCCGGCCCAGGTCAAATTGGACAGCTCCTCCAGCTTCAGCCATTCCAGTAGCCAGCCGTATGTGAGCGACAGCAAGCAAAAAGAGAGGATCAGGATTATGTGGCGAGCCTCTAGCTACTCCTGCTTTGCGTCTTCTTCTGCATGCTTTGCTTGCAGCGTCCAACCACAGGCAATTCGGCAATGGCAACGCACACAGAAAGATAAAAGGGCCAAATCGGCAGCTGAACCAAGCATTTCAGCAACACATACATTTCCTTGCTTTGATGATACTGCAGCGCAACGACCATGAACAGAGGAGCTGGTTGATAATAAGAGAAGTGCTGAGAAAAGCGCAACCAACTGATCTGATGATCAATCATTAGGAAAGGAAAGGCAGCGAGCTTTGCTCTTGTTAAATACAGTAGTAGGAGAAGATTCACCACAGCACTTTGCATCTGCATATGATGCTAGTAGGACATGCTAGCTACATTACACAACATGATGGGGAGGGAGATGGATTGCAAAAAGGCCTCCCAAATCTTTGCCTCTGCCTGCCTGCCTTTTGCGCTACTGCAACTACTGCTGCTGCTACCACCACTACACTGCTGCTGCTCCCAAATTAATAAGCTTAATTTTAGATTTATTGCTGCCTGGCCTGGCCTGCCCGAGTTCATTCTTCCTCCTCCTCTACAAGCAGCCTCCGCCGTAGCCGGCGTTCTTGAACAGCTCCTGCTTAATGGCGTCCGCGCTGATCCTCTCCCTCTGCATCTGCTGCTTTTTTTTTTTGTTATATATACCATTGTCAGGCTTTTGGCTCATCGTCAAAGAATCAATCAAGAAGTAAGGAGCCTGTTGCCCCCAAACGAACAATTTACATCTGAAGAAGAAAGAACAACTGAACAAGTAGTAGTACCTCAGAGCAGGACGCGTGCATGCCGAAGTCGTTGAAGCAGCTGACGACGCACTGCTGGATGTCGAGCCCCAGGTTCTCGAGGGTGCTGACCGTGGAGAGCAGGAGCCCCGGCTTGGCGGCGCAGTAGATCTCCACCCGGGTCTCGCCGCCCTCCTTGCGCTCCACGTCGAACTTGGGGGTGTTCCTCGCCACCATCTCGCTGGGGTTGAGCTCCCGGAACACGCTCAGCACGCCCGGCGTCTCCTGCTGCTCCTCCATCTCCTCCTGCAGCTGCTTGATCCTCTCCAGCAGCTCCTTCATGTAGTCGATCGTGTCGCCCAGGATCGATGTCCTGTCCATCTATTAATTGGAAACAAAAGGAGGCACATTTCAGTGCATCTTCAGACTGCTGCTCATCTTGGGCACGGAAGAAGAAGAAATGATTTTGGATTTGGATTTCTCATCACCTTGCTGATCTTGGGCACGACGGAGCGGAGCATGGAGAGGCGGTCGTTGAGGCGCTTGCGGCGGCGGCGCTCGGCCATCAGGTTCTTGGACGGCATCCCCTCCACCCGCTTCTTCTTGGACGCCGGGGCGGGCGGCGCGGCGCCGCCGAACGCGCCGCTGCCCTCCGCGAGGCCGGGCTCCACCTTGCAGACCCCGAGGCCGCCCTCCGCCAGCGGCGCCTTGGGCTCGATGACGTCAAGAAACCCCATCTCGGAGCCGTAGCCGCCGGCATTGGGGGCCCCGAAGGCGGCGGCGGCGCCGTAGACCTCGCTGAGGCAGTCGAACCCGGGCGCCGCCGGATGCGGATGCGGCTGCGGGTGCTCGTATGAGGCCGTGAAGGTGGGGAGGACGCTGACGGTGGGCGGCGGCTGGTGGCGGTCCTGGAAGGAGCAGTCCATGGCGGCGGTGCAGGCCGCCGCCGGGGAGAAGAAGTCCCCTATGGCATTGCAGTCCCAGGCGTCCCTCCGCAGGGAGAGGATCTCCTCCAGGAAGGCCTGCTCGTCCAGCTCCATGGCCTTCTGGTTACTTCTCTCTGTCTTTCTCCAAGAAGCCAAGGAGGAAAGGCTATGGCTTGTGAGGTATGGTGATGGAGATTGGAGAGAGAGAGACAGACTAGAGAGGAGGGGGGAGAGGGGAGGAGGATTGCAATGGAAGCACCATGGTGAGGTTGAGAGGAGGGGGGTTAATATATGGGGAGGAGAATGGAAGGGGACAATTATTCCTTGTGATAAATGGTGAACAGTGGCATTAAGGTAGGTTGAGGGCTGATGAGGGCTTCATGTCATTAGAGAGGAAGTGAGAGAGAGGGAGGGTCCTAGGGATGTGATGGGATGGGATTGGAAAGGAATCATGCTGCCTTCTCACTGCTTCATGCTTAGCATTATCCCCCTCACCCTATTCTTTAATCTCTGGATTTTACTCTTAATTGCTTGTAGACTGTGGTTTGTACACTAGTAGCAGTTGTAGAATGTAGAGAGGCTCCCAATCTGGTTTTGTTGTATTGTGACTTGTGAACCCTAGGGCAAAGATAACAGTGAATAGGCTCCAGGATTCGGCCTGTTGAGTAGTACAGCTCTGTCTTTTGATCCCATCCCCATCCCTTGTGTGTAAATGTAAAGCTAGTGCTGTGTAGTACTGTAGTATTCATTAGTGGCCTATCATCCGTGGGTAATACATTAGGTATGGTGATGCGTCTATTGGACATGAAAGCATGTTATTTGTTGCCAGCAGCCTCCAAAAACAATAGATGCACACCACCACCACCTCGTCATTTGTTTTGTTGTTGGTAAAAAAGGATAATGGTATACGTAGATGTGTAGCGAATGCCGGCCAGTATCAAAAGTGTCTCCGTTCTCCATTGCCATTGTGGAAACGCATAGCTCTGAAAGTCATGACCACTGAAACTGAGCAGCTCATTGGAGCTGAACTTCTCAACAACCTGCTGATGATGCCCATCCCAGAGTGACAAAGACACTCTTGCTAACTAGCATCATGAGCGTAGAAAACGTAGTCCAGTTTCCAATTAAGTCCAAGCCAAGGCTTAAAGCGTAGTCGGGCAGCAGTACCCAAGTTTGCAAACGTTTTACCCCTGTCGTTCTGAAGGAAGGGTTTAGTTTAGCAAAACTAGGAGAAAGGAAGTGGTACGAGCAAGGATCCAAAACCATCTTTCTGGACGCCACGGGCACAGACTTTGAAAGGCTCAACACTCATGGCTTGTCAGGCAGCCTCCACACAGAAATTCTTGCATACTCCTACTCCTAACTCCTCATTGTCATGCCAGTTGAATGAAATGAAGTTTATCACAAAAAAATAATGGATTGAAATTCTGTGATCCATTTGTTAATTTGTTGATTGACAATCTGGCCTGGCAGTGTACTAGCACTAAGGACTGTGTATTCTGTATTATTATACTCCTACGCTACATCATGTTGCTACATTACATTACATATGGGGCCAGATTCTCTGTGAGTTGGTAGAAAAATGTATGTTTGGATGCCAACTATTTTGGAGTTTCTCAAGGTGTTACAGGAAGGATAACAGAAATGGACTTTGAGTTTGATGAAGTTTTTGCCGATTGACTGCCTGGAGACTCTCTTGAAAATGCATGTTCACAAGACCTTGATGTATGTTCACATGAACGGATTAGGAAGGATGTTTGCATGTTCTGAAATCATATCAGATCCGGCGTAGAGGATCCGAGCAGCTGCGTGTGGTGTGGGCCCCCTGAGGCTGCGGCGAAGTTTGACCCACAAATGCGTCTGAATCGAAAGAAAACGGCTTTGGTGGGGCCCGGCAGCAGCGGCCGTGTCAGCTTCCGCCTGCTCGCATTGGCCTGCAGGAGGCGGAGCCCCACGTGTCCTCCCTCCTCATGTGGGTGATGTGGCCACGGCCTTTTTGAGGGACTTTGGGGTCAGTACACTACACCTGTGATTCTGTCCCTGTGCTGGCAACAGGATGCTGCTGACTGTGTTGTGTTGTGTGCCTCTCCTCTTGCTCTTGCTCTTGCTTGTTGATCGACATTACTGTACTGTTGATAACTCAACACACCTTGTATCCACTACAGTAACTCATGATTTGATAACACTTGAAAACATAGTAAACGTAGAGCTTGTATCCATAGGTACAGATTAATATAATGACGCTCAGATTTGCTCTCACTCACGTTTTCTGATAAGAAGCTAATTAAGGTAAATATGGACAAGACGGACATGCCTTGCCTAAAATGCTCACAATACTTGTAGCTCATATTTCTGCAGCGTTGGTAAGATCACCTTATCTGTAATCGTGGTTGCTCCGTCGTTCTACCTTTTGTGGTAGACCGCGAGCAAACCGTCTGAATCATCAGATTGCAGATATGAAAAAGGCCTGACAGAATAATTTCTTGCTAGTTTCATGGCGTGCAGGGAGACGTACAGAGCGGCGGCACAGAAGCAAAACCATAGGATGTGGTGCGGTCTTCTTGGTGTGGTGCGTTATGTTCCCTCGCTGCCCCGGAAGGCCCTGCATGGCGGAGGCCTTCTTGGTGTGGTGCGGTCTGTTCTCTCTCTTCCCCGGAAGCAGTGGGGCCACAACTGGAGGCCCGACGATTGCTCGAGAGCGAGTATGTTTCGGAGGAGCCGCGTTTAGACATTGATCTGGCTTCTTTTTTCTGCCTTTTGCCCGAGTAGAGTATCTCCGGTCGAGTTTGATGTCCCAATCCAACCGGCCGGTATTTGTGCAGTTACCCGTGTTGATGTCCCAATACAAGCGGACGGGTTTTTTTTTTGTCTTTCTTTTATTTTTCGGTCTATGGCCTTCCAGGGTTGTATACTTGTTTTTCTGCTATATCAATGAAATACGCATTATCTTGTACGGTTAAAAAAACATAGGAGGACGGCGGCGACGGCCTTATTTTGCCGTTGCGCATCACAGCCAAAAAGGCTATCATCAGATCATTCATCTGAAATAGTCTGCAGGCTGCTTGATCACATGTGTGTATCCCTGCATGCATGCATGTGGCTCTCCTGGATCCTAGCGGCTTCAGAATCAGAGCCGCGGTGTCGTCTCAGAATTAAGGCGTGTAGCAAAGTTCGGAATCAGAGATCTAATACCAAGTGCCTGTACGGTCTGCGTGCATGTGCTGGGGCTCTCTACAATCTTCACTGCTGCGCTGCAACCACGACAGTACGTGTTTCTTCTACCTCACAACTTGTACATATACATATACATGTGATGAGTACAGTATTTATTATCAAGTTGGTGGCTAGCGAGCTCCTGCATGCATGTCGATCAATGATCACTTGATCAGGATCTGCCAGTCGCGTGGATCAGATACGACGACGATCATCTAATCTATACCAGTGGAGCATGCATGCGTACGAGATATCTGAGCCAGATCACAAAAACTAATTAAATGACAGTTGATACATGAATAAACCAATTTGATGACATTAATTATATTGATGCATCAAGCAAGTTGCATTGACATGGCAGCTGTGCTATCTAGCTAGCTGTGCGTGTCAACAGCCTATTAACGCATACTGCAGCATGCATTGCGCCATGGGGAGTGAGCATGCACATGCATGTTAGTTGCCAAGTAGTGAAAACAATAAATATTATTATATGAAGATAACGCCATCATGCATGTCAATTTTGAGCGATAGTAGTAATACTAGCAGCTAGCAGGACGATAGATGGACCTGTCAGAGCGAGTTTGCATGCATGGGGAAAGATATGATAGAGTGTGCCATGTGCATGTTTCGTGTGTTGGAGGATCACTTGCTTGTCGATCAGAATGATCAGATATGATCGTCGGGCGTAGAGACGTGAAAGCATCATGCATGTACAGACTACAGAGTACAGAGGATGAGAGTAGTACGCATGCAGTATCTGCAGCTAGCGGTCAGCAGTGTTAGGTCGACTGACCGCAGTATATGCATGTGCAGGCATATGTGTTCGATTCGTCTTGGACTCGGAACTTATTTTGAGATCGGTTCACATTCTAAGTGAGCTGATCTTGAATTTGATCAAAGCTCGATGAGTAAACTCGTGCATTATTTTAAGCTCTAACAAAGCTTAAAAGTAACAGAACTCGCCCCTGCCTTCCGTGTACGCGGATACGATGATGGTCCAAAACTGAGGTGGTCATAACAATTGGTGGCTTTGCTGCGTTGAGGCATGGATAGAAGCATGCAACGCAATGCTGCATGATCCATCGTGTCCATCATATATGCACCGACCGGGGTAGATGCTTCACTTCATCCTCCCTCTTCTTTGCTAGCTAGCTTTAATTTGGTTCTCTCTCTAATCTCTCTCTCCTCTTTTGCATTGTGTCTCGTAAGTGTTGTTGGTTCGGTGAGAGGGGAATTGCCAGCCACGAATAATTAAAAGGAAAGAAAAAAAGGGGCTGGGCAGCAGCCGCTAGGTTGCTGGTTGCAAGCGTCCAAACAAGGGCCTGAGACGAAGAGGCGACCAATGCAAAACCGGGCAGAAGGGAGCGGAAAACCGCCACGGTTTTGGACCGCTGGTTTTTGGCTTGTCTCATATGTACGTTGTGCTCGCCCACAATATTTGTGGCCGATCGCTTTTTCGTGGTGTCGCGTCGGGAGCAGCGCCGGCCGGCCATCGATCAGCGCAGCCTTTTCGCTAACATCTGCCTGGGTACGTGTGGGTTCTTTGTGTTTGAGAGATCAAGGCCGGAGATCCTATAATGCAAAACAGACATGCAATCTGCACTGCCGAAAAAACCACATTTAAGCACCGGTTGAGAACCCCATTTAACACCGGTTTCATACACAGACAGTTGGTGTTACAAAACCCATGTTAAAAGGTGACTTTTAGCATTGGTTGCTATTACAAATCTTTGCTGAAGGGTCCTTTGAAGGCTCCCAATTTTGAACTCGGTGTTAACCTTAGCATCGAGTCCAAATTTAACCGGTGCTAATGTTAGAAACTGAAAGTGGTCTATGTTGTGCCGCATTGCATACGCACAACATGATATTATTTGATTCCCGGCAGGGCTCGTGGATGCTACGTACTATACGCGCCTCTGGTCTGGCCGGGTTGCCCATTATTTGTACGGAGGATGTTTCCATCTAGCTAGGCATCGTATGTACGTACGTCGATCCATAGGGTACACTGTGTATGTATGAAAAGATACTATACCTACCATGCATGTATGCATATAGTCGGTACGTGCACGTACATGCAAAAAGAGACCAGACATGCATGGGTGTACCGACATTTTGATTGGAATGGTCCAGAGCGCCGATGGACGGATCGATACAAAGCAGCCTGGGTAGCTACAAGTAAGGATCAGTAGTAGTGCTAGCTCGCTGTGTGCCTACAAGTAAGAACGTGCATGTATGCAACCACGCAAGGGTTGGCTAGCTAGCTAGCTTTGTGCAGCCATGATATGTACACGGCCGTAACGTGGTCGTCGTTGGCCGTCCTATCCGTGCAGTGATCATATCCGTCGTCCACGGACCACGGGGGCAGGAAAGGGGCAAACGGGTACTCTTCCTCGTGTCGTAATCAGGAAACCATCTAGCGCCATTTCCGATCACAAGGGCATATGCATCTTGTGTTGAGAGAGAGAGATGCAAGCAGATGGAAGCAGTAGGTGGGAAGGGAGAGCGACAAGCGCATGGCGCCACGGCGTGCCTCGGGAACTGCCCTCCTCCTCCTGCTACGATACTGCTCGCTCACAGCAGCAGCAGCAGCTGCCTCCTCTCTCGCTTCTGCTCGAGGCCCAGCCACAGGCATAGCCAAGCCTTCGCGTTCCCTAGCACGTAGGGGCCCACCGTACAGTCTCGACCACGGGCCGGCACTTTTGAGATTGGCAAATTCTTCGCTAGCTATGGTAGCCGTAGTACGTGCCATATGCATGCGTACGTACATTTATATACCGGTGTAGATATTCTTAGGAATGTCGTCGGTCGGTCAGTCTTTGTGCTCTTCCAGCCTGACTGCATCTGCAATGCTGCATGCACACGAGAGATATCATAGCATATACTCCAGCTAGAGAGTGATCGGTGCCCGATCGAAGCAGCAGGTGGACCAAAGCCAAGCGGCCAGAAATTAAAGGGAGCACGCATGCAGCAGCTGCGTGCCATGCCATCCATTTGCAGACCCCACCCACAGGCTGGACTGGACTGGACTCAACTGAACAGAGGCCGGGCATCGACCACATTTTACCTGCACATCCCGTGACGCTAGAACCACCAGCAGCAAGGCATCATCGAACGAGGATCGGACGATCATATCATCGGGAGGGGAGAGCTCTGCACCTGTACCGTACGTGTATTTCTCCATATGCTGCATATCGCCTACGTACCATGACAATGCCGAGCCGTACGTGTCTACTGTCGACACTACAGTATCGTACTAACAGTATACATGCATTACGAGTGCAAATGAGCCATCTGATAGTGGATGACTGATCGACGTGCCTCCTCCATCAGACGGATCGGAGGATTGTATGCATGCAGCAGCAGCCAAGGCCAAGCTGATTGTCTTCCACCGTTCACACGTAACAGCCAAGATCTCATGGAACTTGTATTATTGAGCAAGCAGTCGTCTGCTAGTTTATCACCATCATCATCTCCTCGACTTCCTCTCGCTCCTGATCGGCGAGCAGCAACCTCTAGTGAGAGAGCCTCACTCGTCACGTGACTCATGATCTGCTATATATTGCACTATGCATATTTTCCCTCTTCGACTGCGAAGCTCTACGTACCATAGCAACAGTAGCACACACAGCTAGGGTTCCTGCCTGGCCTCCCTTCTTGTGATGTGCAACTGCAATGCCAATGAACGCCTGGCCATGCAACCGGGAGCCAAATGATTCTCCCGTCGACCTCAAGGAGCTCGCGCCTGTCTTTGCCTTGCCTTAGCCTTGCGTGACCTCAGCTCAGCTCGAGGAGAGGAGGTAGGGTACCCAAGCAGAATGGCACGCACGGGCCACAGCCACGGAATATTTGTAGCGCGACAGGAGGCTGCCCTAATGGGACATCACCACTTCCCTGCAGATGCTGCTGCAGCTTGTATGCAAATGCACCACATGATACGCTGGGTAGAAGGAAGCCTCACAGAAGAATCTGCCGCCTTTTCTCTTTTGCCCTGCTTTGTGCTTTCTCCTCCTCCACGGCTCCATCACAAAACCTGCACGCACTTTAGCCAAAAAGCAAAAGAATTTTGACAGCAGCTGCTGCTATAGTGAGTGACAGGGGTACGGCACCTTTCTTTGCATTGCAATGCATCAAATCCAATCACCAAAAAGCGGTGTCACTTAATGATGAGATACCTACGGAGCAAACCAACAACACGGGCTCAAATCTTTTTTTGCCCAGAATCCCCGCGGCCCGGTCGTGGCGGGGGACACTAGTAGCCTTTGCCGCACCTGCGCCTGGCAAGCCAATAGCGAGAGAATCCATCCGGCCACACAGACTCAGGCCTGACCAGGTACCTGATGACATGAGCTATGAGAGTGCAATCACAAGATCTCAAGGGCGATCATCCCGTGCTGCTGCTGTCTTGCAGCCTTTTACATGCTTGCTCTTTGCTCTGCTCATCAGGAGAACACTCAGCTCAGCTCCAGACTTGCAGTACCATCACCAGACACAATCATACCAACACAGGCAGCGGCGCATCACAGCCCTTTTGTCTTCTCATGCCACCCAATCCTTCACCTCCACAATTCACCGCACCACCAGTCCCTCCGGTGAATATTCCAGGCCTTCTCGCCTTTCAAGGATTCGAATTATGGCAGCGTCAAATAATAGCCCACGTAGCTGCTGTGCCGCCACGATCCCAAACAGTAAAAAGATGCCCAATGGAACAAGTCCCCAGTCATTCTTTAGAAGTTATCATTGCAAAGCTACAAACATGTCCTCATACAATTTTTTTTGAAATCCAGAGACACAGCAAACAGTCCACAAGTACAGCTACAACAATCTACCGAGTCACGGGAGGGAGGGCCAACAGCATCACAACAGCAGGCCATGGTCACCCATCTTGACAGACGGCCTCCAATGGAACATGGAGGGGGCGAAACCCCTTCTACCTGTCATAGCCGCCGCCACCCGCACGGCGGCCACCACCGTACCCTCTCTCCGGCATCCGATACGGCGAAATCGATCGATCCCTTCTTGATCTGCCTCCTCCATAAGGAGGCGGGGAGTATCCGCGCCCGCCCCTGCTCTCATAGTAGTCTCGGGGGTCCCTGTGTGGGGAGTAGTCCCTGTAGGGAGGGTAGTCTCGAGTATCCCTGTACGAAGGGTAGTCCCGGCTCTCCCTGTAGGAATACATGGGAGGTGGAGACCTGCGGTACCCATAGCCATTGCCGTAATACTCATCACGACCACCGCCGCCATAGCCTCTGCGGTATCTCCCTCGTTCTCTACGCTCATACCGATGACCTGCCACCAAGATGTAGCATAAGTAGTAGGTACACAGGATATGTTTACCCTAAAAGCAAGAGAAAACATTTCAACTTTGTGATAAGACATGGCATCACAAAAGCAAAAGGGAAACAGACAAAGGAATATACTCCTAAGGATTTCAAAGGATGTTGTCAAGTGCACTAGTATCTAGTACACCATAATTAAAAATGCTGCTTTTGTACCAAGATAGCTTCCTGGAGTTGGTGTCCTTGGGCGACCTCGGCGTGACTGAAACAACAAGAACATTTTTAGTCAGTTTACAAGCAATAATAGGAATAAAAGTATCATCCTTGGAACATGTATGTAATTATAAGTTTCTCTTACAATCAATGGATATACACCCTGCAATAACGGACCAAGGGAGGAAATAAGTTATGAAGAGCCCAAACTGTCCAACTAGCAGACATCCAACGTTGCTATGCACATGGCACCACACATGCTTGACTAATGAGTTGGCAATGCCCGTTGATTAGTTGAAGGTGAACGCTCAGGTTTAGTTGAAAAATTGCTACGTTTAGTTGTGAATCTTGTGGTGCATAATAACTCTTTGGGCTGTCCACTGATCGAGCTGTGTTTGCTAAAGTTGAAATTGATGAACTCAGAATCTTGATTGCTGCACATAGCTTGCACAGTATCTTCTGAATAATAGCCAAAAAAAAACTTCCAGGTCAACACTCAGAACATATGTGGTCTCACTATTAGTATCAACAACCCTAGTGAAGGTAAACACAATTACCTTTTCAACTGTAATGTTTCGACCTTCCATTTCAGAATTGTTAAGATACTTGATGCAACGGTCAGCTTCTTCAACAGTGTCCATCGTGACAAAGGCAAATCCGCGGGAAACTCGTGTATGGGGTTCAAGAACAACATGGCAACCAACCACCTAGTCCATAAAAGATGTTATGATGTAATACTTCTGAGAGAAATCTGGCTGAACTTTGTATGAAGTCAACTAACCCGTCCTTCCTTCGAGAAATAATCTTTAATGTCCCTTTCAGTCACTCTTGAAGAAAGTCCAGTCACATATAGAGTATTTCCGTGGTTAACAGCTTCCTCCTCCCTGCAAAACAGGAAATAAGTAAGAATGTGGAGATTGCAGATACAGAATTATTCGCTAATGTAAACTAAATGACATGAACTCATATTGAGTAAAAAAACTAAGGGTCCGTTTGGATCCTTTCATTTTGGTGGAATTGGAATTCATACTATCTCCCACCCTATGAAGATGTCTATCTTTCTATCTCCCACCCTATGAATAAAATAGAGTGGTCCTATCATCCTATCTCCCACCCTATGAATATAGTATGATGATGTATAGAATTCATTTCCATCTCCCACCCTATGAATTTGGGATAGGCTTAATTGTGAGCTTAGAAAAGATGTGGAATGTCAAATTCCAAGCCACATAGTATAATTTATTACTAGATTACAATTCCTCCGAAATAAAAGGGATCCAAACGGGCCCTAAGGTTCATTTAAATACTGTACACATGTGGTTGTGTTTAGTTGCCCTGTAAAATTTTTTCCACCCATCACATCAAAGAGAATCTTACATGCATGAAGTACTAAATGTAGACGAAAAAAATAATCCATTACATGGATGGAGTGTATGTCGCGAGACGAGTCTAACGAGCCTACTTCACGATCTGCAACAGTAATGCTACAGTACAGCCCGCTAATTATTAATTAATTACCCTCTAATTACCCGTCATTAGATTTGTCTCGCGATTTGCTGGCTAGATCTGTAATTAGTTTTACCAATAGTTTACGTTTACTACTCCTGAATGGTAAATTTCCTTTGATGTGACATCCCAAAAACACGGCCATTAATAGTAGCAGGTCAGCGTACTTTAGCACTGTTTTTTTGGTTCTTACACCACATTGACATTAACCTTACTTAGCTTCTCGGAATAGAGTTACCAACTAAAGATGTCAATTTTCAAATATTCTAGTGATAATGGAAAAAACATGCAAAATTGATAGAGCATAGGCTCTATTAGCTAAAAAATTGAAGCATGTGAACAGGAAACATTTTAAAGCATATGGGCCATGAGCAAACAAAAAGAAGAATACTTAGCACCTCTCATGGCTTCTAGATCTTGACCTCGCCTGGGTTCTAGGATCAGGCACAGGCGACCTTGACTGAGACCGAGCTGGAGATCGGGATCTTGACCTTGCTTTTGGGTGTCCCCTGCTGTAAGGAGAAGGGGACCTCGAGTACCTGAAGGTAAGAAATTGCCACTAGCATGCATTAAACATAAACAGTCCTTGTAGTTGTGATAAGTTCTGATGAATGATGGCAAGAGAATAAGCAGTCAAAACTCAAATTTAGCATGGAAACCACTGTATTAATGTGCTCAATTCTAATGACACATTTCAGAAATTAATCAACAAAGGATATAGTATGTTTACTGATAGGAAAATCTTGAGAAACACTGAAATATGATAGGCGCAACAGCTATAATACAGTCATATATAAAAGTTGGCACCAACTTAAAATATTTTTAAGAATACAAATCAGTTTATAGTAACACTCACACAGAGGTAAATGACAGATGTACAAGAAAAGAAAAACAAAAGCTTGTAAAAAAAGACAAGGTGCTCTTGACTTATCTACTGTTGATACAGAGATGCCTGAGAAAAATATTTGAATATGCTAACTGAATTTAACTCTGGCAATAAACAGTCTAATCATGACAGTGACACAGAAGTATCTTCCCATACTGTTTGCATAAACCCACCAAGTGGGTGTTGCTAGAATTCCTCTAAACAACGAGCAACTATACTACAATGCATATAACTTAGAGTTAGATGGCAGTCTCTTTTATGAAAACGCCTTGACCAAGATTGAGTAATGGACTGAGTTTCGAAGACTAAGTCCCCATTACCACAGCGAACGATAGGAATGAGATTATCACACAAAAACAACGGTTTGACCAGAGAATGGACAAATGAATCCTAGGCCAATTTATTCATCAAAGCTAGCATACCCTAGTGGAGAAAGCACCAGCACAGATTATCTAAACATTTGTCAATGGCATAAACCAACTGCTTAATTGGGGAGCTACTAAGTGCAAGCCTAGTAGGAATAGCAAAGCTTAGCATATTAACTGTGTTCATGGAGTGGATCCCCAAAATTGACCTGAGATCATAAATACAATGACACATCTAGATGGACCTAAAAAGAATAGAACCTGGTTCTAACTGGTTCATCTATGAAACGTACTCTGTATTAACAATTTGTTCGAAGTTATTATATAGTGCACAGTTTCATATGGTAAGCAAGTTGCGCAAGATTTAAAGAAGTGCCATCATTTCTGGTTAAAGGTTTAGGAGGCTACACTAATCATGCGGATAACATATTCAAATACATAAGCTAACCTTATTCCAAAATGCAAATCATGCACATGCGGATAGTAAACAAGTTTAGCCAGATTCAACAAATACACGGGATAACAACAACCACTGTTATTCCTGGTTGAAGGTTTATAGGAATAGACACAAACTTTTAGGAGAAGAACCTCATACAGGCACTAGGGCATCTACAAACCACTAGAGACAAGACTCAATACCTTCAAAAAAGGTACAGAACAATCTAAACTACCATAGCCCTCAAAAACATCAGGAACAAGATGCAACCGAACCGACCTCGCCATCCACTATTTAATTTAACTCAAACGTGGCAAACGAAATAGCAGAAATCACAATAGCGCCATCCCTCTCGCGAGTACTTCTACATACTTTACAGATCCTGAGTTTGCCCCTGCTGCCCCCAATGAAGCCAAAAGGCAGCCACGAGACTATTAAGCCACAAATCGGAAAAACCATAACACTAGAGCCAGATCAGGGGTGACCAACGCGCGAGGATTACAAAGAAGGCATATATATAAGAAGCCAAGCCGGCGTAGTTACCTCCTGCGCGGGGAATCAGCCTGCCAAGACAGAGGGGGAGCAACACCCAAGAGCGAAGCGTCAGTGCGGAGATCAATGGAATCCGGGGGGAGAAAAATCGCAAACATGGATGAGACAACGACGGCGAGGAGGAGGAGAAGGGAATCACCATGATGCGAAGCGGGGATGGTGCCGCAGGCGGCGGCGGCGGCGGCGACCGACACGGTGGTGCTCCCGGCCGTCTCGCCCTGGGCTAGGGTTTGGACCGCGCGTTCGCTTCTCCCCTCCTCCTCTGCTCTTCCCCTTTCCGGACGGAGTGCGCTCGAAATGGTTCCGCCGCGTGGTATTTGTCGGGCAAAGACCGCAAGAGCTCGTGGGCTTCGAGGTCAACGAGGCCCAGCCCAGTTAACACCGGCGCGCGTGAGGAAAGGGACGCGGCAGATCGAACCGTTCGCTACGCGATGGACGGCCAGGATCTGTCACTCCACCAGTTGCCTGCTCCTCCTCCCCGTTCCCAGCAGGTCGGCAGATCGACGGGGAGGAGGCGCGCCGACGAAGGAAACCCTCGTGAACGACGGCGGCGGCGATGCCGCCGGAGATGAAGAGGATGGCCCGGCTGTGGGAGCGGGAGGTCGGCGGACTCCCTCCCAGGCACTTCGCCAACGCCGTCATGGCCTCCAAGGTTTTTCCCCTCTCCATCCTCTTTTATCACGGACTCTGGTTATTAGCCCTCAATTCTGCTTGTGCCAACCTTTGATTCGTGAATTCGAAAGATATTAGGGCATAGGACTTAGAAATTAGTGCATTCGATTGGGTTTCTCGAGGGCTGGTTGTGACAATTTTGACTGTGCGCAGGACTTCGTGCAATCTCTCAGCATACAAAAGAGGCTACGGAAGCACTGGGGCTGCGTCAACACGATAAGCTTCAACGCGGACGGGAGGTTCCTCCTCTCCGGTGCAGACGATCGGACCGTCGTGCTGTGGAACTGGGTGGAGGCGGCGCCGACCTTCTCGTTCCACTCCGGACACAGCAACAACGTGCTCCACGCCCAGTTCATGCCCTTCTCGGATGACCGGAGCATTGTTTCGTGTGCTGCTGATGGTGAGGTATGCATGCATGATGCTATCCTGGCAATGAAAAATTCGATGATCGATGCGTATCATGCTTCTTTTGGTCACTCAAGCATTTGTGCTATGTTCAATATATATGAACCAAAACAGGTCAGGCATTCACAGATACGGGAAGGAGGTCATGTAACTATAGACAAACTTGTTGAGCTAGATTTCGCGGTACACAGGCTGGCTGTCGAACCAGGAAGTCCCTACACATTCTACTGCTGCTGTGAAGATAGCTCTGTGTGGCTTGTATGTCCTTGAGTTCCTTTACTTCTTCTTACCCTACTGGATTCTTCTGTTATTGACTTTGTTTTCTCTCCAGTTTGACCTCAGGGGGAAAGATGCTGTGGAACTCTTTAAATGTAGGGCCGCGGACCATTTCACTGCTGATGACATCGAACTCTTTGCAATTGACATAGACCCAAGGAAGCCCTGTTGTTTTGCAGTTGCTGGATCCGATGAGTATGTAAGGATATATGATACCCGCAAGATTTGTGTGGATGGGAGTTCTAGTTCCGGTCACCCAACTGAGCACTTCTGCCCTCCACATTTGATTGGTGAAAACAAAGATGGAATAACTGGTTTGGCTTACTCACATACCAGCGAGCTATTAGCAACCTATAGTCATGACAATATTTACCTTTTCTCAAGAGAGCATGGTTTACACTTCAACAACATTGAGGTAGATGAACGGCTCCTGATGGATGAGACCAGCCCCTCACCTCTTTGTAGAGATAAGCTGCCTATACCTAAGGCATTCAAGGGACACACAAACCAACACACCATTAAGGGGGTTAATTTCCTTGGTCCCAACTGTGATTATGTTACCTCTGGGTCAGACTGTGGCCGTATATTTATTTGGAGAAAGAAGGATGGGGAGCTGATCAGAGTGATGAATGGAGATAAACATATTGTAAACTGTGTCGAACAGCACCCTTCTGGCATTGTTGTTGCAAGCAGTGGCATTGATAACGACATTAAGATTTGGGAACCTGGTGAAGGTGAAAACCCCTCCATTGCTACTGATGACGGGGTATGTACATTGTTGCACTTGAATTTCTTATCCTTCTCCTGCCTTGTTATTTGTTATGTTCTTTGTATGCACAACTTGTCATAGATGCCATATGTTATTTGATTGAGACGAAAAAAACTTTTCATAAATGTTATATTGTATTCGGCAGGCATGGCTAAATAGTAAATATTCACAGAACAACATTCGCATAACAAATTGGTTTTGCTCGAGATCTATTAAAAATGAACCTGGACCTGTCCGTCCCGCCTCCCACCCTCCAACAACACATGCTTTGTCTTTGTGCGCGCGTGCAAATGGGTTTATGAATGGTGTCTCTTCTTGTTGAAGTCACTGTCGAACTACCAGAGTCTAAAATTATCCATAAAACTAAAATATAGCGATCAAACTGTTGTTTAAGATTTTGAATAGGACAATTGTTTCAATGAAAAGGATTTGAAATTAATTTCATTTTGCCTGCGCAAAGTTAACTTATTTTATTTTGGCATTGAAGCAATTGCATGATCCTCCAAACAACGTCGCCTTCCTTTTGGTCCATTGTTTGACAGTGTTGGAGATATTGTTTGCTGCTGCCCTACTTTCAAGTTTTTACAGAGCTGTGAAAATTATGTACATTTGGTTTGTGCTTTGCTACTGTTTTATGAATGATCTAGAATCTTGATATATTTGGAACTTACTTTTGAAGGCCAAGGAAGATATGTGGCTCTCCAGCAGCAGTGATTCTGATGGCTTTATTTACAACGACGGTTTTGATTATTTGATGGAGTTGGATGATATCTATGGAAATGGTGATGAACATTCATCTGAGGAAGACGAAGATAGCTCGTCAGAGGAAGATGACGATGGCGACAACAGTGCCGAAGAAGACGGCGATGGCAACAACAGTGCTGAAGAAGGTGGTGTTGATGGTGAAAACAGTGCTGAAGATGTGAGCGATGGTTGACGACGATATGACAGGCGAGGAAGATTGCACTCAGCTATTAGTTCAAGAGCAGCTGATGCTGGTTTCAGTGTAGGTGATCTTAGGAGGAGCCAGGCGTACAGCGTGAGCTAGTTAGGATTCTCAATGAGTCTCCGCGTGATGCCTGTTACTGTTTGTTGTTCCTTTCCATTCTCCAGTCTTTCACTTTCACATGTATATACTTTCAAGAATTGAGATAGTCTAGCATCATGATGTAAATGTCTCGTGAAAGCGATTGTCCAGTGAGAGATTAACATAAGAGAAGCTGTGGGCATCACGATATTGGATATAACGGTTTGAAAATCATAACTAGATATAACATTACGCCCCCCTTTTGGAACTCTCGATTCTAAAAACGTAGGATAGGAAAATCTTCGTGTTGAATTCCTAAAATGTTTTTTTTGCCCAACTTGTAAACTTGTCGACCTAAAACAAGAAATGCACTAATTCTATCTCTTTGCAAAAAAAGAAATTCTATCTATTTGTGTGTTTAGGCTGAATTATGTTTCATAAAATTTCTAAAAAAAATACTCCCTTCGTATAGGATTTAGATGTCGTTTTGGACAACGACACGGTCTTCAAAACGTAATTTTTGACTTTTTACTTTTACAAAAATATTTAGTAAAAAATAATATATGTATGTTTATAAATGTATTTTTCAAGACAAATCTATTCATATGGTTTTCACATTTGCAAACTCCATGATTTAAAAGTTATTGGTAATTTATGTTTCCAATGTTTGGTTAAAATCTTGTCCAAAACGACATCTATTTTCTGTACCGAGGGAATATATCCTGAAACCGACCAAGTGTGCAAGTGGGGCGCCGACCTCCCTCCATTAATCCTCACCCGCTGCTCACTAATCTCCCAAATAAAAAAGAAAATTGAATTTATCTTCCTACAGCCCGAAGAAGGAAAAAAAATCTCACGCACCTCTGACCTCTCGCCCTCTCGCCGTCGCCGCCCATGGAGTCCGTCGCGGCCGCCGCGATCGCCACTACCTCGCGGTCCCTCCCGCTCCCCTTCTCCTCTACACCGCTCCACCGCCGGCGCCGTTCCGCTTTCCTCCCCGTCGCCGCCTCCAAGCGTACGTGCTCACCCCTCCCCTCCATGGGCATCTCCTTTCGACCTCTCTAGTGCGTAATCCTCATCCACGCACCATTTACAGGTCATGACGACGACGAGGACAAGGAGGTCGCCAAAGGCCCCGGATCGGGCGCTGGGCGCGAGCCCACCGGCCTTGCGCCGTACGGGCTCTCCTTCTCGCCGCTCTCCAAGGTACGAACGAGCGATCTCAGTTTACTTTGTGGTGGTTAACTCCGTAACCTCCGATCCTTTACGCAATCGCTAGCGCCCTGCCCCGATTCGTTCGGTTTCATGCCGTTTCTGGAGGTTTCGTGGTGCATTTGTGTTTCGTCCTTTAGTAGAATTCGACCATTCGGATCAAATTTGATGCGTTTAACTGTTTAAGCAGATTCACGCGGTCTACTGCAATTTCTTGCTTCGATTCGGTTCCGTGCCGTCCGCAGATGGTCGGATCAAGCTGATTGATGCTGATGTCCGCTGACCTGGTTCCGGCGTTGCATCTGCAGGACGCGGCCATGGGGCTGGTGGTAAGCGCTGCCACGGGGAACGGCTGGACGACAGGATCAGGGATGGAGGGGCCACCAACGGCGAGCAAAGCCGGTGGGTCGAACAGGATGGAGGTGTCGACGCTCCCTTGGTCGCTCTTCACAAAATCACCACGGCGGAGGATGCGGGTGGCCTTCACCTGCAATGTGTGTGGGCAGCGTACAACCAGGGCCATCAATCCTCATGCCTACACCGATGGAACTGTGTTTGTTCAGGTATGAACTCTCTGATTTGTGTAACCAGTGTTTTTAGAAGTGCCCAAGTTCAGCTGATCCTTGTGGTGGTTAGTTCTGTGTACAATTTTCCAACCTGTGATGCTATAAGTTCATATCATACGGTTTAGGTAGGCTTCTGAATATCGAAGAAATAATTGCTACAGTATTACCATAGGCTATACGTTCTTCCTCAAAATTGGGCATCAGTACAGTTCGGATTTGAAGAACTTGCTTATCCTAGAGATGTTGATCACTTGAAGTTGGACTAGATATGTAGTGTCCTGAACCATTTGTATAAATCCAGTATCCAACCAGGTATGAGGCCACTGCGCTAGGCTAATGCACTTGTAACTGTTCTGACTCCCTTTTTGGTCCTTATAAAAATTGACAGTGCTACCAAAAAGAGAGTCAGTACTTGATATTACGAGAAAAGAGAGGTTTTGTTACTATAATCTGATGCAACTTTTCTTGTGTGCTATATAGATATTGGGCTAGATTGTAGTTTGCTTAAATAATTTTAGTCCATTCCAATACCAACCGAGATGTCCATTGCAATCTTTGTATTACTTGTTACTTCTTTTGTTGTACAAGCTCAAAGTGTCCCCGTTCTCAGTTAGGTCTGTGCTTAGTTCTGTCCTTGAGTTGTTCTATCATATTGATGAATTCTGAATCTACTTTTTCAAGTATAATTTGTTCCAAACCGTGTGTGATGTGTGCAAGTCGATCTTTTCACATTTAGATGTTCTCGTTTTCCTTCCCCAGAGCTTAATTTTCTATATTTGCCCACTTTCTTGTTTATCCATATTTGCTGTATTTTGCTCTATTGTTGCAGTGCTGTGGTTGCAATATATTCCATAAGTTGGTCGACAACCTAAACCTGTTTCATGAGATGAAGTGCTACGTTGGTCCAGACTTCCGCTATGAAGGGGATGCTCCATTCAACTACCTTGACAAAAACGAGGATGGCGATACTATCTTCCCTCTCTAAACCCTCTCTCTTGTGTTCCAGTGCATGATGATGCTATTCTAATTTGCTCGTGTAGCTGTATGTAATAAGCAGATGCGCCTTTATGAACTTGTAATATTATACAGATGTATATAATTGTCTGTACTTAGTGCACACCTTGTGCTGCAAAATGCTATAAAGTTAGTAGATATGGAAGTTTATGTTTTCAGCCTTGTGTTCTACGGTGTCTGAATGTGATGTTTCATTGGTTTGTGGTTTAGATTGGAGGTGGTTGTTTTCAGGTTCGGGCCATGTCTTCCTGTGCTCTTTTCTGGGACTGAGTGGTGCCTTTCAAGTGTTCTGTGTTGAACTGGAACAGCAGGCTAGCAGTTGTGTTCAAACTCAACTGAAATTCACCCAATTTTTTTAGAATATTGTTCACAACCAGATCGACTAAAAACATCTGTTTGGTGTCTACGAAAGGAATCCACGACGTTCTTAAGCAGCAACAATGCCGCACTTGCAGCGAATGCACAGTGTATTTCCATTTCATTGGATTTTTGCAGGCTGTAATGAATTTCATCGAAATTTTGAAGGGAAAAAAAAACTGATGAAGGAAAGCTGCTCTTTCTTCATCGTCACCCAAACTGCATCACAGTGGTGGGTTGGTTTGCGCGCACGCGCTCTCCCTCACCTGGCGGCTGGCGCTCCCCCTGCCCCAGCCCGCGTAGGAGATCGATCCTGGCGCCACCAAAACCCTAAATCTCCCCCGCCTAGCACAGCAGCGGCTGCGGCGGCGGAGGAGCAATGGCGAGGCGAAACAGAGGTAGGCACTGAAGCGACCCGACCCAGCCAGTTTGGCGCAGCGATCGCTCTCCCTGTTCGGATCTGAGGGTTCGGTCGCAGGAGGCACCGGCGGCGGCGCGGAGGCGGCGCTGAAGGCGGACGCGGCGGCGATGCGGCTGGTGTGGCGCAGGGGCGCCGTGCGGCTGGTGCTCGTGTCGGCCATCGCCTGGGCCATGCTCGTGCTCCTCGCCCTCGCCTTCCACCTCTGGTCGTGCAGCTCCTCCGTCGCATTCCTCTCAGGTTAGCCAAGCCTGATCCCCGTGGCTTCCCTAACGCGTCGAGATGCCATTGCAATGTCCATAGCTGTTCTGGTAGCAATGTCTGCCCATCTTCGTGTTTGCAATGCTCCTATGCCTTAGCTTGATGATACATGGGTCTATCATCGTTGTTTGTTCACATTGCTTCTCCTTGAGCTTTTGTGATGCCGCATCTGACAGTTAATTCCTAGAGGCTTCTTGCTTCCGAGTTAAAGCTAATGGTCAAAACTGTTACCTGCTCGTGGACACCATAGTTATATGTCCTCCTAATACTTGAATCTCTAATATGATGCAGATTCAAATTTCAATGTTGCATCATTTTCACACTAGTTACTCTGAAGATAAATGCATTCTGGTCTTCCATTGACTGCCTATCATTATCGTGACATGGCTTTCTTTGCATCCCTGCAGCTCTTTGTAAAAAGGACAGTAAAGTTCTCAATGTGTTGGGCTCAATGGGGCTCTCATCAAAACCACTCCACCGTAAGACTTGTGCCTCAAAAAGTTGTCTGACACTATATTGTGACTGGTTCATCATAGCTTCACTTTTTGCTTCAATCTACAGGCTGCCCAATACCCATTGCAGATGATCCAAATGCTGTTGCCATTCCAAAGAGGACTCCCAACACTATCGTAAAGAAGTTATCATATATTACTGTTGACAAACAGGATAAAGATCCTTCGCCGCTGTTTGGAGGACGTCAAAACTGGAAACAGAGGGAGGAAAGCTTTAAACTGAATTCTACCATGAAGGTTGCTACTTGCTATAAGCTTCCCTGTAAGCTTGGTTCTTAATTTCTAAGCTATAGTATTTCATTTAAGTGGCAATAAGTGGTTAAATGCATAGGAGTGGAAAGATCAGCTGAATTCTCCTTTTACTATGTAGATAAGGGTTTTGGGCACTGAAGCATTTGCAGATTCTGTTGAATGCTACACGAATAGTTCTGCTATCAAACCACACATAAGACAAATGAAGCAATCGCCCCTTTGAGTAGGACTATACCTTCACCGAGAAAGTTTCTTTGCACCATGGGGAAAGCTATTCATGTGTTTTGATGCTTTCAGCGCTTCACCATGCATTTGTTGTTTTTCATTCACAGTATCTTGAAAACTACACTGATTGAGGTGCACATGATGTTTGAACCGTCTTGGAATCATCCTAGAGATCAAAATTATCTGAAACTTGCTTAGCCTATTTCAACCTCACAGAATTGCTTGCTACAGCATTAAAATTATTATTGGACAATCTATACAATGTGCCAATCATCAACTTAATATTTTCCAAGATCCACAGATGATAAAGATCATTCTGTAGTAGAATCTACAATGAAGTTGGAATGTTGGTGGCCAGTCGGTTTGATTTTCATGTGCTTGTCTACTTGGGCATATAAAATATGACTTGTATTTTCATCTTTCAAAAGAATAGCACACATTTTCCCTTTTAACTATAAGCTTATTGTGATTTTCCCCCCTCATTTTCTGAAACCTCTTCTATGTGTGTTTGGTTTGTTGTGTATGCTCAGGTGCACTGTGGATTTATGAAAAATAGTGGTGCGGATATGGATAGTGCTGATGTCAAGTACATACAGAAGTGCAAATTTGTGGTTGCTTCTGGTATTTTTGATGGTTATGACATGCCCCGTCAGCCATCTAATATTAGTCACCGGTCTCAGAAGTTGTTCTGCTTCCTGATGGTGGTAGATGAAGTATCTCTTGATTTTATTGGAAAGAACACTAGTGTCAGAATTGACAGCTCTGGAGGAAAATGGGTTGGTATATGGCGACTTATAACTGTGCATCGCCTCCCATTTGATGAACCTAGAAGGAATGGAAAAATACCAAAGATTTTAACACACAGACTATTTCCTCAAGCTTGGTATAGCATATGGATTGATGGGAAAATGGAGCTCATAGTTGATCCGCTGCTTATTCTAGAGAGGTCAGCTTTTTAACTGGAACCTCAGACACATCATATTGCTTGGTCGATGATCTGAAATGAAAATTATTTGCAGATATCTTTGGCGTGGAAAATACACATTTGCAGTAGCTGTCCATAAGCATCATAGGAGCATCTATGAAGAGGGTGATGCAATAAAACGACGGAAACGATATGCTCGTCCGTTGGTTGACCTTCAAATGAAGATATACTATTATGAGGGGATGGAGCCGTGGAGCCCAAAGAAAAAGATGCCTAGTGGTGAGTGAAAAATCACATATGCCTACAAAGTTCTATACGTTTGTCTGTATGATAGTCTTGAAACTGTTCCCGTTGCTTAGGCTAAATTTGAGTAGTTTCTGACATAGCTGGTTCGTTCTTCTATCACTTCACTGCTGATAAGATCATTTATAACTTGCAGATGTGCCAGAGGGTGCGGTGCTGATCCGCGAGCACACGACAATGACAGATCTATTCAGCTGCCTATGGTTCAACGAGGTCAATCTTTTCACACCACGTGATCAGATCAGCTTTGGATACGTGGTGCATAGGCTTGGAGATGCTCTTAAATTCTTTATGTTTCCCAACTGTGAGTACAATTCGCTGTTCATCTTGCACAAACACACAAGAGAACACTCCTCGAAAGTTGAATGGGCCAAAACAATCGATGAGATTGTGAAGAAAGGACTGAAGGAGAGTAGAGGAGGATTAGGGCTGTGGACTCCATATCCTGCAGACCTCAGCTCTGTGGAACTCCCCGCTGTAAAAAGAACTTCATCGGCAGGCTAGGCTGGAAAATCTGTGGGGTCTTTGATTGTTTTGTGGTTGTGCAAAGTAGAACACTGATTTTTCCCTTGCTTTTTCTTTAATCAGATTCCAGATGAGATCCTCTAATTTTCTGTAGATTCTGCTGTGACTGAACATAGGGAGTACTGTAGGCTAATGCTTGGAGCTTTGTTGCTTCCAGTTCTGTGCAAAATCATACGATCACACTTGTAAAAAACTATGGAATGAAACAGATCGGGTTCGTGTTGTTGTTGATGAAATCATATGACCAATCATCACGGCTTCATATTTCGTATTGTGATTTAACACAGGTGATACAGATATTTCTTTGCAAATAAATAAATCATGGTCCATCAGATCTGGACGCTCTGCGCAAGGGTAGAGGGATATGAAGACAGCAATTTGAAGATAGATAATAACGCTTCAAAATAATCACTGGAGTGCATCATGCCCTTGTAAATGAATTGTTTTTGTTCACATGATACAAACAATTCCTTCTAAGTTCTCTGATCTACCAAAGTTCCTACACGACAATCACAAAGACCAACTTGAATGGAATACAAGAGCAGGTGTGCATCTCCTCCCGTCCACATTGAACATGATACCAGGTTGCACAGCAGCCTTCTTGCCCAGATGCAAATTCAGAAAACCCTCCACCTGAAACCGTTGTGGTTTGGCTTCAGTCCCTCTCCGCAAGCTCAAACCCCATCCTAGGTCATCCTCCGGCGTATCTGATAGCGTGAGAGCCCATCTCAGTAACCTTGGGTTCGACTTCCTGTTGATCTCAATCCAAGCACCGATTCTGGAGTCCTCATCGATTTTCAGCTCAACATCAACACAACCTCCAGCAGTCGGTTTCCTCTTCCGAGGAATTACACTTGGTCCATGCAAGGCAGCAGACAAGGTCAATTTTATGTCATCAGCCATTTGATATGAAAATTGCCCAAATTCTGTGAAAACTCTGCTAGCTTCACCACCATTTAGGGGCTGTCCAGCTACTGATATTAGCTCAGCAAGAGAAACAGCCAAGTTCTTCGATCTCAGTATTACGCCACCAGCATATTTGTGACTTCTCATCAGCAAAGGTGGCCTCAACGTAGAACGCAAGCTGGCCAGCCAGTGTTCCTGTCAAGCAAAGTGTTACCTTCTACATTAGCAGGCAAAAGGATAGCACCAAAGACATCACTGATTGTCTGAAGGAATTACCTCTCGGAGATTTGGATCGGTTGAAAAATCATCACACCTTGCTCCAACTGGTACAGCAGCAACAGACAATGAGTCATTGATATTTGACAAGTACATCACCTTTGACAATACAAGAGGGCTGCCGATATGATCATTTTCTTGAGACATGTATCTTGGATCAGTGGCGAGCTCTGCAAAGAGGGAATCCTTCTTCCGAACAGTGGTCTGGAACACAAACCGTGAACTGATACCAGATTCTGCTTCTGAACTATCTCTTGACAGCGACCCAGCGACATTGATAACGCCCTTGACTTGAGTGCTTTCTTCTGCAAATGGACCAATTTTGGAAGCTTTGAACAACGAAAGCACTCTTTCAACTTTCTCTTGTCTCTCCCTCAGCTGCATGATGTCATGGAATGCTTCTCGCTGCAAACGCTTCAAGATATCCACCTGAAGTAAAGAAAGAATGGAAGGCATATGAATCAGAGGTTCCAAAGGACATGCCAATCAAAAACAAAAGCAGAAGCCCACAAATTGAACACCAATGTTCACCCATGACCCTAAAGCTGACACATGAATGCCAGAACTAGAACAAGTATTACGAGAGCATGGGAAGAAAAGCGCGGCCGCTTCTTGCCTTCTTCTTAACGATACAATACTGTAACAGAGGCATTTCATGTTCCAAATATATTTGAGGAACTAGAATGCCGCACTTGTTTATTCATCTTATGAAAGCAACAGCAAACACTCCTATTGTGTGTCCTTGTGGAACTACTAGCACAAATCGACCGTGAGGAGGCAATTTGAGAAGAAAACATGAATTGCCAACAAAAATAATCTGTATCACAGGTCACCAAGGCAGCTGTGCAGTCTCATTGTAAGGGAAATACAATCAGAACCTAGATGAAACTAAGTCCACGCTGTGTTACTAACACTCAGGGCAGGCGTTCCAAAGTCCAAACATATGGACTTCTTTACTGCCCTTCAGGCTTCAGATATCAAACTAACCACTAGAACACAACAGCCGAAATTGTGCAGTTCATGGACCATAACCACCATCCATTCTGCTCCTAATTTCTCAGGGGAAAAAAAATCGATTACAGAATAACAGGATTCATATGATGCGACACAAATGCAACGCAGCTTCATGGACCACGGATACCATTCATTGTACAGAATAACAGGAATCGGCTTCCACAAAACCCTACATTTTAGTTTAAAAGGGAAAGTTGAGGCTTTTGCCTTCGCAGATGCTTTCGTAATTACAGCAGCCGGCAGCGCAAAGACGGGGCAGTGCTCTACCTCTACGACGTCGATTTGAACAGCGACAAGAGCAGGGTGTGGGTTCGCTTACGGGGTTGGAGCTCGGGCGCGGCGGCGGGGCCGGAGGCGGCGGCTGCTGCTGTGGGCGGCGGAGGGAGAGGAAGAAGCGCTTGGCGGAGTCGGCCATGTCGGCGGCTCGATCCACCGCGCACGCCCACGCCGCCTCCATCCTCCTCCCTCTCTTCCCCCGCGATTCCTCTCTCCGGCAACACTGCAGAGAGAGAAGAGGATGGTGGTGGTCTGATGGATGCTTCGAGGAGGAGGCAACACCCGCGGGGAGGAGAATGGAGATGGCTCTGGAATCTGGATGGAATTTCGAAATGGCCTCGAGTCGAAGGACTCTCAGCCGTTGGATTCGCTTTGATATCCGTGTTATCTTCCTATGTACGTACCTCTGCGAAAGCGAGAGCAAGCAGCAGGAGAAGAAACTGGAGATGGAATCAAATTGTCCCTCGACATTTTGAGATGAATTCAACTTCATTATGACATATATTACTGACGAGAAGGATGAAAAATTGAAAACGAGATGCGTATGGCACGCAACGCGCAGTACCAAATTACATTCGATCATATGGCATACCAGTTAACACTACACAGATTTCTCAAGTAACGGCAGCACAGTTGAGGCCGACGGTAACACGCTCTTATTCATCACTTGCTTCACAACATAACTGTACTTAATTTGCAAAGGACTCCATGAAGAGTAGACATGGTGGAACGCGTAAGTTGAGCAGCAAGCTCGACTGAATAAGATTTTCCGTTCGTGAATCAGAGAAGACACCCCCACGACGGTAGTGAGGGCCGAACTCAACGGGCGCTGACGAGGAAAGGATGTTGACATACACCACATTCGATCGTCTCAGAACCAGAAGTGGGAACTTGGACCTGGAGCAAGGTAAATTTGGTGTGCCATATTCAGATGTCGATTCTCAAACAGACACTATCTAGTGGGAATTTAAAAGAATTGTTGCAACGATGGACCTGAAGATGGACTGTGCAGATCGGGCATGCGACCTCCCGCATTCGCTTGCCAGAAGCATCCGAAGACCTTGTTCCTGTCAAGGGATAGAACATTATACATTGTGTAATCACCACAATGGAGGATATATTTATCTGGTATGGGTTACAGAGGCGAATCCACTCACCTGAAGATGACCTTTTATTTATATCCATGGCTTCCTGTTGAAACCATAAATTATCCTCAGTCAGCATATTTGTTTCAAATTGGAAAAGTTAGATGTGTATCAACTGTCGTTCACACCATTTCACAAACAAGTGGGTGATGACTGCCTCCACTTGTCACTTACAATGGTATGCAATAGGCTAAAAGAATTTTCAGTAAAGCTGGCATGGAGCATTTTTCATTTTTTTTACATATTAGTCCCAGGGTAAATCTGGTCTCATGCACTTAATCTATTAAAATGTGTGGCAGTCACAACCCAGCTAAGCTATTATCCCTATAAAGTGAGCTAGAAAGCTCTATTGGTTCAGTAGAACTGTACAAGATAGCAGGGCTCAAAAGAAAAGGACCTAACAAACATACCTGAAGTTTTTTGGCAAGATCCTCATGGCTGTGAACAACTGGTCGATTTGCCGCTTCCCTCGCATTGGCAAGTCTTTGCGTTACTTCAGCCTTTGAAAACAGGAAGGCATGATATGAAAATTAGCATGGCTCATTGGGAACTGTAAGTTCAGGTTTGTCCGCATGGGCTGTTCCAAACAGGCCTGCTAAACATTACATACACTGACTACAGTTTTTATTGGCTGAAAAGAAACCCGACCATAGGTGAAAATCATCCTTTTCTTAGACAAGAAAAGACACTATTCGTGTAAATTAACTCCTTCGTTTTTCCCCCCAACAGAGCAGTACAAATAACACAGTAGCTTCATTTTGAGAAACGAAAGGAATGAACAATAAAGCATCAGTGGCTTAAATGAGAAATAAATCCTCAAATCTAACATCCAGTAATTATACAATATATCTTGGGCCTAACTTACAAATTACATAGTACAGTTTATATTATTAGAGTGGCAAGATTTGTTTTTTACTGCTTATGCCCTGAGTCCTCTAAGCACAAGAAAACACAAAACCAAGGAATTAAATATCTAGCATAACATAAATAAAAACAGGTACTACAATGGGAAAGGATTGAAAAAACAACTACCATGCATCTGTCACAAACTCGGACTGGTTGAGCATCAGCATCTGTTGTTAGAGGAGTCCTTCCCTGGGTGCATTTGTCACAGAAAATGTCGCCACAGTTTCGACAGTGATGCTGAAAATACAATAGGTTTGCCACATTAAAAGATATTCAGTTGGCATCATCAGCAGATTAATATTTAACCATTCTTACCCTGCGGTTGAAAGCACTGAAATCTGCTGCACATGCCGTGCACTTGCTGACAGCTTCATCTGGGACCTAAAAGAAAGTTTGGAGAAAATATGTAACACAATTAGCAACAGTAAGTCAATGAATAAAACAAGAATCAAGAAAAAGAAACTACAAAAAGAAATGAGAAAACACATATTACATGGGACGTAAAGTACAAAACCATAAGTAGAATGCAAGACAAGCTCTACTACGATATTATAGAAAAGAAATAACATAAAACAAACAACACAAAATGCAGAGGTATAGAACAAGCCACAAATAAAAAAAGTAGCGAATTAGCAACAGAGCTAACTTTGCTTCTAGCTTTGTAGATTATGCAAGAATCACAGGTCTATAGTGAAACACAGATAGAGAGAGAGATTAGTTACCCAGTGATCCTTCTCCTCATTCATAGGCTTCATTAAATTCCTCCAATCAGGGAAAATTTTCTTCCTCTCATTTTGCTGGTCAGCAGGCTTGGCTGCATCGGCAATCGCACTACTTCTTGAAATGCTGCTTGCACCCATCTCCTTGAACTGCAGCCCAAAGAAACCAACGGGCATCAACATTTTGGGCAAGCCATGTATAGTGCAAACAAACAAATTATAAAGAGCTATCAGATTAACAGAATTGTGTCGACAAGGTTAATGCCAAACCTGCACAGTTGCAGCTGTTACAGTGTCTAGAATGGTGTTGGATGTATAGCTGTTTGATTTCAGCCTTATTCTTTTTGCTTCAGCATCCACTGAACTCTTGGACCAAAAGGCAAAGATAGAAGAATCTAACACCTGATACAGAGGCCATAAAATCAGCAAAAGAAATACTAAAATAAAGATAACTACTTCATTACAAAAGTGCCACAAGAACACAAGTTACTTACATCCCATCTAGTTACAGTTTCAAGAGGATATATTCTTAATGTCCTACTAGTGTTCGGATCAAGCATCCGGATTCCATCCAAACCAACCTGCATAAGGCACAACCAGAGAAGTATTGATTAATGCCTGCTGGATCATACCAAAGTTACGACATGCCAATTATAAGCATCCCTTCCTACAACAGTTCAATACAGAAGTCTACGGCTTTTGGAAACCATTATTTGGTAAATTTAATGTGAATATTTTGGGAAGAACAGTCTTGTTCTGGCATGTTCATTTTCAACTCCCAGCAAATTGACAACCAATTGTTAACCAAAACAATTCTCTTTGTGATGAAAAGGTAAGGGTACTTCCTAACTTATTGAGCTATTTTAACGTTTTAACAGCAGATTTCAATAATAGCGCACTTCAATTTTCTTCATTTTGGGTTTGATAGCTTGCAAAGCTATAGACTCTGTATAATTTATAATCTAAAACATCAACATTAGTATCCTGGAACAAAGTTATTGCTGATGAAATTCCAGGAAAAACATCACTGGAGTAGCTACATAAAAACTTTGCATAAAGACAACGCTACAAACTTTCCCAGCATATCTTGCAGGTGATTGTAAGCAGTAAACCAAACAGCTTGACTTGGGCCAGAATTCTGCAATAGGCCGTTTATTTCATATTTAGCCCCTGCAAAATGTTGTGACCTCAGGTCCCCAAACAATGTCCCTGGTGCCAATTTTATGACTATCCAATTTACCCCGAGTGGTTACTTGACCAAGTTTGTCTACTTGTCACCCTTTTCTGCGTACTGTAAAATTTCCAACTAAACTGAAGCCAGCTCTGAACACCTGGTGCTTATCCACGCACTACTATGAAATGCAATCTATTCACACACTCAAAAGGATCAATTGTACAGTTAGAAGCCACTAGAATGAGCTACGGTTCTGCATTCGGAGATGATCGCAAACTAGCAAGTTCATGTATGGCAATGTTCACGAAACGCATCTCGTTCCACAGCATCGGAGCAATCATACTACCTGGCAGAGCACATCCATCGGGCTCCCAGCCCCCTCCGGCAGCAACTTCACCCGGAACTTCTGCACCCCGCCCCTGACGTCCTCCGTCGTCTCCGCCTTGGGCACGGCCCTCACCACCTTGGGGCTCGCCGCGCTACTCCCACGCCCACCCCTGTCCGTCGCTGAGCCAATCGACCTCCCGTAGTCATCAAACAGCGCGGATCCCGATCCCGATCCCGACCTCGGCGCGGTCCCCCTGGCGCCGTACGGCTCCGCGCGTCGCCGCCACTGTACGCGTACGCCCCGTCGTCTGACCACCCGCCCCCGCCCGCCGTATTGGGCGGGTACAGCTCCTGGCCGTACCCGGAGCCGGATCCGTAGCCGTAGCTCCCCGCCCGATCCAGCGACGGGTACGGCGAGGGCACCGGGTTGCGCGGGGACGGCGGGAGCGGCGGCGGCGGCTCGTAGGAGTAGTACGGCTGCGGGGGCGGAGGCGCGTAGTGGGGGAGGTCGACGGGCTGCGCCGGCGGGTAAGCAGGGTACGAAGGCGCGGGGGCGAAGTCGGTGGAGTACGGCGAGTAGGGAGGCGCGGAGGCCGGGGCGGACACCGACGGGTAGGTGGCGGGAGGCGGCGCGGCCGCTCCAGGGTGGGGTAAGGTGGGTAGTAGGGGGCGTAGTCCCCCGCGCCGGAGGGATGCATCGCCGGCGCGAGGAGGCTAGGGCTCGGATCGGGAAGCGGGCGAGGCGTCGGAGGTGAGGTCGGCAAGCTGGTGGAAGGAAGGGAGGGGAGGAGGAAGGAGACGACGGGCGAGCGGCCAGCGACGACCGGTTGGGGTGGCGCGGTTTCGCGGAATGGACCCTGGGTGTGGATGTATTTTCTGGTAAGGGCCTTGTCCTTGTGATAAACTTGCCCGCAGGGTGTGGATCGAAAAATTCAGCCCCAGCCAGCCAGCCAGTGGTGCATGTGGGAATCATTGTGCTCTAGTTTATCATTGGCTGAGAATGATGGGATCATGGATTGGTCGATCATGTCTCTCATCGCTGATTAGCATGCGAAAGCTCAACTCAACCAACTGAAACTACAGTTTCAGGCTGAAGAATTGATCGAGTCAAGGATTGCGATTGCCTTACAGTAAAAATTACCACCTCAAGTAGAAATGCACTCCACTACTGGAAACTAGACCAATCACCTGCTCCAAGTTCAGCCAAGACCTGTCCAAGTGCATAGAACCTACTTCCACCGTGCTTGCCGAAAGAGGCAACTTGCTCAGTGGGGGGAAGAGAGTTGGTTTCTTGATTGAGCAAAGTGACAGCATATTAAACTAGTCGGTAGCTATCATGGTTAGAAAAAACTGGTAACTGCCATTGGCTCTCTCAATCCTATATGTCAGCACTTGACATGACAAGATGAACACTGACCATCAGAAAGAGAAAGAAATGAACCAATCACGGCATCACAGCATACATCTAGGGTAGCAACGCCACCACCCACCAGCTTCGCTTATATTCTAGCAATTATTATGTGAGGCTTACAAAGCTACTCAATTTGTTTCGAGCAGGGATTAGTTAGCCAATGCGTAATTATATTTTGTAGGCATGATGATTCAACTTAGCAAGTTCCTTTCCTTAATGGAACACACATATCTTGTTTGTCGGTGAAAAAAAACTTAGGAATTGTTGGTATAGCTGTTGGAAGTCTGAACTCTGAAGATTACCAAGTTGCTTCCCTGAAAGGTTGTCCCAGTTGACAACTGCAGGTTCAGTCCATTCGATCCTACTCCCTCTGATGTTCTCAGAATGATAACACAAGAAGCTCAGGGTCACTTTTTCTACAGTTGCAATATTTTCTCATGAATATGTTGTGCAGCTGTGCAGTAGATGATGTACATGTTTGTCACTTTCAATACGGCCTGAGAGTAGTGAGGTATGGCTAATGCTTCTTCTTTACAAGTAGGCATCCAAAGGTCGGCAAATACAAACATATCTTGCCTATGCCACTGTACATTAGAAATTAAGAATGCATGCAGGCCAACGCATGGCAGGGTCAAAAGCTCAAGGTGTTTCTTCTTTATCAAGTGACGACACTTGCATCTAACTTTCCTGAAAACGATGTTAATTAGTTCGCGTCTGGAATGCTCGCCTCAGTTTGGCCTGTCTTGGATTGGCAGATGATTGGGGATCAGAACAAGCATTAGTTTTGGTTTCTGAAACAGATAGATGAATGAAAGAAGGACATGACAAAGGTGAATAATTTAGGGTCTTCGGGATAGGTGATAAATAATCTAGTACAATTAACAGCGCACGGATCAGGCCAAGTTTTCAGACATCCCCATGGGGCTAAAGAATGGTATATAAGAATAACGTCAGGGTTCGTCTATCAAAGGCAACCACGACACCATACCCGGTCCTGTTGCAAATCCTCTCAAGTGCCAGCTGCGCTTTGGGACTCATCATCTCCTGTATTATTTGCATTGGCAGTGAGGTTACGCCCTGCTCTGAATACTGAAGAGAGTTGGATGCTTGCGTGTGCTAAAGAATTACTTTCTGCGAAATATCTCCGCATTATTGGATTGATTAAGATGGCCAATGTGATCCGTTTGGGTTGGGTCAATGAGCTGATGGTGAGAGGGTCATTGCCTCATCGCCGCGAGGTGGTTGATGTCGTTGTAGCCGCGGGCCATTGATTTTACTCTGAGCATGCGGGTCGGCGACGGCCGTGCCGTGTATATATGGTGGGTGGCACGAGGGAGGGAGGGACATGGGCGGCACGTGCATGTGGTACCTCCGTCGGCCCGTCCCATGTTCTGCTCGCCGGAGAACAGGGGAAGGAGGATCCATCGGGTCGTGAGGTGTTTTTGCAGCTAATATAATAATAAACCCCTCGGAAAGTCGCTCTGGCGTGATCGTGTTCAGGCCGGCTGGGGTTCACAGCCACCGCTCTGCATCCGCTCAGGCGTGCAGCGGCAGCATGGAGTGGCCTCAGCAGGACACGCAAGGGAAGGGAGGCGATGCACATGGCCAATCCCAGACGAGATGAACGAGAGCCTGCGAGAGAGATAGGCGTGACCCTGACCATGCACGAACGAAGCGGCCGCACATGGCCACCCATCCAGTGCTCGGCGCCTCTGCCGCCACCGCAATTCGACAAGCTCCAAACAAGATCACTCGGTTGGCGGATTGCATTCGCTACTCTAACTAGCTGTTTCATTTCTTTTTCTGTTCAAATGAAATGCCTTCCGGTCCACAAACTTTCAGCTGGAGTTCAGCCACCTAGTTATATATCTTTACTGACAACAGGAGATTGGCCTGATTTTGTGATGACTCAACTATTTGAAACATCAAAAACACGCCTTTTCTTCCTTGCTTTTTGCTTCACGAAGCAAAACTTTGGATACAGTCAAGTTCAGGCTTTTGCGATTGACTTCACTGCACTAAGTAACATTTGACTTGAGATCACGCACAAATCCAGTGCTGCAAGGATGTCCGGTGCCTAAGCAATGTACTAGCATGCACGATCGACGCACAACGATTGCACGGCGCCGCTACCGGATCAATAATAATATGGTACCCAAATGAAACACAGGTCGAGTGAGATGCGGCTTTTGGCATGCTCAAGATAAGATTACCATATCAAGTTTTTTTTTTCTTTTTCAATATATGCGTCCTCGAGTCCAAACAAACTCAAGGTCCGCGTTTTTATATATATCTGGTCCTGGATCGTAGCTTTTCAGCGAATAGTTTGGATATATGTACAATTTCTCTAACCGAATATCAGAGTGGAAAAAAAAATGTTCCACTTCGATCAGCAGGACTGAAATGCTTCCGCGGAACTTCACTGATTCTCAAAAGAATAAAAAAATTACAATGTTCTTTCTGTTGATATGAGTGGCCAGTTTTATGCTGCTCTAGCGGCCATTTTTGTACTGCTCTGCACAAGAACAATAGTGTTGCGTGGAATTAACCGAAGTGTGAACAGTGATGTAGTTGTTAGCTTGTGGCTGAGAAATTGCGGCGCCTAGGCTTAGCAGGCCAAACAAAGGAAGCTGACCTGAGCCAGCTGATAGACCATTGTATAAGCTAATAAGCCGATAGTAACATGTGGATTTCGTCAACCCTCCACCGTACCTATTGTACTTCAAACCCAATACATGTATTATCTTTATTCACATTGCTTGTATTTGTTTGATCTTTCTGTAGTGAAGATTCTTACAATAGCATTGCTCCTCCTGTATATACAAGACTACATCAGTAGCTTACAATAGCGCAAAACTTGACAAATTAGGGAAAAACTGTCACCAACCTTTCACTCTTTTATTTGCTACTTCCTCCAAACGTGAGTAAATATGAGTAAATTTACGTTTGGCATAAGTCAAATATTTTAGTTTTGACTTCAATATAAAAAACTCATATAGATTCACAATACCACATTGATGTACTTGGATTGTCATGAAATACTCTTTCATAATATATAATTGCATTGATCCATCAGAGATCTTATCAGTGAACAATATATTTTATAAATATTTTATATGCCTAGATGTACTTATATTTGTAATTAGAGAAGGGTGATGCAAACACTTTCGCCTGAGCCACGCGGCTACTATTGGGATTGACATACCAGATCAATGGAACTCTTGCACTGGCCGGGAGTCTACTATTGCATCCTCGCCCATTCATACCTTCCCATAAGAGGACAACCGTTCGCAGGGCAGAAGTTGTACCTAATCAGAAGAATATTGTTGTTCAATGTCAACCCATGCAAATTTAACAAAAATGTCAAGTGTAAAGAGAAGAAAGCAAGACACACTTTTCCCTGAATGCATTTTGCTCCTGTTGTTCAGGCACTAAAAAGAACTCTTCCATCTCGAGCGATTGTATCAAATGGAACTGTGCATCAGTTTCCTTTCTGTGACTACGCGAGTCTACGAGTCTTCCATTACCTGTATTCCTGCAATCAAAAGAAGCATATAACTCATATAAGGAGAAAGCTCAATGGGAAAAAAATAGGGCCTTAAAACATGAAAGGGAATTTCATGATAACAGTTACGATAGCAACACAACAATGACTTTGACATGTTTTTGCCAGTTATTCTATCTAACAGTTGAACAATCCTTACATTGTTTTGTTGTTTTCACATTGATATACTACAGGGGAAGGCGGAAGGATGGTTGTTACACCCCAAAATTCCCATTTTGGGGATGTGAACAAATTACACTAGCAAAATACTATATTTTCATATTTCTAAATTTTTTCCAACAATTAGCTAGTAGCAAAACATATAGCTTAGAAAATTTGTATTTTTCTAAATAAATAATCAATATAGGATATCTAAGTTTGCTTTGTACATTCATGCGGGATAGTTGCATTAGGTTTTATTGCTATGAAAACTATGTTTGAAAACAATTCGATTGAAATTCGCTCGAACTAGAATTTGAGTTCTTGATCGAAATTCAATCCTATCCAAACCTTGGCCTAGGTACCCCCTGCTTGGTCTCAATGACAAGTGGGCCCTGCTCCTCACCCATATCCATCTCCATGTTGCAACAACCCTCGCGAAATCATTGGCAACACCTTGCTCGCTCATCCATGCCCTCGTTGCCCTTGTCTCGCCCCTTAAAACGAGACAATGCTAAGTTGCTCACCCCTTTCACATCTACAGCCAACTCGCACACAGAGCTGGCACCGCCGAGTCTTCTTCCTCGACCTCGTGATGCAAGGAGGACCCGTTCTTGAGTTTCCATCAATCTCCACCAGTGAGTTTCCATAGTGGCCATCATCTCATGCCATCAACCTTTGTCTCATCTGTCTTGATCTATTCCGAGTCGCAGGACTAGCAAGAATCCACACCAGAACGTCTCATCATCGTTCCACAAGTGCAATTGATCCCGACAAAGAACAGATCATCTGTCTCTGTCTCTCTTCGTCCTGTGGTCCCAGAGTTGACATGGAGTTCACTAAAAATGATGGCTTCGACAAGACATTCGGTTCTAGGCTAGTGTACCTCTCCGGTCAGCTGCCTGTGGAGAAGGAGTCCAGTTCTGATGAAGACTTGATATATTTATTTACTTTTTTTCTACACCTCAGGTCATTTTGTAATGATGTTTATCGTATGTAATAACATTGATGTGATTTCACTTTGTAAATGTCGCATGTATGATTAAACAGATCTTGACATACATGTGATGTGCATTCGGTTTTGTTTTATAAAACTAGGTGTGACAATGATGATAAAAAGTAGAACATTTCCATGGCACACGAACAACACTAAGTTTGCAACAATTGGACCAGTAAGAAAGCACCAAATAGGAGGGGGTGTGGGGGCAAAAGAACTTGTGGTTCCCCAGTGGCCAGACCACCATCTAGGTAAGCTAAGATATGTCTATGGGGCGCTTCCATAACCCATAAATCACAACTACACAAATAATAGGACCTATGAGTTTAAAAAAAATCTCACAACTTTGGACCGATTGACACAAATAATTCGTGTTCTTAGATGCAACACTGTAAAATTTCGTGGTTGAATGAGCGAGCTACCGAAAATCAAGAATTCCTACTAAATTAGAGGAGATTTGTGAACAATGGAATTAAGAGAAAGCTAAATAGGAACAAAAATGATAGCTCATGATCTTTGACCTACCAGGTTGCTAACTAACTCAGCTCATAGGACAACAGAATAAACTTCAAGACTGCAACCATGAGAAATAGTGCAGATTTATAGGCTCACAAGTGATAGCACATATGCTTTAGCAATCTCGTACAAATCTAATGAAACGTGATCATATTTCCCTCAACAATTGACATGGAATTGCATATGCCTACCAATAGGTGCTACTATAAACACACATATCTATATATATATAGTGTAAAACATTTTTCTTAAATTAATTTGCATGTTGTAAATACACATATCAAAGAGTAAATTACTTTATCCCGCCAAAAATAAATGGTCTTTTGCATATTAAAACAGTACCCAAAATACAAATTTGACTTGTAGATTTTATTATGAAATGTTTATAACTATTAGTAAACATATATTTGTATGAAACTGCATTTCAAGATAAATGTACTCGTATCATTTCTAAATTTTTGAACTCAATGCATAAAAATACCATGCACCTAAATTTAGCAAAAACTTAACACAACTCCAAAATGTCACTTTATTTCTGACTAGAGGGAGTAGTTAGTTGCTCTAACTAAATACTTTTCAAATTCAAAAACCAAGCATGTGATTGTACTTCCTACCCATCCATGTCATCTAGAGTGTTTCGAAATCAGTCTTATATAGTCACTCCTACAAAGGATGAGCATGCATATATCTGCGTGCATCTACTATATTTTTATAAGAAAACTCTGTATCTCGTATTCTTGTCTAATTCTCCCAAGTGTAGTAAAGATCTCCAATTAAATACTTCCCATATTTGCTAGATGAACCAGATTTTTCTTTTAACCCGCCAACAGCTGTCCGGTATGTCTTTAATTAGTAGAGAAGGGAAAAGAGAATAAGAGAACCGATCGTTCTCATTTCTTCCCGGTGACCCTGGCGATGGGCGCTGTACCTGCGACACCTGCGGTGCTTCTCCTGTCCCTTCAGCTGGGTGTGCTCTTGGCCTTCGGAATTGCTGTACTTTGCCCGGCCGCGCAGGGCTCCACGGTTCATCACTACCAATTCCTCGTAAGTCTCAGCTACGTTCCTACTGCCTATATTTCCGCTGGTGTTTTTCGTAGGTTCTCTGTCTGTCAGGTCTCACGTTCTCTTCGGGGTCTTCCTCTGTTCATCGATGGTGTTTCGCCTGATGCAGTTTTAGATTAGTCAAATCTTTGTGAATTTCAACAAACCGTTATAGTCAAATTATATGCATTGCTATTGTGCAAAAATTAGAGCACAAATTCGTATTTCGGGAGCGATATATGTAGATGTTCGGAATGTTTTGTTCTTTTGTTCTCCGAGGTCTAGTTCACGACTAAACCTACTTCTCATATTGCTGTGCATTTCGTCATGAACACCTGTACAATTGTAAGCATGTAACACGCAGAAATGCAAATAACTAATGTGGCAATAAATGGAATTTAATCTGCTGGATTTTGTGCTAAGAAAGACACGCATACGGCTGTAACGCTACTGTAGGCACTCCTGTAATACAGTACTTATTAGCTGTAGGTTTCCATTGCTAGACACTGTTGTAACTGTAATACTTATGTAGGCACTGTGTGGTGTGCATGCGTCACAAGGATGAGCATGCACATCTACTGTATTTTTTTTAGAAAAAAAAACTCCGTATTTTGTCTAAGATCCTTCCAAGTGTAGTAAAAAGATCTCCAATTAAATACTTTCCATATTTGCTAGACAGGTATTATTCATAGTTTCACACATAAAAAAGTTATAAAGAAACCAAATATTCTTTGTTTTTAACCCGCCAACAGCTAAAGCTATCTGGCATGTATTAGTAGAGAAGGGAAAAGAGAACAAGAGAAGAGAACCGATTACTCCCATTTCGTCCCGGGTGACCCTGGCGATGGGTGCTGTAGCTGCAACACCTGCCTTGCTGCTCCGGTTCCTTCAGCTGGGTGTGTTCTTGGCCTTCGGAATTGCTGTACTTAGCCCGGCCGTGCAAGGCTCCAGGATTCATCACTACCAATTCCTCGTAAGTCCCTGCTACATTCCTACTACGTACCTATATTTCCGCTAGTGTTTTCGGTAGGTTCTCTTCTTTGGGGTCCTCCTCGATCGGTTCATCCATGGTCTTTCCCGCCTGATGCGCAGTTTAGATTAGTCAAACCTTTATGAAGTTCAGCTATTGTTATAGTCAAAATATATGCATTGTTATTGTGCAAAAATCATAGCACGGATTCTTTGTTCGGAATGTTGTTCTTCTGTTCTTGGAGGTCTAGTTCATGACTCTCCTCGTATTGCCGTCCATTTCACCATGAACACCTTGTACAGCTGTAATCTGCAGAAATGCAAATAATTAATCTGGCAATGAATGGAATTTAATCCGCTGATTCTCTGCTAAGAAAAAAAGACGCATAGTACTGCTGTAGCACTACCGTAGGCACTCCTGTAATACAGTGCTTATTAGCTGTAGATTTTCATTGCTAGACTGCAGGCACTGCTGTAACTGTAATACTTGTAGCAATTGTGACCGGCTTGGTGCTGTATTTTGCCTGGCATGCATGCAGATAAAGAAGGCTAACGTGACGAGGCTGTGCCGGCAGAGGAGCATCCTGACCGTGAACGGGCAGTTCCCTGGCCCGACCATCCGCGCGCGCAGGGGCGACGTCATCGTCGTCAACCTCCGCAACCATGGCGACAAGAACATCACCATCCACTGGCACGGCGTTGACCAGCCTCGGAACCCTTGGTCCGACGGTCCGGAGTACGTCACGCAGTGCCCCATCCAGCCCGGCGCCGCCTTCACCTACCGCGTCATCCTCTCCCAGGAAGAAGGCACCCTCTGGTGGCACGCCCACACCGGCTTCGACCGCGCCACCGTGCACGGCGCCATCGTCATCCTCCCCAACCACGGCCACGCCTTCCCCTTCGTCCAGACGCCGCCGCGCCCAGTGGTGGAGGCCGAAGGAATACCGCCAATCATCCTCGGCGAGTGGTGGCGTGACGACGACGCCGACGAGCTCCTGCGCGACGCCGTGCGCACCGGCCGCGACGTCAAGCCCTCCGACGCCGCCACCATCAACGGCGAGCCCGGCGACATGTTCCCGTGCTCGGAGGCCGGGACATTCAGGGCCCGCGTGGAGCGCGGCAAGACGTACCTGCTCCGCGTGGTCAACGCCGGGCTCAGCAACGACGTCTTCTTCGCCGTCGCCGGCCACCGCCTCACCGTCGTCGCCACCGACGCGCGGTACACCAAGCCCTTCGCCGCCGACCACCTCATGGTCGCCTCCGGCCAGACCGTCGACGCGCTCCTCCACGCCGACGCCAACGCCGGACGGTACTACATGGCCGCGCGGACCTTCGCTTCCAACACTGTTGTCGCCGCCTTCAACAACAGCACCGCCACGGCCATCCTCGAGTACACCGACGCGCCTCCACCGTCAACGCGGCCGGCGTTCCCGGACACCACCCTGCCGGCCGTCGACGACATGGCCGCGGCGTTGGCGTACACGGCGCGGCTGCGTTCCCTGGCAACCGCGGGGCACCCAGTGGACGTGCCGACGCGCGCCGACGAGCGGCTGTTCGTGACGATGGCCGTGAACCTGCTCCCCTGCGCGCCGCCGTGCGGCGGGCCCAACGGCGACCGCCTCGCGGCGAGCCTCAACAACGTGAGCTTCGTCAACCCGTCCGGCGCCGACATCCTCGGCGCCTACTACCACCACCACCACCGGCACCACCGCGACGGCGTGTACGACGCGGGGTTCCCCGACGAGCCGCCGTCGGCGTTCAACTTCACGGACCCGGGCATCCCGGCGGCGGGGCTCATCGGCCCGTTCACGGAGACGGGCACGAGGGTGAAGGTGGTGGAGCACGGCGCCGCAGTGGAGGTGGTGTTCCAGGACACGGCGGTGCTGGGCACCGAGAGCCACCCCATGCACCTGCACGGCTACAGCTTCTACGTCGTGGGGAGAGGTATCGGCAACTTCGACGAGGCCAGGGATCCCAAAGGATACAACCTCGTCGACCCGCCGTTTCAGAACACGGTGGCCGTGCCCAAAGGCGGCTGGGCGGCAATCCGATTCCGCGCGACGAATCCCGGTGAGTAAACCATCATTTCTCCTAATTGATACTACATATGGTCCTATTTCTACATTGTGATCGAAGCGGATGGAGTGATTTTGTGTCTCTTTTTTTTTTTTTGGCTTGTTCATTTACCAGGGGTGTGGTTCATGCATTGCCACTTTGATCGGCACGTCGTGTGGGGAATGGACACTGTGTTCATCGTGAAAGATGGCAAGGCCCCTGAAGCCAAGATGCTGCGCCCTCCTTCGGACATGCCAAAGTGCTGATGGAACAGAAGCATGAATGGCAGTGTTGTTCGCATGGTGGTTTCCTTTTTTTGTTATTTTTCAGTGCATTGTTTTCATCATTATCAGGGAACAATGTTTGTTTCAGTACATTTTGGCGTCACAATCATGCCCAAGTGTTGGAGGGAATAGGGCATGGCAGTGTTGTCTGCATTACAATTTCTTCGTTTTTAGTACAATTGTTAGCATTGGCATCACAATCAAGCAATACTGTTGTTAAAGAACAATTTTTTTGTTCAAATTGCTGAGAATACAAAATATCTCCATATGGTCTTTGTCATAGCAACCCATGGGCATATTTTCTAATAACAAATATCACTAAAATGTGCATGATAACAAGAGGTACAAGGTGAGTTTATCGTAATGATTTACAGTTGCATGCTAAAGTACTCGTCCTTAATGTTCTTTAACTTTACAACAACATCTGTCATTGTTGCTCTTTCATCAGGCAAATGACTTGAGCATAGTAAGCCAAGCTCCATTATTGACCTGACGCAGCAGTATTGTCTTTTGGAGGACTCACAAGAGGAACTGGTATCCTCACCATGAATACCATCACCTTTTTTATCATCTTGCAGTAAGGTTTTATCAACAACAGCAAGGAGTTCTGAAGGAAAAGCATCACTAACCCACTTGCGCAGGGTGTGTTCTCCAGTGAACATTGGATCCGTGGGTCCCTTCCCTGTGAATATCTCCAGAAGCATGATCCCGTAACTGAAAACATCACTCTTACGTGATGCATTCCCAGTCAAACTATACTCTGTTCAGTTTGAAACGGTAGTAAGATGGCAGGTTTGTGATAACAATAAATCAATACCAAAACACATAAAACGATGTAATATAGCCATCTCTATTACCTGGTGCCATATAGCCTACTGTTCCGGGCATGCTTGCTGAAACCATGGAGTTTCCATCACCAAGGAGTAATCTTGCAATGCCAAAGTCAGCGACATGCGCAACCATGTCTTCATCCAGCAACACATTGCTAGGCTTTAAATCACAGTGCAAGACTACCTCAAAGTGCTCATGGTGCAGATAAACCATTGCCATCTATTATCTTATTAAAGCAGAAGCAAAAGGAGCCACCAGATTCACCGAAAGGGCCTACAAATTCCCACGTTAATCTAAAAAAGAGAAGGATATAAGCCATTGGATTTTATGAAGATCCAACGGTCTAGATGATCTAAAAAGTTAATATAAAATCTGGCTTAAAAACACATATTAATTTGGAAACAAGAATTAAAAAAAGAAAATTAGCAGATCATATGTGGAGTCCATGTCCGATACGTGGAATATTTCCAATGCATACACGTTAATAATATTTGATCCGGCTGATGGATCAAGTGTCTGAACACATGCTTACTATTTTTTTCTAAACCATATCATATACGTTAATAGTAATTATGTTAATACCAAGTATGTAACCATGAAGATATGGACTTGGGTACCCGGCCTATAGACCTCATTATGCTATAGGTAATTTAATCATTATACGCTAGCAATGTGTGTATCTCAATTAGTTCCTAGGTCACGTGCTCACGTTGCAAACTATGCTTTTATGTAATTTAATCATTATGCTAGCCTGTGTGTCGCATATGATTATATCAATTAGAATTAGAATAAGGACGCGTTTTATCTACACGCGCGTGTAGCTACTCTCACCATCAGAATACCAACATACGTATGTGTACATACTATTTTATCACTTTGAGTATGTCCACATACTAATTCTAAGATAATCCAAAGGGATATTCATGAAAAAATTCAAAAGCATCCCTAATTTTTAATTTATTTTATTGTACCTTATTACTAGTACATAAAAATTAGTATGTCCACATACTCTATGTATGCTCACATACTCAGCGTATATACCACCACAGATGGTGTAGTATCATCACATACTACATATACATACTCCTGGTTGGGTCAGATACGTCATGTATCATGAGATACGTAGGTAGGAGTAGCTACACGCGCGTGTAGAAAGGATTTTCCCTTAGAATAAAATAAGACTAATTTATTGCTTTCATGGTACTCCCTCCGTTCTAAATTACAAGTCATTCTAACTTTCTTAAAAAGTCAATCTTTCTCGAGTTTGGCAAAATTTATACAATAAAGTACTGATATTTATGATATCTAATAAGTATCATTATATATTGTTATTGCATAGCTATTTGGTGCCATAAATGTTTATAATCATTTTTATAATTTTGTTTAAAGATAAAATAGTTTGACTCTTAAAAAATTAGAGTGAGCTATATTTTGAAACGGAGGGTGTAGGAAACAAGAGTATGAGTGTCGAATATAAAAAACCGCATCCAAGACATCTGAAAGAAAAAAAGAAAAGTGGCTTGCCGGATTCACAATAAGGAATAAGCAACATTTGGTTAAACTATAATATAAACTTCTAATCACATGCCTACAAAGCAATAACTAATGTTCTATCAAAGAATAGTAAACATATCATGGCATGTAGTTAATATTTTCCCCTTTAGCCATTAAAAACATGTTTTGGTTAAAGATAGCAATGGGCATAGAATATCTGCATGCCCGCGGATACCGCGCCCACTGATCGCGGATGCGGGTAAAAGTCTGTGCCCACGGGCACGGGCACGGGCACGGGAAAAACTTTGGACCCAATCAACGAATATTTGTTCACGGGCATAGAGAAATAGGATGCGCATTCATGAACCTTCCACACCTGCTTCACCTCCTGACATGTGGCCCCAAATCCCAAGTATATAAACTCGAGTTAGGGTTTCAGCCCAACCACTCGCCCAGCTCGCCCATTCCTGCCTGCAGCCGCCGCAAAACGCTCTAGGCAGGGGCACTCTGACATCCGCCGGCCGCCGCCAACGGATGCTCCGCTGCCGGCTGCCAAGGGTTGCTCCTCCGCGGCCCTATGTGCTATTGCGCCACCGGCCATCAAGGCCTGCTCCAGACCTCCGCCGCACGCCGCCAAGGGCTACCCTGCCTCAGCCATTCAAGCCGCCGCCCACCGCCAAGGGCTCCTCCTCCGCGGCCCTCCAAGCCGCCGGCCATCCTCCGCCCCTCCCCATCTGCCGATGCGCCATCAGTTGATGGCTTGACGCTGACCCCAACCTTTTCCGCTTGCTCGATGCCTGACATCCTCGGCGGTCCAGCCGCAAGCCCGACGCCCTCGGTCCCCTACCCCGCTGTCTTCGGCCGCCTGCCGCTTGTGGGTCACGGGCGTGCCCGTGGGCATGTAATATCCGAGGATCACGGGCACGTGCAAGATTTTTTGCCCGTAGTGGATCGCAAGCACAGGCCTGGGGTTTTGCTCGCGGGCACGGATCCTCCAAGCCTATATCCGCGCGGATCTTATCCGTTGCCATCTTTCGTTTTGGTCCATATGATGGCACATAGTTAATAACTTTACTTTAGCCATTAAACATGTTTTGGTTTCATATGATGACATGTTGTCAATATTTTTTCTTTAGCCATTAAAACATGTTTAGGTTCTATGTAGCTAAAATCATAGTTCTTTGATGTGCCTTCAAAAGATCTAGGGACCTGCCGCTACCTATATGGGCAAATACAAAATTTGGATGAGTGTGAGCATATGTATATGTGTAGTAAGCTCTTTTCTATAGTAGGTAAAACTAAAGTAAATTAGATAAAGAGATATTTATATGTGTGTACACAAAAAATAAAATACCATGAATAATAATTTTTTAAAAATAACTAAAAGAGTGTGTCATATGTAATATTTATCAAGAAAAACAATAGCTGGTATAGAAAAAAAAGAAACAATATGCTTGAACTATCGCTCTACCAATCAATCGTCATCTATTGCAAGCTTTTTCCACATAAGTTACAAAGAACCCTTTCATGTATTAGTTTGTCATGGTTATCCATAGACAAAAAAAGAAGAAGAAATACCTACTTAGGCTTAGTATAGTAAGATAGATAAACAACATTGTGCAGACTTCTTCTTGGTTTGTTTTATGTTCACTTCTTTTTATTTCAATATATAACTGATAGAGACTAAACCCCTCCCATTACACAAAACTAAATCATCACCTTTTGCATGCATTGGCTAACTACTCATATATGTCGAGAATTTTTATGAGACAACTCTTCCTATCCACACTGTACGGGTGGACAATTTTATTGCTCATCACCGCGCAAATTCATCATCCAATTGCACTCTCATCTCTTCCTTCTATGTTTTGGTTCAGTTTCATGTGTGCAAAACTCCATATTTTAAACTTTAGTTACTAAATAAATATAATAAAAAGGGATCTTTATATATGGAGTTTGCTTCCCATTACAAATGGGAAATGAAAAACTTTTTTCATTATTTTGTTTGAAATTTAGGTGTTTATTAATTATATTTGATTTGAAAAGAATATGTTATTTTCTTATTTTTGAAAATTCTATATTTTATATATTTATTAATTAATTTGGTACAAAATGACCTTTAACCAACTACTGCTAGCAATGAGATGTATCCACTAAAAGAACATTGACTGCCAGTTGCATCCCTCTGATTGACACACTAACTGGTAGAATGTTCCCTCACTAGCCCGTCGTTGGTGCTTGATCAGATATTGTCGCGGGAAGAAGAGTTCAGAGAGACCTTATTCCAATGTGCAATTATCACCACCACTTTGTGCCGGCGCTAGAGATAATATAAACCCTAGAAGAAATTAGGATGTAACTAAAACTAAATTTATAAAGGGGACGGGTCCCCACTCTGGATTTCGGTGAGATCGCTAGAAGGGAGAGCAAGGAGCAAAGGCATGGAGGCAAACCTAGCAGTGGCCTATTTTCTAGAAAGTGGTAGATTTATTAATATTAAATTTAAACAAAATAATTTACATGTTATGACATGAACCTAATGACAAACAAATAATAGCTTGGGTTGAAATAACTGTGCACAAAATGAAAAAGAAAACTATTACATCTTGAGACCCATAAGCTCCATGGATGTCGTCGAAGATACTAAACATGACACGACCGTGGTAGTAGTAACCGTGTCAATTGAGAAAATTGAGTAGGAAAACAATACTCCTTTGCCTCTCTCTTCGTTGAATGCAATTAGGTTATGCCGCTACTTGCTCACGACACTCTTGGTCAGGTAGAGCCGACAGCTACCAAGCCAATAATATAAATAAAAAAATTTGTTCCTATATTTCTTTCTCCTGAATTCATCCTCCAAAAATGTTACAATAACTTGGTAGGTTATAATGACACGAATAAATAAAACTATTTTATTTTTTATTCATTCTAAAATAAAGTATCCAAATTTAAGCATAAAAATGCTAGCTTCCGCGCAATTTGCGCGGGCCACCTTGCTAGTTGCTATGTCTAGTATGATATCCAATCTCTGTACAAGATCCAAGGGCTGGTTACCACTAATGACAGCCACCTGTCCAAGCTCCCATTTGGCATGTATTTCAGGACTAGTGCCTTAAAATCAAGATTGGAGCAAGTGCTACGTATCTTCACTAGGTTCCGGTGCCTAGCCATGCGAAGTGCAGGACACTCAATGTCAAAGCTCTTTGATCCTCCCTCATGATCCTCCCTCAGGGCGAGAACGACGACGTGCTCTTGGTGGCGCCGGCCGCATGACACGCCCACCCAGCTGCAGGGGGATGCGTTGGCCGTCCAGTTGCTGCGCAAAACGCCTAGCGGGTCGGTGACCTGAGCTTTGAACGCGAGCAGTGCATCCACATCACTTGAGATGCCTGGAGCGCCTGCGACGCCGAGGAGGAAGAGGAACTGCAACAGAGCCATGGCGTGGAACAGGAAGTGGGAGAGGCCCATGGCGCGGCAACGGCGTTGGTTGTGGACTGCGTGGGAGACCAGTGTTGCCCTAGGGCCTGGCCTGTGTTGGATCCTATGAAGTGGAATTTCACTCTAGCAATTCGATTGTGCTTTAGGGTTCCAAATCATTTTTTTGTTTGTTTGGATGCGCATGGATTTTGTTTATAGGAACTAAACTCAGAAGGTTGTTTGGATATATATTCAAAAAAAAAGAATCAAATCAACACGGAACACTCACGTCTAGAACGAGAAGAGCATAACTGAACATGAAAAATTAACAGATCGAATCCATCCGCTCAACAGTGCTCTTTTCCCATCTGGTCATGGTGACGTGGTGCCCCAACCAGCCGCCGGGATTGCATGGAAGCACCTGCCGGCGACGTGGAAGGAAGTGCCTTCCGGTAGGGATAATGCACATGAGAGCGATGGGGAAGCGCCTGACCCTGACGGCGGCGAGGCGAGGGTTTGCAAGGAGGTCGTAGCGGGGAAGCACCTTGGGTTACCGTCGATAGCAAGTTGGTGGAGAAGCGCCCGGCGGCGAAGTTGGCCATGGCGGCGTCGAGCGCGAGCAGGCGAGGAGGAGACGGGAGACGGGAGGGGATGGAATAAGTTTCTATTTTTTTTTTCAAGATTTTGGGGTTCCTTGTGAAAGATTTTTAGCAACTAGTCTATAAAGCCCATCAAAGCCCAATTGGTAATGGACCATTCAACTTTTTAATAAACAACCTTGAACACAAAAATATTGATCAACATTTCATCTTCCGAAAATGTTGAGCCCTAACTTTTAAAAACAATGTTAACCAACATTTTCAAGAAATGTTGACCTCAACTTTTTTTTCGCTGACATTTGAAAATGGTTGAGTCTCAACTTTTTCGTTGGCATCACAATCAAGCAAGATCGTCGCAATTGTTCAGGAATATGAAGAACGCAGGTTATGTGGTTCATCAAGATGCATTAAAAAAAACACACGTCCGTTGTAGCATGTTAGAGTGAATTTAGAAAGAAAGATGTGCTCAACTGCCAAATGGTGTTGGAACGAAGCATCGCAAGGGGATATCAACTGTACTTTTATTCGTATGTGAATATGAATAACGCGATCACCAAGCAAATATATGCCCCTCATCAGTCACCACCAAGCAATTTCGTCTCCGGCCAGTATACACGTGAATCAGCAAAATTTATCCCAAATCGATCTATGCACCTCAACTCTGAACCGAAATCGAGCAGTATCTATGTACACAACTACTACTAGTGAACCGCATCAGTCAGCAGGCGCGGCTGCAAGGAGAAACCGATCGAGCGCTGCAAGGCGTCAGACAAGGAGAAACCGATCGAGCGGCTGCAAGCCCAGAAGCAGCAGAGGGAGCAGCATGGAGAGCGCGCCGGCAGCGTGGTGTGAGCCGGCCGCCATCGGGCGCGGCACCGGCGCGGCGCCGGGGTTGGCGTCTTGCTGCGGCGTGAGCGTCGTGGGCCTCCGGCTCGCCGGCGCCGGGCTGGGGCTGGGGCTCGCGTCCGGGCCGTCTGCCACTGCCGCGTTCTTATAGCCTGCAGGAAGATCAGATTAATTAGACACTCAGATATATGCAGCTGAAACGAGAGGTATAGTAGATATGGGTCTTGGTCTTACAGTCGAACTTCTGCCAGCTCAGGACGGATTTCTCCCGGTTGAAGACGACCTTGAGCCCGGTCATGAAGTTCTCTGCAGATGCATCAATCAATCAGGTCCATGATCCCTGTCTGTTCACTCCACCAAAAATTATGAACATGGCAGGATGGATAATGAAGCCGGCGGGGCTTACGGCCGATGATGTTGATGGGGATGTCGCTCTTGAGGACGGCGAGGCAGTAGCCGACGGCGCGAGGCTGGCCGTTGGTCTCGTCGGCGAAGACGATGATGGACCGGGTGACCGGGAACAGGGCGCCGCCCTTGGTCGTCAGGCTCACCTCCGGCAGCACCACCTCCGTCTGCCCAGAGCTGCACGCATGCATTTCGATGCCGACGTACAGATCCAAGGATTCAGACTACGACTCCTAGTGTAGTGATCGAATTAAGCTGCATGCATGCTTGAATTGTTACCTCAATCCGTAGCAGTACTCGAAGGGAACATCTGAAGAGGCACTGCTGAAATTGGCTCTCTTCTCTCGAATCTGCGAGTTGAACTGCAGCGGGACAAGAACAAGATCACATCACATATATATATGAGCTTGTTTCCTTTGTTATAGAGGGAGTATATTGATTGCTTCTCAGATGTCAAATTAATTAATAACAACGACGTTGCAAGGACAAACTCACGTTGGTTGCGAGCTCCGTGTACTCCGGGTCGTTGAGGTAGGTGAAGGAGGTGCCCGAGTCCATGACGGCGGTGAACTCCGCCGCCACCGACCTGGTCTCGACGTTGATGGCCGTGAAGCTCACGTTGTACGTCGGGCGTGTGGCCCTGGGGACGAATGGCGTCTCCGACTGGCCGGGCCCGCCGGCGTCGCCGAAGTTGATCCTGCCGTGGCCGTCGCGGCTGAAGCACATGGAGAAGCTGTCGGAGGCCACGAGGCCGCTGGTGGCGAGCACGCTGGGCACCGACACCTTGTCCATGCCCAGGCCCAGCAGGCCGTCGAAGGCGCCGCCTTCCAGGAACAGGCCCGTCTGCACCTGCCCGCACCCGAACACGACGGGCGCCTCCACGGCGGCGCCGCCGGCTTCGCGGGTGAGGTGGAGCACGTCCCGGACGAGCACGCCGGAGGAGGAGGTGTTGGCGGACACGTAGCGCACGCCGTACGGGCAGCTGCCGTTGGTCGCGGCGGCGCTGCAGCCGTTGGGCCGGTCGCAGAGCGGGTCGGCGCAGGTCACCTGCTTGCTCGTCGACGACAGCTTCGGGCTGTAGGGCTTGAGCACGTCCTGGCCGGTGCCGTTGCCGGAGAGCGGCGCGCACTGCTTGCAGTCGCATGGCACCCAGAAGAGGTCGCTCCCCGTGTCGAGCGCCACCAGGAACGTCGCGTTCGGGGTGCCCAACGACACCTCCGCGTAGTGCAAGCTGCAAATTAAATGACAAAATCCATCATTGGTTCGGATTTGTATTCAAAAAAGGGAAATCGATGGACTCACAATCCGAGGTCAGATAGGCGGTAGGTGTCGTTGCCGTCGGCGAAGGTGAGGAGGCCGCCATCGGCGAGGCCGCGGCGGGCGCGGTCGTGGCGGGACAGCGCCGAGTAGTACTCCGGCGAGCCCTTGGCCGGCCACTCCGCGGCGAGGGCGTGGTGGCCCCGCGCCGCCGCCCACCGCCGGACCACCGGGGACGAGCGGTGGTGGAGGTCGAAGCCCACGCACGAGGCCTCGCCGGCGGCAAGGCACGCCGCGACGACGGCGACGGCGAACAAGTAGCGGTGGGTGGAGCGAGCCATGAGGCGGAGGCGTGCAGAGGCGGCAAGATGACAAGTTGTTGGTGGGTTGAAGCATACCGCGCGCCCAACATCTAGTACTATCTTGTTTAGATTGAGAGAAGTCAAAGTCTCCCCTGCTGCGTGTTGCTTTCGTCAACGACGATCAGAGAGCCATGATGGAGAGAAGGAAGAAACGCGCGGCGAACGGCGTCAGCGTGTGGAGGACGACGACGACGATGGCTCATGGGCTAATGGCGCAGGAAGGTCCGGTCGTGTCCGCGTATGACTCGGTCGTGCTAGTCACAGTCACTGGTAAAACGTTTATGCTTTGATCCTTGTCCTTTCCGATAATTCTATGGAATCAATGCTCTTGTTTGATTATTTGCTTACATATAGTACATGTCTCGCAAGTAGCTTCTGTTCGTCATCTTTTGAAATTGTAAGGACTTGTAAGCGAAGCTGCGAGTTGGACTTTTTCACTCACCTGCCAGTTCGCATCGTCGATTCATGTGCTTGATTGTTCGTGGTCGTTGGAGGTGGATCATCACCACATGCATGTGACGTCGTCCTCAACAGCTCAAATCCTGATATCCTAGTATCTATTATAGCCTTATAGGGCTGTGCAACGAACCATTTGGCCTTGCTAGATTGCTCTCCATGCATACTACTATTTTCTTTTTGTTCTTCGTGCCGGCCTGATGAGCCTACAATCTAAGACTTTTTTTAGATGAAGACAATCTCTGCTCTAAGGTGCATGTACGCAATCTAAGACTGTATAATCCTCTTTATATTTTAATAAAGAATATAACTTTGTCAACTCTGTTTTTTTGTCCCAGCGGTCGCTAGGTACGGATGATGATCATATCCTTCTGTTGCAACTTCCAACTAGTACATCTTGTCTGAACGAACCAAAAACAGAGATAAAAAAAAGAGAGAATTTGTTTCACTATATATCCATTATCCAACACTTTACCGTGCCATTAGGGCTTAATTAAGTCCGAACCGGTGAAGAAGTACATGTGGAATAGTTCTTCACTACACTAAGGCACTTTAACTGCACCCACAGGCCTATATTTAAACACGGAAGCTACGTGCTTACCAAACATTTTGACTGCACCCACATGCCGGAGATTAGGAATAATGCCCTCTTCTCCATGGTGAAAGAGGAAAAGAAACGCGGGAAACGCCGGAAAAAGTTTGGCACCTCACGACGGTGACCATCCGTGTCACGATGTTAACATGTATTGCTACGTATTTTGACTGATTCGAAGTGGTTCTTTGGGTCAAGACAAAAGTGAGAATGCGAAGTAGAAGATTTATGTTTTGGCATGTCTAGGCAAAAATATACTATTGTCTCATAATAGTGCCTCCCCAATACGTGGCCCAGTTGGGTGGGGATGGGAGAATGAATACGGCCCAAGCAGCGAGGCCTAGTAGAGAGGATGCCACGCTACCGACGCCCATTTCAGATCTCGCACCAGAGAGGAACTGTTCCTCTCTTCTATTCCCCGTTGTTGTTGTTTCGTTGTGCTCGCAGCTTAAGATGTGCTCTCAACTTGTAATTCTTTTGTACTCTTGTGCTAAACTGCGCTCGCAGCTGCTGTTGTAATATGTGATTTATCATATCTATAATGAAAATTTAGGCTGGCATCTTGCCCGCCGTAGTACCTTAAAAAATACTTAGACTTGAGAGGCATACTGTTCCTGAATTGGTGGTGACATTTTACTACCACAAGTACACGTTCCAAGTTTCAAACACAAGCTCAAACAGTTGGTACAGCGATGTTTCTACTACTTTCCCTTCAATGCTGGTCATCCTGATGACCATTCTCCTTGAAATTTCACCAGAATGAGAACTTGGACCGAGTCAAAAAAAGGCCAAAACCTTTTGTATTGGTCGTCCGTGAGGAAGAGATGCCACATGGTTGCTCCCTTTCAATCTATACTATAAAGAGTGTGAGAATTGAAACGGTTTCTCACCCAAAAATCTACCTCCCTACCTCTCATAAATGACCCACCAATCAGGGCCAAACGGTGGCATCAGGGCCAAACGGTGGCTCCGGACGGCCAAATGAGAGGGAGTAGACGCATGGTCGTCACTCCTCCCGTTGAAAATCGGCCTCGGCGCACCTCTGTGTCTCTGTTTTTCTCACCTCTCGATCTTGCTTACTCGCCCGCGTACCGCTTGAGGTCCACGCCTTCAATCCCGTGTCATTCCTTCTCCGCAATCCCTCTTGTCGGTGCCTTCCTTTTTGAGCCGTGTCTGCTCCTCGCCCCTGCTCCTCGCCTCTTTCCGCGACGCCCCTACCGAGTCCGCCTCGGCCCTGTTTACATGTTTCGTGAAATTTTTTTCGAGTATGTTCCCTCACATGCATGGCATATTAAATGTAGTCGAAAAAAATAACCCATTATATGGATGGAGTGTACTTCGCGAGACGAATCTAATGAGCCTAGTCAGGTCGTGATTAGACAATAAATTGCTACAGTAAACATGTACTAATGACGGATTAATTAGACTCATTAGGTTCGTCTTGCGATGAACTGACATATTCTGTAATTAGTTTTGTAATTAGTCTATATTTAATACTTCAAATGTGTGCCCGACGTGCTGTAAACTTTTTCGCGAAACGATCTAAACGCGGCCCTCGCCTCGCCTCGCCTCTCCCCTCCCCTAACCCTACACCTCGCCCCTGGCTTCGCCGTGCAGACCAGCGACCGCCTCCCTCTAAGAGGAACTATGCCGTGCAGGTTGTCGCGTGGACGGCCATCCCCACTCGGCACTGCAGATGAAGGGGAAGATGGTGGCCGAGGAGGAGGAAGACGTGGACGACGACAATAGCGAGGATAATAGCGGCAGCGGTGAAGACGACAAACTCGACGAGGACCCGCTGGCTGAGATTGACCTCATCAACATCCTCTCCTCGTAGAGCCGCTGCGCTCTACGGCAGCCTAGAGCGTACCTCGTCCCGTCGGAGGAGGCTGCCGCTGAGGACGCTGATGCCGACGGCACTGACATGGTTCCCGATGAGGGAGCGGATGGGAGGACAACGATCAGGTCTGCGGCGCCACAGACTCACTAGGTAATTTCTTGGTCCTGTGCTCTTGCCGCCCTCAAATGCATCTATGATTATGAATTGCTGCTGGTTGTGTACATTTTGTTTTGTGTCATCCCCGATCCGCATCTTCCAGGTCAGTCCTCCCCTCCCTACAATCTCATGTTTGCCCTCTTTGATTCCATCTCCCCATCTCGAGATACTCGATTTGACTTGCTTGTCTTGTTTTATTGCAGGCAGTGGATTTACGGAGTCCACATGCTCTAGGAGATGAACCAACATCGGGGTAAGTTTTTTTCTTTCCTCTCGGCAACCCTCCCCGTATTTTTGCCGAGCGTGTTTTGATTTGTAGGGGTACTGGATCTTACGCTTGTCATCCAACATGTGAGAAGGGAATCCACGTTCTATTGATTAGAACCTGTGTGCTTACTGTGGCTGTCGACCTTATGAAGATTGGATATATGAAAAATGTGAAGTGGTTCTTGTTTGTGCAAAATAGGTCATGTTAGGGTTGCTCGTGCCACCCTCAAATAACAATAATCTATCTGCGGCACCCAAATCATGTCTTGACCATTTAACATACAACTATAGTTCACTTGTTTATACAACATATTATAACTTATGAAGATGCAGAGTGTTGCAAAAATTTATAGTCTGATGTTTTTTTTTCTTGAGACTGGTACTGCAGATCTTTTTCTGATTTTAGTAAAATATGATTGAAGGTTAATCACATCTTTGTTATTTTTATTTTCAATGCTAGGTATGGACAGGGTCAGGAGCGAGAGTGGTGAAAGGAATTAACGAAGGTTTTCGCAGACAAAGGTAATCGTTTTCCCTTGTATGTTCAGTTATTATTGCATAAGGTTTTTTGTCTTTGCCATTGCCCTCTATTTTTTTTTTATGGTTTGAGGTGTTGCCATTTGAGATGATGTACTGTGCACAATATGAAGAAATAGCAGGCTGGCAAGCTTAATCACAATGCATACCTCTCTGAACTCTTCTGTTATTTATGAATTCTCATTTAGTACACTGGTTAATCTAAATCATCGATAACCAAAATGAAGGCACCATTCACTCTTGATGGACTGAATGCGGCAGCGGAACGCTACCGACGCCCATTTCAGACCTCGCACCGAAGAGGAACCGAGAGTTCTTCTCTTCCATTCCCCGTTGTTGTTGTTGCGTTGTGCTCGCAAGTTAAGATGTGCTCTCAACTTGTAATTCTTTCGTACTCTTGTGCTAAACTGCGCTAGCAGCCGCTGTTGTAATATGTGATTTATCATATCTATAATGAAAATTTAGGATGGCATCTTGCCCTCCGTAGTACCTTAAAAAATACTTAGACTTGAGAGGCATACTGTTCCTGAATTGGTGGTGACATTTTACTACCACAAGTTCACGTCTAATTTAGTGTGAAATGGATATGCAGGCAAAGCTATCTAGTCCGACCTATAAGGCAAGTAGGCAAGTAGAGGTGGCAAATGACTCAACACGCGATGAAGGTGTGGTATGCCATTCTAATTTGTAGTGAAAGCATAGCACAAAGCCTATCCTTCCTACGGTGTGTCTGATTTTGCGGGATGATTGGATTACCGATCTTACCTTCAAAGTGGAATCCAACCTTATTTTGCGCCATGGGACGGAATGGATCGGTTCATCACCACCTCACTCTATCACTCATCCATCGGAGGACATGTACTAGGCTATTATTAATCGAACTAACACCCTCTCTCACTAATTAATCGGTCAATGTTCATCTGCTTTTGACATGATCCAGTCAGGTCAGTGTGAACGCCTGAATCATGGCTACAGTGGATACAAAGGTTAGTGTCATACATTGGGTGTTTGCTGGTGCATGCTCCTGCACCACATTTGATTATGTTGTTATGTACTCCGTACGCTTAACAGCGGCGCAAAAAGAGGGATGCGGACATGCTTAACAGTGGCGAACTATCCACTCTACTTGCTGGTACCGGTCGTCGTCTTCTCATTCCAGCTGCTGAATTTACTGAATTTACAGAGTTCGGACGCAAAAGATTCAGGCTTGTGTTGTACTTGAGTTAAGGTCTTGAGTTAAGATTCAAACCTGACCAAAAGTACTGAGTCATTAGGTTTGTGTTGTACTTGAGTTAAGGTTTGATGCCTCAAGTATCTCTTCTTAAGAAGTTGTTGTCATAAACCATCTTCATTGAACAATTTATAAAGCCATTTACTTAGGAGACACTGGTTCTGTATCTCTATATTCAAAATACCCAAACCCCCATATCTTTGGGCCGACAAATTATGGTCCACTTTGTTAATCTATATTTCTTATTATGATCGTCCCCTTACGAAAAAGCCTAGACCTGTAGTAGTTCAATTTCTCATGAACACCTTTAGATACCTCAAAGAAAGATAACATAAACATAGCTAGACTAGTTAGCAGAGAGTTAATCAACACCAGACGTCCACCAGTGACAGCTTTCCTTTCCAGCCGCTAAGTTAGCACAAAGTTAATCAAAGCCATGCAATTAAAGACCATTATATGTGCATCATGGCTACAGTGGATACAAAGGTTGGTGTCATACGGGTGTTTGATTATATTCTTAGCAGCGGCGCAAAAAAGACGGATGTGGACATGTTTAACAGTGGTTAAATATCCACGCTACTGCTGATACCGGTCGTCATCTTCTCATTCCAGCTGCTGAATTTCCAGAGTTCAGACGCAAAAGATTCAGATTTGTGTCCAGCTGAGAACGGAACGGTGAATTTCCAGTGGTCAGGCGTAAAGATTCAGTCACAAAGTTTGTGGCTTTTCGATTGAGCCGTAGAAGCCGATGGTGACCCTTGGGACACAGGTAGGTGAAGCTGCCGGGCAGAGTCATCAGCCAAGTGTGACCAGACCAACTACATTCACATGTGAACACATTTACAAATCAGATGGTCATATCACAAATTTCTTATCCCCTTGCGATTATTGAAGAGATATCACCGAGAGGCGAATCTTCGGGCTGCTTCGTGTTCGTGAGGTGATGAATTCGACATCGAGGCTAACGAATTTTGTTCTGTCTTTAGTAGTACTAACTAGTAAGCTGAACGAACAGCAATCAGTGGATTTGGTCAGATATTTTCAGCAGGCAGATTTCGTTAGGGACTAATCCGCAATTAGAATTTCAGCAGGGTTGGTAGCCTCAAATCCCTTCTCTGCCTTTTTCTGTTGTGTCTACTCGTCACACGTCATCTAAGCGTGTCTGTTGCAACGGGCCACACACCACGCTTTCGCGCCACTAGTCCCACCGCTCCGCCGCGACGAAGACGAAGCCCCCACCGCCGGTGATCCCCGGCCGCCGCAGTTGCCCGAAGCCACCCGTCCGTTAAGCCCTCGCCGCCCGTCGTCCCCGACTCCGGCCGGCCGCGCAGCCAAGCCCCCCTCACTCTCTCTCTCTTCCCCCGCCGCGCGCGTCGCCTCGTGGGCCGGTTCGGGTCTGATTGGAGCCACCCGACCCGTTTGGCGGCAGCTGCTCCAGTTTCTTTTCCCCTTTTGTCTCTCGCGACTGCTATTTTCTCTCTCCCCTCTCGCTCGTCCAGACCAGACCGAGAGAGAGAAGGGGGAAGGAGCAGCAGCGTGGCCACGCCCAAATCGATCGACGCCCCTCGCCCCTACTCGCTGAATCCCAATCCGAGCCCGCCAATTGGGCGCCCGTCCTTCCAAGGTGATTTTTTTTTCCTATCACTTTTTCTCTCCCCCGTGTCCCCTCTTGGGAGCCGCGTGCCCCTGAATTGAGGCCTCCCTTGATCCGAATCAGCGAGTTTACTTTCCTGTGTCGGAGTGTTGTGATGTCGTTAGGTTTCTGTGTTTCTCTCTTTGAGTTAGGAAATTGTGCTTGGTTTCTCCAATTGACGGGTTTGCCTGTGCCCTGTCATGTGGGAAGCGCCTGCGCTATTGAACGGAGGGATAGAGTATTTTCGGGGGAAATTAATGTGTCAATTATGGTGTCTCCGTTAGCTCCCCGTTTGATGATACCGTTGATCTACCTATTGGTATAAATGAGTCCTGTCCCAACAGAGCTTTGCAGTTACCTGAGAGATGGGGGTTTGTATAATTACATTTTCTGAGTATTGTTTTAATTGTCATTTACTTGCCAAATATTTGTTTGGTTTATCCAACAGAAGAAGTACTTAAAATTCCAGCAATTGTCATTAGATTTTCACTATTTCTAAGCCAAATACTAGCTTTGAACAGTTGTTCGAAGGGCATGTGAGGTTTATTTCCACTTTTAGTCTAGTAATACTAACAAGGAGATTTCTGAAGCCTAAAAGGGGTTTTTTTATGAGCAGCTATGCTAACACTGATGCGATACCTGTAATATCCTTGCTAACCTGAAATAAAAAAAACGTTTTAAAAGGTGTTGTTATCCTTGAATCTGTACAGAATTGCAGAGATTTCAATTCAATGGGCTTCTGAGAATTGTGCGTAAGCTGTAGCTATGTTGTTTTTGTTCCAGGACACAGGGGAGAAAAGCACTGGCGTGCTGAGAAGCCCAACTGCACTTCTCTTGGACCACAGATGAAGCGAACTCGAAGGCGTACGTGGGAGGGATGACTCATGAGGGATGCTAGTGACATTGATGAACTTGTTACGGGCGTGCTGGCGACCGTCATCGAACCGGCATGCCCGAACAGGCTCTGATGTTTCCGGAAGGCAGGATGGGCTTCTGTGGTACAAGGATACCGGGCAGCATGTCAATGGGGAATTCTCCATGGCCGTTGTCCAGGCCAATAACTTACTTGAGGACCAGTGTCAGATTGAGTCGGGCCCTCTGAGCTTTCTAGATTCTGGACCATATGGCACTTTCGTTGGCGTTTACGATGGACATGGTGGTCCAGAGACGGCTCGCTATATCAATGACCATCTCTTCCAAAATCTGAAAAGTAACTTGCTAACCTTGTAATGCCATGCTCTATCATGATTTTTGTTTCTTAACCTTATATCCGTACTTTGTTTTCAGCTCCATTTAAAGGGAGCAAATCCAGTGGTTTAATTCATTCTTTCATGGATTGTATTGCAGGGTTTGCATCTGAGCAGAATTCAATGTCTGCTGATGTACTAAAGAAAGCATACGAAGCTACAGAAGATGGATTCTTCTCTGTTGTTACCAAACAGTGGCCTGTAAAGCCTCAGATAGCGGCTGTTGGCTCATGCTGCCTGGTTGGTGTAATTTGCGGCGGCATGCTTTATGTTGCCAATGTTGGGGATTCCCGTGTTGTTTTAGGAAAACATGTTAAGGCCACTGGAGAAGTTTTGGCTGTCCAACTGTCAGCAGAGCATAACGTAAGTATTGAGTCAGTGAGAAAGGAACTGCAGTCAATGCACCCGGAAGATAGGCATATTGTTGTTCTCAAGCACAATGTTTGGCGTGTAAAAGGACTAATTCAGGTGTGTCCTCTGTAACTGAGAAGCACTCTATCTTTCAGGTTTTATTACAGCTATCTTACATTGCTCATTTCCGTTCTGGCAATAGACGCATCTGTAGTTTTGTCGCATATGTTAGTTTGTTTGGCCAGTGTGCATTTTTCCTCCACGTCGATAAGGAGCTAAAAGATCGACCACCTTAATACCTGCGCTGACTTGCTGGTTAGCTTGGTGCAGGCTCGCACCCCCCTCTCCTGATTATATGGCTTTGGTGACATATATTTACTGTTACACTGCCTTGAATTGTTGCCATTCTCCTTATCAGTTAATGCTGTTTGCTAAACGACACCATTCCTGTATGCCTTTGGAGACAAAACCAAGTAGTTGTAAGTGAACACTGCAACAAAAATAACCTTGTACACAATTATGCAAGATACTCCTTTGCGTTATGAATGATTATGGCACCATCCTATTCATTTATGCATGCAGGGAGATTAAGAATTGGATTTTTGTCAGTTTTATTTAATTTTATTTATACATTGTTAGTGCCTGAAGCTGTGAAGCATGTAGTAGCATAAAGCTCATTAAGTTCTTCCTCATTAGTTACTATCACTACTGAAGTTTTTGGTGAACAACATGTTCATTTAGCTTCATCAGTTAGCTTAACTTTTTATTACTTAAAAAAAAATTGATATTTGGTCCTCAACCTCCACCCTCCGCGCTTGTTTGGGTTTGGGTTTAATGGCATGCCACTCTGCTCTCTGAAGGGTTTGAATCTTATCCCCACCTATCATGCATTCCTGTGACATGCCAATATGGGCTTGCTATGATAAGATGCTCAGATATGTGATAAGCTTTCTTGTACGTGTAACAACTAAGAGATTTGGCAATACTTCCTACACTGTCATATCCGTCAATTGTTAAGTTTCTCTATTGTATGTTGCAGGTTTGCAGATCAATTGGTGATGCTTATCTGAAAAAGCAAGAGTTCAACAGGGAACCTTTATATGCAAAATTTCGCCTCCGCGAACCTTTTCACAAGCCTATACTGAGTTCAGAACCATCAATCAGTGTGCAACCACTACAACCACATGATCAGTTTCTCATATTTGCATCTGATGGACTATGGGAGCACTTAACCAACCAAGAGGCTGTTGATATTGTTCACAATAGCCCTCGCAATGTAAGTTACTCTTTTCTGTGTGTATGAGCTAGCATCATAAACATACAATACTTGACATTCTACTGCTAGCATGTGCAAGGTCAGTTATTTCAGATTAGTTCTTCTGTTCATGATAGAAAAATCTAAATATGTCTTCAAGTTACTAATTTTATGGTTGAACAAACTCAAGAATTAACTTGATATTACCTTCCGTTGTTGGGACATGGACCATGTGCTCAAGATTACATGGTGAATTTACCAAGTGCAGGATTGGCTTACACTAAACTATGACTTGCATCCTTGAAAAAGGATGAGGGATAATAACTTGCAAATATCATTGATTTACAACAACAAAAAACCATGGTCCTTGGGCACCTTGCACGTGTGCCTTCGAATTTGTTTAGAAATGTATATAAACAAAACATAGGGATCGATCGTGTTATTGTCAAAATGATGATCCGCTATTGTTGTATGCCAAGGTAAAAAATAGAAACAGTGGGTTGAATTTCCCGTTCCTATCCTGGAAGCATAGCATCTTTTTTTTCCCCTTCACCTTGGTTAGTCAATGGAAAGTGTATATGTGCTTAAATCTTCTTAGAAAGGCTCTGCAAATGATCATGCGGCAAATTTTGATTTTCCAATAACTCCTAAGTGAATAAATTTAACTGGTGATAGTTTCTTTAGGAATGTTTTTGTAAGAAAGTTCATTACACATACTGAGTGCTCTTAGCCAAACAGAAGGTGGCTTAAATATATGAAGGTAGCTGACTGTTAAGTGGAGTCATAACTGTGGCACCTGACGGTTCATGTATATATTAAATCTTTCAGGGCTGCGCTAGGAAGCTGATAAGAGCGGCACTGCAAGAAGCGGCCAAGAAAAGAGAGATGAGGTACTCGGACCTCAAGAAGATTGATCGTGGTGTCCGCCGCCACTTCCACGACGACATAACAGTCATAGTAGTGTTCCTTGACTCAAGCCTCATAAGTAGGGCGAGCACGCACCGAGGCCCTGCTCTTTCCCTGCGAGGTGGTGGCGCGGCCATACGCAGTAACACGCTCACACCAACCTGACTAGAGAGTGTCTCTGGCGGAGACGAAGCCCCTGACTGAAGAAGGTTATTTTTTTCCTTGCGTCGAATGTGTTATGTATGTACCGGCCAAGACCACCATCCCTCAATGGTGTAAAAGAAATCGGAGAGGCACAGAAGCTGCTCTCCCGGCGTCCTTTAATCCCCGCACAGTAATGTACGTGTCAAGATTGGCAATAGGTGTTGTTCTGATGATGTTCTGTGGAAAGCGCTAAATGTTGCCACCTGGAATGGCAAGCATGTGTTTGTTCCAATGGTGGAATTAACCCTAGTGCATATGTTATATATATGAAATAATAATCAGCAGCGGGAAGGAGTAACTTATTTAGCTGATGGTGTCAAGTGTATGTAAGCTTTGTATGTATACTGTTTTGACTCGTGCTGCATCTAAAAAGCTGAAGTGAAACTGCTGATCTCGTCTTTCTGGCTTGCTGTTTCAAGGAATGATGTTTGAACTGGTATATTTGAAGGTTGCTTACTGCTCGTTGATACGAATAGCATGTTTGCTTCTGCTAGTAAAACGGAAACTGGATCTTACTGGTCTGCAATACCGCAGATTGTGCTGATCTTTTAACAGCTGTTGTAGCAAATACACAGTTTGTTGGCCCATTCAGGTTTATGAACAACATCTTGGGTACTAAATACGGTAGTAGTACATAAATCGGTGAATGAAAATACTAAAACTTGTCCAAGTGAAAATGTGTTCAACTGAAGCTGCATTAGATCTCATTGGTGGTGTGCATATTGTCCTGATCTTTTAACAGCTTCAGCAACTAGTGTTCCACCGTCTGGCCCATTCAGGTATCAGATTGTACTACTACGTACATGATGATGGTCTCTCTCATCGTGCTGCGGCCTGCAGCAACCACCCCGTTGGTAGATGTGTGATGACTGATGATGAGGCGGCTGCCCTCACCTAATTCTCACCCACCGGGTGTCACCTCCATGCCTCCATGTCCACTGATGAGGCTGCTGCATCCGCATGGCGCGGCGGTGATGAGGCTGCTGCCTGCATCGCAGCCTGCAGGTGTGTTGTGTTTGACGCCTGCGGGCGGATAGATAGCCTGCCCGGCCACTCCGCGGCAGCAGCTAGTAGCTAGCTTATCTTGTGTTTGGGTATCTTGCTCGTCGGATCATTCATAATTCAGATCCGTATTTATTGGCATGGCTCAGCAGCAGCAACGCATACGCATGCGTGCCGTGCGTAGTGGCAGCCAGACCGGAAACAATTCGATTCGGGCATTATGATATCTTCCTCATGAATTATCTGACCTAACCTAATCAATCCACCCCATTGTTGTTGCTCTGTGTCGGCGTGCCAACCAGCCGAAATAATGAAATTTATTGTTTTGATTTGTTTCCGGCCGGTCTCTATGGCACAAGCTTCATACGCTTTTCAGAAAAAGTCTTGAGAATTATATGGATTTCAGTTGGAGCTGCACAGTTCCATGCCAGGCGTTACCGATAGGAGAAACACGTCGACCATGGCGTCCCATTCTGTACGTATGTTTCTCCGGCCAGCCGGAGCGCTCCATCTTCCGCTGATCAGCTGATGACAAGGAGCAACAAATGTCTGAGCATTACTTTTCCCCTTATGAAACCAGGTTGCTCATTGCTAATTTCTCTCTTCATTTTTTTTGGTTGAATTTGCCAAACCCTGACGAAGCTGAAAGGACGATACAAGACGAAGCCCAAGCACGGCAAATACTGTCCAACTGCGATAATATACATACATACTAGAACGAAGTTGGTAATATATTACACCAGATCACAGTCCGGAGATGGATCAGCCGGTCCTCCAAGGGTTTTCAGAAGCAGCAGCAGCAGCACTAGTATATTACAACGAACGAGGGAGGAAGATATACTATTATAGATCAAAAAAGAAAGATGCAAAAAAAGGTAGAACATACAAGCAGCAGCAGAAGCAAAAACCAAAAGCTCTCTATAAATTAAGGGTTCTATAGATGTCAGCCTCTTCCTCCTCCAGCTCCTCGATCTCCTCATCCTAGGCAGTACCAGCAGCAGTGTGATACAGGGCACATCGATCAACTCAGCAGCAAGCAAAGCATGCATCCATGGCGTCGGGGCATACGTCGTCTAGAGCTTCCTCCTGCAGAGCGGGCAGGACCCATGCTTGATCAGCCAGCCGTCGATGCACGGCACGTGGAACACGTGCCAGCAGTCCGGCAAGCTCCGCACCTTCTCCCCGACCTGGAAATCCTGCACGAACCAACAGATCCAGGGTAGAAGAAATCAACTTTCAGCACATTCGCAGTTTTGCATCACGGAGTGATGGTAAGGTGAAAATGCGATGGTAAGGTGATGAGCTGGGGGAGAGATGATCAGAGTTCTCCTAGTCCTGACCTGGAGGCAGACTGAGCAGCCGGAGAGGTCGCCGACGGCATCGCGTTTGTACTCCTCAGTGATACAGGACTCCGGGAGCCTGTCGATGGACGCCCGCGGCATGCCGTTGGTGGCCTCCACCTCGAACAGGTCCGGCGACTCCCTGAACGGCGACGAGTCCACCGCGTTCATCTGCAATGGCAGGCACTGTGTCAGGCATGGAACCGAGCATTGCACTATTGCATTGATTCAGTGAAGCACATGATCTATGGATCAACTGACCTGGCTCCGGACCACTCGCTGCACCGCCGGGTCGACCTTCTCGCGGACGAGCCTTCCGGTCAGGAGGCTGTAGATCACGTTCAGCTGCATCATCGCGCATTTGCACAAATTAGAATCGTCAGAATTAAGGCAGGAAGGATACCAATTCAACAGTACAAGACTACAACGAGGGGATCAGTCAGAGATGCTGCATCAATATCACACAAAATCGTGCCTTTTCATGAGCTACAATCACACAAGGCTCTTGCCACGATCAAGATGAGTGCAGACGTATGTGTAGTGTAGTGTAGGCTACAAAGAATGCAGACACTGCTTTGCAAAAAATATCCTACTAATTAGCTGGTAAGGTAGGAAAAGCTCAGCGTGACTCTTTGACTCTTGAGCAGCAACACGAACTGTAATCCACAAGAATTGTGCAGGCAGGAATTATTCAGAATGGAAGACCAAAAAGAAGGAAAATCCAAATGGATCTTGGGTTGCAGGTTTGAAGACGTCATTAGGCACTGGAAGAAACACTGCCAATACAATCCACGCATATAAACAACTAACAACTAATCAGCAGCACATGCCGACATGCACACAGAAGCACGCAATCGCACGCAAGCAAGCAGTTACGAGTTTGCTGTCCTACTCCCAGCTACTACATGCTTCTTGTGCTTGGCTACTACAGTAGCTGCTTGCTAGTGTCGTGAAATCATACTTACTGTCATCAACTAACTAATCATCCATCCATATTGACTTTATGGAGTGGTTCAGTGTTGAGTGGTGCTTACCACGTAGAGGATGCTCCAGATCCCGGAGCGGCGGGCCTGCCACAGGCGGATGGAGGAGTCGACGACCTCGATGGAGACGAGCGCGCCGGTGATGGCGCCGATGCCGGTGCCGCGGAACAGGCCGCTCTCCGTGGCCAGCCCGATGAGGCCGCCGGTCACCGCTCCCAGGAACAGACCAGCTGCATATATGCATGCGTCGGATGAGCTGCTTACTTGTTCAGTTAAGTTGCTAAAACAAAGGAAGAGTTTGTACTCTGGAATCAGTACGACAAGTTAAGCTTAAACCAAAGGCATCAACTCTTATGTTGCTTTTTTTTTGATGGGAGACAAGGCTGATTGTGCATCAGTTGTTGTCGCGGGGATCAGAGGCTGTGGTGTCAGCCAAAAGAAGGTGGTTGTGAAGTCGGGGCAATTGCAAACAAGCCTATGATCGATTTAGTACCAACACTTGATAAATTAAATCATGAAGAATAAAATTGGGGCAGAAACCCAAAAATAAGGAAGGATGGGGAAAAATCCACAACTGCAAAACATGAGCACAGGAGCCCAAATTGACGAGATCAGACAAGGGCGGCATCGTGAAATCATACACGGGACAGGACAGGATGATGGAGATCGAAGAAGCTGGGAAGGCCAATTAATGAAGGAAGGGGGAGCAAGTAAGAAAAAGCTTGAAAGCGCGTGGCGTACCGATGGCGAAGATGAAGGTGATGACTCCGCGGCAGACCCTGCGCATCATCTTCCTCCCCCTGGTGGCGCTGCCCCTCCCGCGGCTGCCGCCGCTGGCGCTCCTGGCGAGCGAGGAGAGCGAGACGTTGCTGGAGGTCCGCGGGAAGGAGAAGGGCCCGTGCTGCTGCGGCTGCGGCTGCAGGAACGCGCCCGACGACGGATCCATGCCGAACCGGTAGCTTCAGGCGCTTGTTGAATCCTTCCGATCGATCGCCTAGCCTAGCTTGGGGAGACCGATGACGACGACGAGCAGAAGAGCAGAAGAGCAATGCAAACGCAAATGGGATCCCTGGATGGACTGGTAGGCTAGAAGAGAGGAGGGGGAAGGCCGGAGGGTGGTGGTGGGCTTTTATGGCGCCAACCACCCCGTCGCCGCTGCATTTATGCCGCGCGACGAGGCGAGGCGATACGCATCGTCAGCCAGGGTTGCGTCGTGGCGGAGGGTTAGTGTTATCTATATAACTTTTCACTTTTTTATCTACATTTAATACTCTATGCATCTAATATTCTTCTTTGATGTGACGAGAAAAAAGATTTCGTTTTGGAACTACGCAAGGGCTATCTACCGCCGCTGCAGCAGCAGCTGCTGTGCGGTGAAGTAGACTGGCAGGTAGGTCGTGCGTGCCTGCTCTGCTACACGGTGATGCCTGGTCGGTGACCTGCTGCCGCCGTAGCGCGGCTCTGGCCCTGTTTAAGATGTTTTTTTAGTACGTCGGGCACACATTTGAAGTATTAAATATAGACTAATTACAGATTCTGTCAGTACATCGCAAGACGAACCTAATGTGTCTAATTAATTCGTCATTAGCACATGTTTACTGTAGCAATTTATTGTCTAATCACGACCTAACTAGGCTCATTAGATTCGTCTCGCGAAATACACTCCATCTATATAATGGGTTATTTTTTTCGACTACATTTAATATACCATGCATGTAAGGGAACATAGTCGAAAAAATTTTCGCGAAACATCTGAACAGGCGCGCAGATATTTTCAGGCAAGCGAAGCCCCGCCGCGTGCACATGCAGAGGCAGGCAGGCGTGCAGTGCAGTCTACCGCAGGCCCCACAACACATGCACACACGCTCCGTACTTACCTACAGCAGGCAGCAGCACCAGCAGTGTATCTGTAATTCCTGTATGCACACTAGTACGTCGGCGTACGTATTGCCGTATCCCGGGTGGCCTCCAGCACGCACTGCACTGCAGCCGGCTCCAGTTTCCTGACTTTTCCTTGAATGAATTTGAATTTGCCGACAATTGGCGCAGCATGGTTTCGTGCGAACCCGGGAAGGAGTTTCCCTGCTCTTGGTCATGGATTGGCGTGTGATGATAGGGAGAAAAATTCCACTGACATATAATGTTTCCACACGATCGAAGCTTATATATTGCTAACTAATAGCGATTGTGATAGAGATCGCAACAGCAATAGCCCAGTCAAAACAGATGAGCTTGAGCCACGTACGCGGGTACCCTCGTCCACATGTGCATGAAAAGAGAAAGGGCGATCGATGCCCGTAACTGAAAGCTAGCACAATTCAATGCAATTCCCGGTGTTGAACCGCCGTTATCAAGAGGGCTAGCTAATCTCTCAATCCGGCCGTCCGATCGACTGCCCAATTGCTGTCATCAAAACTACAGTAATTAACTTGCTTCCTCCTCCTCTTGGATATGATCGATTCTGGTCGAGTCCATATCGCCAGCCAGCTTCGAAAATGACACGACACGACTCCACTCCAAACAATGCAAACTCTTGGGTATTAATTTCAGAGGCAAACAGTGAACAGTTAATTAAAGGACATAAATCTATTTGGGTGAGGATGTGTTGTAGTCGTCTTAGCTGTACTGTGACCAGGGATTATATATCGAGTTAATCTGCGAAAATGATCCACAGCTGACCAAATGCGCCTTATTAATTAGTCAAAACCATGAGCCAAATATGTGGAGTGTAGGCCATATATGCAACGTACGAGAACCTGTATCTAGCCGTCATCATCTCGGAGGAAACAAGCAGTAGACAAAGTACAATATTTGCTCGCGTCAGGAAAATAAGCCAGCCTATTTAAATTTTTTCAGATCAATAATCTCAAATTAAGGAGCTGTTTGGGAGCTAGGCTTGTCTCAAAATGACTTCAGCGGCCAGATAAGTTTAAGCCGGTGAAAAAAAAAATCACCCAACTTCTAGTTTATTTTAGCTTCTACCACCTCCGTTCTAAATTATAAATCGTTTTGACTTTCTTTTAGGCTTCATAGATTTTACTATAAATCTAGACATAGTATTTATCTAGATTCATAACAAATGTGATAAGCTAAAAAAACAAAACAACCTATAATTTAAAACAGCTACAATGTTTCCATTGGTGCGCGCGACCGAAGCTGAAAAGGGTCCTGCCACTGTTCTTCTTTGTGGATTGTTGGCGTTTGGTATTTTTTTTTAACTGGGACAACATAATAAACCAGCCCATATATAGTGATTAATTAATACGTATATCCTGGATTTCTGGAAGGAGCCAGGGAGCAGGGCATTGGAAAGTGTCTGAACAGTGCAAGCGTCGGAGGTCCACGAGTACGTGCAGTCCATGCAAAATGTACTCCGTACACCTGCAGGGCGGCGGCCCCCTGCCTGGACGGACGGATCTACCATACCACAGCCCACCACCACAGGGATCGTGGTGCGTGGCCATTGACGCTGGATCGTGGTGTGTGGCCACGCACCTAACAGCACTCCTAACACGATGACAGTACATGATCGATGATCCAGCGGCATATGTCGTCTAGCTACTGGTATACTCCTATTCACCGTACCTTTGTTACTTAAGAATAGACAAAATAGTCAAGTTAGTCCTCGAATTATCGGTTGAGGTCAACTTCGTCCTCGAACTATTAAAAAGTCCAATTTAGTCCTTCAACTTTACGTTTACGAGTCAACTTTGTCCCTCATCCGTGGTGGACTACCACGTCACCACGCCATGTCACTAACCGAGTATGAAATGACATCTTTACCCCCTCATTACACATCTGAAAAATTAGAGAGAAGAGAGGCTTGAGCGCAGCTGGTGTTTTGGAGCTTGATTTGCTGATTTGACTTGCCAACAAGAGAAATTGGGGACGGGCTGCTGATTGAATCGATGGAGGGCAGGGAGGGTGATGTAGTGGTTAGAACGTGGTGCCAAATAGATCAAGCAAGAGGCACACGAACAAGACAGAAATATTGATGGAATTGCACCTCGCAACTTCCGTCTAGTAATCACCAAGATAGGGACACTTCTTTCATATTCAGTTCCTCCTCTCACAAGCCAAAAGTTCTTACATATATAGACCACGCAGGCAGGCCAATTACTAGCATGTGAACAGGCTAGAAGAAACTGAAGAGAGTCACGCAGGACTCATGACATTCTTATTTAATAAAATATTTATTTAGACTACTAGACTTCCTTAGTGCAGGTCTGCATGTTACGACTTCTTCATGACAGCTGGACTTATTTGCCTACATCAGAGGGGCAACTGCTGTTGATCGCTTGTTGCTTGGTGGAGAGAAGGCAACAGCTTGCTACGTCGGAGAGAGGAGGAAAGCTTGCTGCTAGCTATCCTGCTTCGGTAGATGAATTAGAACGGAGGAACAAAAGCCGCTAGCTTGATGCATGACATGAAGAGAGGTGAGGCCTTACTAGCTAGAGGAACATAGAGGAGGGGACGAACAGAAATATAACAAGGGGCAAAGAGGTCATTTCGTCTCGGTTGGTGATATGGCTCGGTGATGTGGCAGTCCACCTCGGATGAGGGACGAAATTGACTCACAAATGTAAAGATGAAGGATCAAATTGGACTTTTTGATAGTTTGAGAACGAAGTTGACCTCGGCCGGGTAGCTCGAGGCCTAACTTGGCTATTTTGCCTTGAGAAAACTCTAGAACATCAGCTGGCAGCTAGCTAGTAAAAGCCAGAGCCCAAGAAGTTATCATTAGCTTGCAAAATTAGCTATATGATAGTACGAGATAATAATAGTTAGAGAGAGGACCACGCCTAATAACCTACACCGCTAGCTCACTACGTCCTTTGCTTGATATATAATAGAGGGGAGGGGAAAAAAGAACTACTTGCACTTCTTTTGAAATATCTCTACGGTCTATGAAATTGCATGGCTACTACCATACAGCTCTCAGACTTCAAACTGGGGGGTTAGTTCCCTCCGGTTTGCAAAATAAAAAGTTAGTTTGCAAAATGAGATTCTTACATACATGAAGTACTAAATGTGGACGAAAAAAAACACATTATATGAATGAAGTTGAAGTTTATTTCGCGAGATGAATCTAATGACCCTACTCAATGCATGATTTGTAACAGTGATGCTACAGTAACCATCCGCTAATCATGGTTTAACTACCCTCTAATTATCCTCATTAGATTCGTCTCGCGATTTGCAGGCGAGATCTGTAATTAGTTTTGTTATTAGTCTATGTTTGCTATATTATAAATAGTATCTTTCTCTTCTAAAACTTTTTGCATAATGCATCTAAACAGGGTCTTAGTGTAAATGTAATCATCTCGCCTATTTCACCTCATCCCATGCTCGTCTTGCCTTCTCTCGCTCAAGTCTCAAATATAGATCAATGGTTTTGTTTTGTGGGCGGCGGCGTCGTTGCAAGAGGTCATAGTTCCATCATCAACTCTGTAGCGTGTCTCGCTACGGGAACCCTGGTAGTCGCCGAGTGTCCCAGACACTTCGCGAAGGCCTAAATACACTCGGCGAAGTATTTGCCGAGTGTAACACTCGGCAAAAAGCACTCGGCGACTGTAGACTCGGCAAAGAGCACGCGTCGTCTGCCCCGCTGGACACGTGGCCGACCGGTCAGGTTATTCTCCGAGTGTCTACTTCTGACACTCGGCAAAGGTCCTCTTCGCCGAGTGTCTATGTCTGACGCTCGGTAAAGGTCCTCTTCGCCGAGTGTTTTTGTTTCGCCGAGTGCCGCGGCCTGGGCACTTGGCAAATAGTCTGTTTGTCGAGTGCCCGATATATTACACTCGGCAAAATTCTGACACTCGGCAACTACTGGGTTTCGCGTAGTGTCTTACATGGTTGCTAAGCTGACGCTATATATGATTGACCTGGTCCATAGTCTTTTCTTTTAGCAACACCGCACCTACGGGTCCATACTCGTGCAGCGATGCATATACAGCATGTTGGTGATTACACTATGATTACACCTACGGGTCCAAAAATTTTCTAAAAACGTAGTTCTGTGGCTACTCTACTTAAAGTTATTTACATATTATTTTTTAGTTATTTTTAGTTTTATGTCAAGTAAAATAATATAAGGAATATGACCAACTAAAATTCAAATAACGACAAATAGACTGTCACCGGATGCATTACATTTCAAAGAATTTTTACTACCAGTTTGATATTTTTCTAATATTAAATGAATTAATTATAATTTTTTTATTAAATTTAAACTCTTTGATTTTTTAGAAAATGAAAAACCGCTCTCAAAAACCGCCTAAGAGCTAAATTTGCTCGGTTTTCATAGTTGAACGGCTTTTAATATCCAGTTTTATAGTTGTAGATTGAAATCAACATTTTTGTCATAGTTTACGGTTGAAAATTAGACTTTTTCTTATTATGTTACTTTTTTACCCTTGTGGCATATTTAATAACGGTAGTATGTGGAGTAGTGAGTAATATATCAATATGTGTATGTGCATTTTTATTTTATTTTCCTCTGATGAACATTATAGTTTCTATACCTTAACTAGACTGAGTTTTTTTTGTTGGGCAATTACTAGGATATTATAGTAGATGTTTGCAACAAATTCTAACTCCATTATAAAATATCTAAGTAACTTTACGCGTTCTCTAAATCCAAGGTTTTTTTGTTTACATCACTGAAAAAGAAATGCAATTAAATCACCTAACACGTCTGTCCTTTGACAACCCTACTTGGCTTTATGAATAAATGCTCCTCTTTTGTTGGATCAATGAGAAGCTTGACTAGAACAGCCCATCCACCCGTGAAGCCGAAATAAAGAACTCGAGCGTACGAGTGATGCGTGAGCAGGTCACACGTATAGGGAAGGAAATCACATGCTATCTGCTCGTGCAAAAGATAAAAACAAGAAATGTCACGTGCGATCTTCCTTCACCTGGAGACCGTGCATCTTCAAAATAGAAACAGATGATTTCTTTTTTTTTGAAAAAAGGTATTTCCATGTCAAAAATTATTATAAATTTGGTTAATCAAGCTGCTAAAATAATCCATGGACTAATCTTTATTCTCAAGGTTTTCTCATGGGCCACACAGTGTGGGGAACTAGTGGTATAACAGGGAGGTCAAAAAATGAATGGGAGGAGATGATTTTGTTTGGGCGACATGTTTACTGTTGTCTGTGAGCGAAGGAAGAAAAAGCGCGGGGCAGGCAGACCACAGTGCCAAATCCAAAAATTTCCAAGTACAATTGCGGCAGCGAAAAATGTTTCGAAAAAAAATTTGCAGCAGCGAATTAATGGTGATGGGCCGTGGTCGTGACGCCGTGAGGGCCCACCGCATTGAATCGGGCCTTTCAGGATTGGCTGCTGGCCCCTGCGACTCTGCGAGCGACAGAGGAGAGGGAGGGGATGACCGATGGCAACCGTATTGAATGCCTCGCCTCGCCATGATCGATCATCAATTCATCATGAACGGATAATTTCTCGCCTGATGATCGCCGTGCCGTGGAAACCGGCGTCAGGCCTCATCTTTTGATCATCGGTTCAACACGATGCATACATGGTTTTTCTTTTCTCCAATAAGCAGGAGAGCTGCACATTTTTATATTAATAAGGGAGAAACAAATGTACAAACGTTTGTTAGCCCAAAGAGCCGGCATATAGGCAACCACTCACTATGTAGCAACCTAAACGAGTAGCTCCGATCGTGACCCTGTTGACGCCGTTTTTTGACACGTCTCGAATCAGCATCGAGAAGGAAAGAAGACGTTTCTAAATCAGAATCGGAGGTCTAAAAGGGCGAGAATCGGAATCGGAGTATACAAAGGTCAGGCGATGTCTGATTCGGATGATTACTCTGTGGGCTTAGTTGGGCCAAGATTGGGCCGTTTTGTATCTTTATATAGTAGTCTGTAACTCGTACTCTTAGGAAGTTCCTTTCTTTTGCGTCAAGTCTAGTTGTGTCGTGATCGACTAGGAGTTTGTAATTCCAGGGTATAAATATAAGCCCTGAGGCTCGTGGAAAAAATAATACACATTCAATACAACGAACCTTTACTTTTTGCAATTTACTTTCAAGTCGACGACTTCGCCAAAACTTTTCCTTTTTGGGTTCTCTTGCGAGTTGCGGCGGTTTTGACTCCCAAGGCTCGTACGTGGATTCAGATTCTTCTGAGCAAGCCGAGGCAGTTTCGACTCCCAAAGGCTTGCTTGTAAGTTCCACCCTTACCGAGTAATATCTAAGCTTTAGCATCCGAGCGCATCGCTGTTGCTTCGTTTAGATTTATTCAACAGTTATCGATATCAGCTAGATCTACAAGTTTTTCTTGTTATTTTTAGCTTTTATCGCCCTTTATCCAGCTTAGAACTTGATCTAATCGGCTCTGTTAAAGGCTTCATCACCGATTGCATCTAATAGCTTGTTCTAAGTGTTGTTATCCTGAGCTTTATCAGATCGCTTTCATAGTTGTCTTTTATTGCTTAGTTCTCAATCGGCTCATTACTGTTTGGGTATCGGAATCGGCTCTCTAGCTGTTTCTCTGCATATCGGAATCGGTTTTATCATATCTGATCTCACTGACAGCAGAATCAGCTTCTTAGATCTTTCTTAATATCCGATTTTCATCCTTGTCAATCAACAGGTCAGATTGACTGGCACGCCCCGGTTTTCAAGGCCATGCCTTCGCTCGTGTGTTCGCACATCTGTCAAGTCCTGATTTTTGCGTCAACACACTTTTGGCACGCCCGGTGGGACACGAAGAAGGAAACTCACAATGCCTCCGAAGAAGCCAGCAGATGGGAAGGACGGAAAAGATGGAAAAGATATTTCTTTTGAAGTCCATGAAGATAACATGATCCCTGTGAAGATTTGAATGAGGATCAGAAGAAGGAGTTTGATTGGCATCAGCAGCAGTACCGCAATGAATGCTTGAAATCCTATAGTGCAATGAAAAGAGGTGAAGCTGTTAGGAAACTTTCTCTTCCTGGTCCACATACAGTTACAATTGCTGAGTCACCAGGCCAGCTTCAGGGGATGATTGAATCGGCAGTGCATCATGCTATGGTTAATCAATCTGGAGTGTTAGCTAACATTGTGCATAATGTCGTAGTCAAGACCTTGCGTGAAGAGGCATTTAAATATAAAGGACCTATTTACATACCAATCCCAAATATATTTAGCTCTACACCTTTCGATTTTTCTACAGGATCTGCTTCAGGCGCTTCTGGGTCATCTACTGCTAATACTAGTAACGCATCAGCTCCTGTTTTTTCTATGTCAAGTGCATCTGCTGCCAAATCTACTGTTACAGGATCGGATGCATTAGGAGGAACTATCCCTAAGAGCTCAGATCAAAGCCAATCGGCTGGACATCCGTCTGGTTTTAGTCAGGGATTTTCTTCGTCTAGAGCTCCGTTGGTAACCGATTCATCGGGACATCTCTTGTCACAGATGGCACCTCCATACTCATCTACACAATCGGCGCCCAAGAGTTCGTTTGTTACTGGTACATATAATCCCAAGACAGGATGGGGCATGCCACCCGATTTTGATAAGAAAACAGATGAAGGAAATAAAGTGGTTGAAGAAGATAAAACAGCTGAAGAAACTATCAATACACAGCAGAGAGGTGTTGCTTGGATTCAGCATGATGATGGAGAAACTTGGCCCCTGGTTGATAATAATGGTGGAACCATATGACAAGTAAAGGTACCGATTAATTATACGTCGTCAGGAAATTCAAGTCAGCAAGCAGATAATCGGATGGTACTCCATACCCCTTCTAATCAGGGAACTACATCGGCATCCCAGCCGATTCAGACGTATACGCCTCCTGCAACAACTATTCCTCAGAGCTCTCATAGAGAACATCATCAATCAAGTGGATCTGAGTTGCATCAATCGAATCATCAGTCTTCAGATAAAACATCTCAAGTTCCGATTGATTGGTCTTCCCAAATAGCCGATGTGATTCAAAATCAGTTCGGTTTAAAGCCAAAAGTGCAAAGTGTCATGTATCGACCACCTTATCCTGCACATTATGACATGATGCCTTATACTCACCGATATCGGATCCCAGAATTCACAAAATTCACTAATCAGGATGATACTTCAACTGTCGAACATATCAGTCGATTTCTGATGCAATGTGGAGAAGCTGCCAATATTGATGCTTTAAGGGTTTGATTGTTTTCAAGTTTCTTGTCAGGATCTGCTTTCTCTTGGTTTATGACGCTGCCGCCAAATTCTATAAAGATGTGGTCTGACTTGGAGAGACAATTTCATCAATATTTTTTTGTTGGGGTTCATGAAAAGAAATTATCTGATTTGACAAACATGAGGCAAAGGAACGATGAATCGGTTGCATCTTTTATTTCCCGATTCAGAGAAGTTAGGAATAAATGTTTCAGCCTCATGTTATCTGACAAGCAATTGGCTGAAGTTGCGTTCGATGGGCTCTTGCCGTATTTGAAGGATAAATATGCTAACCAAAATTTGAAAGCTTGAGTCAGATTGTTCAGAGGATGACTGGGTAGGAAAATCGATCATATGAACCGAGAAGGAGTTATCAGAAAAGAGTTAATTATACTGGTTATGGTTCTGATTCTGACTCAGATAATGAAGGAGAAATCGGTTTGGCTGAATGGGTGAAAAATAAGAAGCCGATTTCAGTTCCGTTTGCAAAGCAAGAACCTGAAAAATTCGGCTTTGATGTTACAAAGGCCGATAAGATCTTTGATATGCTTCTGAAGGAAGGGTTGCTTAAGTTATCATCATATCATAGGGTTCCATCGGAAGCTTGAGCCTTGAGAGTCTTTTTGAGATCTTCGATTACAGCCGGAAGTTGTTGCAGCTTTTTCTCTTCATCTTCAAGGTCTTGGCTGACAGATCGGAGCTTTTTTGCCAACTCTACTTTTCCATTGATTTGTGCTTATGCATATTTTTGGAGACAACTCCTCCATTCATGGAGACAACGACGACAATGACCATCGACATAGCTTAATCGGAGGTGTTCTGCGGCCCAACGCTGCAGATGTAATTAACCGGAGGCTTTTAGAGGCCCTGGGAACCAGAAGCCACACAATCCTCTGATTGTCAGATGCTACTCGGTGCAATATATTGTAAAGAGTGGGAAATTGTACTTTGTAATTCTCCGATGAATGAATGAAGTGATGTTTCTCCATATTTTGTCTCTTGTGTTTACTGCACATTTATTTATTTGTATACGATGCATACTGGCACGCCTGCGTATTTAGTACTATGTACTTTCCCCGTTAGCTTCTAGAAAAAGGAAGAAAGCGCTTCTAGAAAAAGGAAGAAAGCTCCTCGAGGGGAGCGTTTCCTCTCCACGAAACGGTAAGATTCCTTGTAAATCTGGCTCTTTTGCGGGCCTTCTGGCGCTTTTAAATATTTTTTCTTTATTTTTTCGGTGCAAAGTCGTTTAGTACCGGCCGATACTAAAGTGTCGCGTTTAGTACCGGTTTCACAACCGGTACTAAACGACCAGCACTACCGGAAATCCGCTCTTTGCCGTGTGTCACGCTCTTTGCCGTGTGTTTTTTCTCGGGACACACGGCAAAGAGAAAAAAACAATTGGCAAAGAAAAACGCACGGCAAAGAGAGGTCTTTGACGTGTGTCAACCTTTGACACACGGCAAAGAGCTCTTTACAGTATATAGGAACTACCGTGCTACGGTTACTGAAGGAAGCAAATCGATTTTGCGGCATATGTGTTGTGTCTTTGTACGTGTCTTTAATCATTATCGCCAAAGGTGACGTGCCGTAGAGGTGTGGCCTATGTATGCTCCATTAACAGGCGAAAGCCACCACCGTACCGAGTGAGGGCTGTTTGCTCTGCCACTTCCGCCGCAATCTTGTAATGATTCTTTTATGTTTGGCCATATAATCCTGACAAGAAAGAGAAGAGAACAAAGGCACCGAGGCACGTCGGCACTAATTCATTAAGGAAGGTGTGAAGAAGCATATGCAGGCATGCTAACAATGGCATTGTACGTATGTACATGGCGATGTTGGTGTGATATGTTTTCACACGAGGGCCTCTGTTTTGTGATGGTGAGCGCATACTCTAGCGCGCAAACGTTGATGAAGGCAGTTTTGTTTCTGTTATATCATAATCATGGCTTTAATTAGTTGCCGTTGATTCTGAGAAGCAATTTCTAGCTATGACGCCTCACCTCATCAATGTATGTATTGAGACAAACAAGCCAAGCCTCTTTGAGTTTATCATAGCAATTGTTAGTTATGCCATTGACTGTAGCAAAGTTTATCCTAGCAAGTAGCAACTGCTGCTCATGACAAGTATCAGGATAGACAGAGGTGTGGGGGATATAGTACCCGGGTACCTCACGAGCAAGCTTGGCAGACCACCAAAAGGAGGCAGCCCAGCCCACCGTTCCGGACCTGAAGACGTGCGGGACAAGTCGGCGCACGGAGGAAGGATCTGGAAGGAGAAGTCCTAGTTGGAATAGGAATTATTGTAAAGAAGGAAAGGATTCTTAGAGATAGGATCGGATACAAACCGACTTGTAACCCTGCCCCCCGATATATAAGGCGGGCAGGGACCCCCTCAAAAACAACCAACCACAACTACACCACATCTCATCTCATAATTTACGCAATACAACACCCCAAAACAGGACGTAGGGTATTACGTCGAGTCGACGGCCCGAACCTGTATAAACCCTTGTGTCTGTCCATCCTAACCATCTTGCTTCCGATCTTTGCGATCTTCCCTACATTATAAATCACTTCCGTGGGCTACCCCGTGGAATACTGCCGGAGATAATATCACCGACAGTGGCGCGCCAGGTAGGGGATATCGCCGAGATCAATCTGGTAAGCTCGATGGATCGCGTCAAGATCTTGGACAGCTGCAACCTCCCGGACGTCGACGAAGTCGAGATCCAGTTCGGGGACGTCATCACCACCGCCTTGGATACCCAAGCGGCAGGAGCTACGGTCGCCACGGAGATCTCCTCTCTGGCGCCTGACTTCGGCCATTACGGCCCAATCCGGTCCGATCGCATCTGATCGTGCCGGATCTACCCCGCTGAGTCCATCGCAGAACGCGAGGCCAGACCAGTCGGGAACAGATCTACAATCACTCGGTTCCGATCCGACTCCTGAGAGTCGCGTCGCCGAATCATCGCAGAGCGTAAACGCTCAACCAACACGCGTCCAGAGCCCTGAGGTCATTGCTGTTCAGACCCCTGGCTTTTGCGCGCTTGCTCGGAAGCAAAAGATGAAGGACATCGTCCAGTCGGATGATTACTTCTCTGGGAGCGACTCCTACGGGTTAGATCTACTGGGACCCTCAATCCTGGACGATCTGCCGGAAGGATACACGGTGTCCGATGCCTCTACAGAGCCGGAACTACTAGGATCACTCGGAGAATTGACTCCGAGTAGTTTGGAGCGTTATACGCCCACATCCGACTTCTCCGAGTCCGAGGAAGACTACCTCGCGCAAGAGGGAGTCGGATCCTATTGCTACATGGTGGCGCCAGCAACGCCAACCAATCCTGTCTCAGAAGATGAGGTCACTCCTGCTGAGGAGACGACCGAAGCCAGGAACCAGCGTCGAGGACGCAATGCCAGTCGGGCGACTCGCAGAGCCGCACGACCGCACGGAGCCGCCGCGTCAGGATCTGGCACTGCTCGACTCCAGGAGCCTCGCTCTGAAGATCATCGTCGCCAACGGGATCAACACGAGCGGAGGAGCGCCCGGAACTTGATGCGCGACGGCACGTTCGAGTTCAACGGACACGAGGTCTACGAGACACCGGTCCAGAACCTCGTTACTATCAACGAGGAAATCAATCGGCTGCCGCCTAACACTCCGGGCCTGGAAAAGGTAAGGGCTCTCGTGCAGGCCGCCTCCGTCCAGGTTCACCAGATGCAAGGCAGAACGACCACGGACGCTCCTGAACCCGGTTCATCGCGACACCGGGCCGGCGGCGGATCGGGTCGTGATGAAGACCTCCGCACCACGATCAACAGAGATCGAGATGCGAGGGACATCATCACCAACAGCACCGAAGAGCGCCACCGTGAGGAAATCCGACGGCGCGAAGAGTACGATCGGGATCATGGAAATCCCCGTCGTAACCCCAACAGGAGCGGCTATTCGACAGAGTCAGACTACTCTGACCTCTCCGGTAGCCCGAGGCGCGGCAACAATGGCGGTCGACGACGAGTGCTTCCACCACCCAGGCGACCGACTCCACCAAGAGATCGAACTCCACCGCGCATCAGAACCTACCGGCAGGACCGAACTCCACCCAGGACTCGGAACTATCGGAGGACCCGTTCCCCACCCAGGGACCGGGATCGCAGGAGGGATAGCACACCCCCAAGAGCAACTGACGGATCGGGTCCGAGCGATTCCCGCCCTAGAGGTCGGATCGGCGGATTCCAGTCGTTCACCGAGCGCTTGAGAAGCGTGACGTGGCCCAGAGGCTTCAAGCTGTCGGATATCGACAAGTACGACGGGAAATCTGACCCATCTCAGTGGCTTCAGATCTACTACACCGCCGTACAAGCGGCCGGCGGCGACGAGGACGTGATGGCAAACTATCTTCCCATCATGCTCACCAAGGACTGCCGCAACTGGCTGGCAGGACTCCCGCAGGACGCCATCGACAACTGGGAGCAGCTTACCGAACTTTTCATCGGTAACTATCTCGGTACCTGGGAAAGGCCCGGGAGCAAGCGGCTCCTCGGTCAGATCAGGCAGCGCAAGAACGAGACCCTGCACGACTTCGTGCGCAGGTTCTCAGAAAAGCGCAACTCCATCACGGACGTCACGGATCAGGAGGTGATGTCAGCTTTCCAGCGCGGCATCTCCGACGGGAGACTGATCCATAAGTGGACTCGGAAGCCACCCGCGACTGTCAATGACATGTTCCGGGTCGCTAGCACGTGGGCGGACGCCGAGATCGCGGAAAGAGAACAGCTCAGCGAGATCAGAAGTCGCTGGGAAGAAGAGAACAAGACGACTCGCAAACGCGACCGCCGCGACGACGAAGACCGACACGACGACCATCGACGCAATGACAGCCAACCTCGCAAGAAGAAGAGCGAGGGAGACATGGTCGCCGCCCTGGACCGGTCCAGAGGCCGGGTAACTCCAGAGGACTTCCAGCGCATGCTCGATGAGCAATGCCCTTACCACAAACACAAGCACTCGGCGCGAGAGTGCTACGGGCTCAAGCGAGCCTTCACCGGGGGCAACAGAGGCCCCCCATACAGAAAGAGGAACGATGGTTCCCCGCGAGACGACAGGCGAAACGACGAGCCCGGCGATGACTTTCAGGAAGCCGACCGAGTGGTCCGCATGATCTATGGCGGACCAGAGTTCGAGTCGAAGCGCCAGCAGAAGCTCACCCATCGCCAGGTCATGCACGCGAGGGAGCCACCGGTACCTGAGTACCTCAAGTGGTCGGAAGTTCCGATCACATTCACCCGGGAGGATCATCCAAACTTCATACCGAAGCCCGGGTCCCATGCCTTGGTGGTAGCCCCGACGATCCGCAACGTTCGGCTCACCAAGGTACTAGTCGACGGTGGCAGTGGCCTGAACATCCTCTTTGCTAACACATTGAAGGAGCTCGGCCTGACTACTCTCGACCTGAGTCCCCCCCAATCCGCATTCTACGGTTTGATACCGGGAGAGGGGGCAGAACCACTCGGGCACATCACGCTGCCCGTCACCTTCGGAGACCGGAATAATTACCGGACCGAGCATATGCAGTTCACGGTGGCGAACTTTGAAACTGCATACCACGCCATCCTTGGGAGGCCGGCACTCGCCAAGTTCATGGCGATTCCTCACTACGTCTACTTGCAGGTCAAGATGCCAGGACCGAAAGGCGTAATCACCGTCTTGGGAGACGTCCGAGTCGCATACACATGCGAGCAGGAAACTCTCAACGCGGCAGCCGCCCTGGACATGTCCAAGCGCATGGAACAAGTACTGGCTGCATCACAGGAGGTGGACAAGGACGCTCTAGAGATCCCCACCAAGAAGCCAGCAAGAGAAGCCATCGCGCCAAGCAAGGAGACGGAGCTGAAGAGGATCTCTCTGGACCTGGACGACCCAAAGAAGACGGCCATCATCGGGGCAGAGTTGGACCCCAAATAGGAAGAAGTGCTCGTCAAATTCCTAAGGGAAAACGCCGACATATTCGCGTGGAAACCATCCGATATGCCAGGTGTCCCAAGGGAACTTGCCGAGCACTCCTTGAAGGTCAATCCGACTGCCAAACCGATCAAGCAAAGGCTTCGTCGATTCGCGCAGGACCGCAAGGAGGCAATTAGGGCAGAGATTACAAAGCTGTTAGCAGCCGGATTCATTCAGGAGGTGTTCCACCCCGACTGGTTAGCTAATCCAGTTCTTGTAAGAAAAAAGAATAATAATGATTGGAGAATGTGCGTTGATTATACAGATCTCAACAAAGCTTGCCCTAAAGACCCCTTCGTTCCCCCCCGCATCGATCAAGTCGTTGACTCCACGGCAGGTTCCGCCCTGCTCTGCTTTCTCGATTGCTACTCAGGATATCACCAGATAGGCCTGAAGCTGGAAGACCAGATAAAGACCGCGTTCATCACGCCGTTCGGTGCCTTTTGTTACAACACAATGGCCTTCGGTCTGAAGAACGCAGGTGCAACCTATCAAAGGACAATTCAAGCATGTCTGGATCAATTGATCCCAGACATAGTAGAAGCTTACATCGACGACATCGTGGTCAAGATCATGAACCCCGAGGACATGATAGGGAATCTGACAAAGGTCTTCGAACGCCTACGCGTATTCCGGTGGAAGCTCAACCCGGAAAAGTGTGTCTTCGGAGTACCCTCAGGTAAACTACTCGGCTTCATGGTCAGCAACCGCGGGATCGAGGCAAATCGCGAGAAGATCACGGCCATCACCAAGATGCTACCACCAACCTGTCAGAAGGATGTGCAGAAGCTTACTGGATGCATGGCAGCGCTCGGTCGTTTCATATCACGACTCGGCGTTCGCGGATTGCCGTTTTTCAAACTGCTCAAGAAGCAGGACAAGTTCGTGTGGGATGACGAGGCGAAGCGATCTTTCCAGGAACTCAAAGATTACCTGCAGAGTCCTCCCATCCTCGTCCCACCTCAACCAAGAGAACAGCTCTACCTCTACATCTCTGCTACTCCCCGAGTGGTTAGCACGGTACTAGTGGTCGAGCGTCCTGAAGAAGGACACGCATATGGAGTTCAGCGACCAGTCTACTTCATCAGCGAGGTTCTGACCGTATCTAAGGTACGCTACCCCCATGTGCAGAAATTATTATATGGAGTTCTTATCTCAGCAAGAAAGCTGAAGCACTACTTTGAGGCCCATCCAATCTCGGTGGTGAGCGAAAATCCTTTAGGGGAAATTCTCCATAACCGAGATGCCAGCGGCCGAATCGTCAAGTGGTCAATAGAATTGGCTGCCCATCACATAAACTTTGTTCCACGTACTGCTATCAAGTCTCAGGTCTTGGCCGACTTCGTAGCAGACTGGACAGAAAACCAAGCTCCGGCTGACGACGAGGTAGTTGAGTACTGGGAGATGTACTTTGATGGCTCCCTCCAGATAAAAGGAGGCGGCGCAGGCGTACTCCTGATCTCCCCAAGTGGACAGGAACTAAAATACGTCCTTCAAATCATGTTTCCAGTATCCAACAACGCAGCTGAGTATGAAGCAGCCTTGCACGGTCTCCGCATTGCAGTATCTTTGGGTATCAAACGCCTGATGGTACGCGGGGACTCTGCCCTGGTCATAAACCAGGTAAATAAGGACTGGTCCAGGACCAACGAAAAGATGGACGCATACTGCGAGGAAATTAGGAAGCTGGAAGGGAAATTCTATGGCTTAGAGTTCCATCACGTGGTGCGCGACCATAACAAGGCAGCAGATGAGCTCGCTAAGATGGGGTCCACCCGTGAAGGCGTCCCACCCGGAGTTTTCATACAAGATCTTATCAAACCATCCATCAAGATAAACCCGGATGGCACTGTCGCGGAGCAACAAGTCGGAGAATCCCCAGAGTCGGCCACATTAGTGGTAGACGAACCGTTGGACTGGAGGACACAGATCATCGATTATCTGGATAGCGGCATATTACCCGCAGAAGTCGCGGAAGACAAAGATCTAAACTCGCTCCACGAACAAATCGTGCGGCGCAGCAAAAACTACGTCATCATCGGAGACAAGTTGTATCGTCGATCTGGAGCTTCCCAAATCCTACAAAAGTGCGTGAGTCGCACTGAGGGTATAGAGCTCTTGACTGACATACATAAAGGAATTTGTGGCAATCACGCCGGAGCTAGAACCATTGTCGGTAAAGCTTTCCGGTCTGGTTTCTACTGGCCGACTGCTGTAGCAGACTCAGAGAACATTGTGCGGCACTGCAAAGGGTGTCAGTATTTTGCAAGGCAAATACATGCACCTGCACAACAGCTGCAAACCATACCAGCGTCCTGGCCCTTCGCTTGTTGGTGCTTGGATATGATTGGTCCATTTAAGAAGGCTCCTGGTGGTTTTGACCATGTCCTTGTAGCTATTGACAAGTTTACCAAGTGGATTGAGGTGAAACCAGTCAGAAAGCACACGGCAGCCAAGACCATCGAGTTCTTCACCGACATCACCCATCGCTTCGGAGTCCCAAATCGTATCATCACAGATAATGGTACGAACTTCGTGGCGCAGGAGTTTAAAGACTGGTGCAGCGAGAGGAGCATCAAGCTATGCCCCGCATCCGTGGCACACCCAAGGGCCAATGGCCAAGTCGAAAGAGCCAATGGCGAAATAATCAAGGCGCTCAGGGCCCGGATATTCAAGCAGCTGAAGCAACATGACGGACGATGGATCAAGGAGTTGCCGGCTGTAGTCTGGGGGCTGCGCACACAGCCGAGTCGTGCCACGAAGCAAACTCCGTTCTTTCTGGTTTACGGCTCGGAAGCTATCCTACCAACGGACCTCACATACGGCTCCCCCCGAGTGGAGTTCTATGATGAATACGACGCGCAAGTAGCGCGCATTGAAGACCTCGACAGCATCGAGGAAAAGAGATTGGCTGCCCAGATCCAAGCCGCGCGTTACGCTCAGGTCCTGCGACGCTATCACGATCGATCAGTTAAGCAGAGGTCCTTTGAAGCAGGCGATTTGGTTCTGAGAAGGAAGCAAGACACCAAGGGCGCGCACAAGCTTGCGTCCCCCTGGGAAGGTCCATATATCATCAAGTCAGTAAGTCGCCCAGGCTCATATCGACTCATGACGGAAGACGGCGTAGACATCCCAAATCCGTGGAACATCGAGCACTTACAGCGTTTCTACGCCTAATCCAGTTATGTATTTATCTTTTTTATTTTTAGATTTATTTTTTCCGAGTGATTTTGGAGGGTAGTCACCCCCAGTTACGACTCGGCATGTTCACAATGAGTTATCAATAAAGTTGATTTCATCTTTCATCTATTTCTACTACTCGCATTTCCTCTTTCGCGTCACGCACATAAAGTATGAGTGGAACAAACCTTAAATCGAGAGGGAAAGTACTCGCCAAGTCAAAGCTCTAAACGTACGACAAAGACTCTGCGGCATGAGACTGAGACCAACGAGGCTAATCTACTCCGTAACAGGTCAACCACTCAGAAATTAAGGCTAGCGCAGAAAGAAAGGGAGTTGTAGACCAATAAAAACTTATATACAAAAGTGACAATTCAAACATTGTTCAAAAACAGTACTGGTTCGACCAAATACTACAAATACTTTGTTTACATTGCAGGGTCACCAGCACCAGACGGGGCTGCTTCGTCCGAGTCATCAACAACGTCCTTGGACAGGACATTGGCGATGGGCTCGACTTCATGGAGCAGTCTGCCCACATCGTCTTCAGAGGTACCGGCAGCATACCCGCGGCCGAGTGGCTCCAGGTCTGACGCCGGGAACAGAGACTTCAGCACCGCCAGGACATGGCCACAGCTGGCCTGGCTGATGGAGCAGAGCTGCCGCCGGAAGTAGCGTGGGAGCGCCCGAACGCGGTCGAGGATGGAAGCTGAAGACGATGACGCCTCCGGCTCGATCTCCTCCGCCACCACTCGGATAGCATCCTCCAGCGCTATCTTCTCAGTGCGCAGCGCCTCAGCCTCACCTTGCAGCCGGGCCACCTTGGCAGTGAGCTCTGCGAATTGGGACATAGTCCGATATCGATAATCTAAAGAAGGTTAGATCTGAATAAAATTTTCACGTCTGACAGAAAAACAAATAAGGAAGAACATACCTCTGAGCTCGTGCACGGCCTGGGCCTCGTTGAGCTTAGCCTGCTCTACCTCCCCGCATAAATCGCGGGTGGTACGCTGGGCTTCCTCCAACTCAGCCTGGCGCTCGACCGCAGCAGCCTCGAGCTCAGCCACTCGGGCCACCAAGGAGTCGGCCTTAGCAACTGCAGAAGATAATTCTTGAATAACCGAGGCTTTGGCCTCGGCATCAGCAGCTAAGTTCTGCAAAAACAAGTCAGATGACAATATGAATCAATATACCACTCGGTATTCGATATCAACAAGATAAGTAGCTCGGGAAGTACCTTGGCTATGTGGCCCATACGACGATGGAGTGACAGGAACTCCTCCAGAGGAGTCAGGGGAGCACCACCGCTCAGAACGCCGACCGCCTGCAGAAGCAATCTCGACCGCCGCAGTCTGGGGCTCCTCCACTGCTGCAGTCGGTTCAACCGCAGGAGCACGCTGGGGGCTGCCTTGAGGAACTGGCGGCGGGGTCGGCGATGCTGGTGTGGGACTCGGCGGTGGCGGGGTTGGCTCCCGCTGCGACTCGGGTAGCGGACCCACAGGCTGATCGCTGAGAAGATCAGCCGAGTGGATCGGCACCTCTGGAGTTTGGATTGTTGGGGCTTCGGTCTCAACCGCCGACTGAGGCGGAGGACCCGAGAAGGGGACCTCAGACGGCGTGCTACAGGATAAAGCATATATGGATCACTAACAAAAGAGCATAAAGGAAATCAAGAGATGATAAGGATACTTACAGAGTAGAAATGCGCATTCTCAGGCGCTTTCCTTTCCGAGTAGGGGAAGGGAGGTCCCTCGGACTTGCAGCACTCAGAGGCATTACTGCAAGGGGAGACTGCTCCGAGCTCGTGATTGGCGGGTGGAGTGACGACTCGGCGATGCCAGCTTCATCTTTCTCCGAGTCAGACGACTCAGAGATAAGGAGTTGCCGGCGGCTGGGCGCATCCCTGAACACGATCCCAGTGGAGATCTTCCGCTTCTTCAGAGCAGGAGCAGCCTTCCCACCACTCGGAGATTGCACATCGGGAGAAGGAGAGGATGATAGAGTGATATCCGAGTCGCGCAGATCACTCTCACTTTCCCCGACTGCTTCTTCAGATTCAACGGCCCTGCGTCGACGAGGTTGATCCACTCCCTTTGGCATCTCAGGCAAAGGAGGGAGGGATACAAAGGCAACTCGACCCTGCAAAAATTGGGTTCAGTTCTGAGATTACACCCAATGGGTGGAATTGAAAATAAAAACAACAACAGACTGACTAAATACCTCAGGGCGTGGATTTCCCAAGTTGAACGCCGGAGGACAGTCAGTGGTCCTCAGGGACGTTCCAGGTGCGAAGAATTTGCCAAGCCGAGCGGCGGCTTGGACTTTGTCGACGCGCTCGGGGGCTTCGCGCGTGTTGTCCCCCTCGGCGTAATACTCATACGCCGGGTGAGCCCGCTGCTTGAGTGGCTGGACCCGGCGCAGAACGAAGTTGGCTGCCACACCGACGGCAGACAGCCCATTGTCCTTCAACTGGGAAATAAGACCCAGGAGCTCCCGAACCTGATCCATTTCACTCTCCTTGGGAAGAGCGGTCCAGGATTGGGAGGGAACAGGACGAGAAGTCAATTTCTGGAGAGATGGCAGGCGAGTGGTTTCCTACGTAAAACCACTCGGACTGCCACCCCTTATTGGAGGTAAGGAAAGGGATATCAAAATACTCCCGAGTTCGACCCTCGCGGAGTTGGAGTCCGGCGCCCCCGACTACTTGTGGGCAGTCGGTTCGGGGATAAGGCTTAAGAAGAAAAAGATGAATGAAAAGATTGAAGTGAGGCTCTATCCCAAGATAGGCCTCACAGAGGTTGATGAAAATGGCGATGTGAAGGATGGAGTTGGGATTCAATGCGCAGAGGCAGATCCCATAGTAATGCAGCAGCCCGCGGAGGAAAGAATGCGCGGGCACGCCAAAACCACGGAGAAAGAAGGATTCAAACACCACCAAATCAGAGGAGTTTGGGGTGGGGAAAGACTCACCGGCGGCGGCGCGCCACTCGGCGGTTTGCTGGTCAGGGAGGACGCCGTCGACGACGTGCTGCTCGAGGCGCCTGGTGGTGGTGATGGATTCCCTCCACTCGGCGGCGCGATCCACGGCGACCTCGGCGGTGCCCTTGGCCTTGGACGACCGGGCCCTGGCCGGCGACTTCTCCTTCCGCTTCGAGGCTTCCTTCCTCTTGGGCGCCATGGCTACGAGCGGTGCTGAAGAGCGAGGAAGAAAGCTGCGGGAGCAGATCTAGGGTTTGCTCTGGCGCAAAGGGAACTGGAGCGTCGGGGAAGGCAAATGGCAAGTAAAGGAAGAAGAATGCGGCGGGGATGGCTTATAAAGGAATAAACCGTTCCTCCCGCGCGCGGCGCGGCGCTTGTCTCGGGAACTCAACCGACGCAGGCACGTCCCGTCGCTTTGAATTCAAAGATGCGGCAGGGAATCGCGATATCTCGCGATATCTCGCCTTCCGTAAAGCGACCGTTAGGGACGCAACGGACTTTTAGGAATAATGGGCCTAAATGGGCTGAAATATAGCACGACCTTTCGGTTCTGTTACGATAATAAATTTGTGGGTTCCTGAGCTAGGGTTCAGGGGCAGAAACCACTCGGTCGTGAGGCTAAAATTAGTCGACGACCAGACTCGATTTTGCAATTAATATTGCATCCTTGCAATTGATTTTTACGTAAGGCATGCGATACTATCGCTAAATTGACTCAGAAATCTGGGTCAAATGCTGACAAGTATAAATCTTGTGAGAAGATGGCTTACCATATGGTCAAGCTGAGTCGTGGGACACGACTCGGGAGTCATGCCGAGTTCAAAGAACTTGAGGACAAAATCCTTATAAAGGGGAAACAAAAAAGCCCCTGAAGGAAAAGATTATCTAAAATCCATGTCCAGAGGCATGGGGGCTGAAAAAATCAGTCGGAATTCATGGCTTTCAGAGTCTTGACACGATCATGCTGAGTCGTAACAAGACTCGGGGGCTACACCCAATGGGTGCACCTGGAGGTGCACACCATTGATGGATCAAGTTCAAAAAGAGATTCATAATATTTATTTTTGACCCTCGACCAGAATATTCTATTCTACTCAAGGCTCGGGGGCTACACCCAATGGGTGCACCTGGAGGTGCACACCATTGAAGATCAAGATACAGATGTGTAAAAATTGAAGACCTTTGGCCAATTTCATACTAAAATTGCCCAAAGCCCGGGGGCTAAGTGTATTCACTTCGCTGTCGCGTCGTGAAGAAGAGCACTCCTTCCCCTCATTTTGACTGTAATTGAAGAATTGTTTTCAGGAACGTCTGAGAAACCACTCGGATCTTCTTCGAAACCACTCGGATCTTCTTCGAAACCACTCGGATGAGATCTTAGACAACTTGGAGCACTCGAATCATGCAAGAAAAGATGGAACAATTACAGCCAACGATCGGCCAAGAAGTGCTCGGGGGCTACTGTGGGGGATATAGTACCCGGGTACCTCACGAGCAAGCCTGGCAGCCCACCAAAAGGGGGCAGCCCAGCCCACCGTTCCGGACCTGAAGACGTGCGGGACAAGTCGGCGCACGGAGGAAGGATCTGGAAGGAGAAGTCCTAGTTGGAATAGGAATTATTGTAAAAAGGAAAGGATTCTTAGAGATAGGATCGGATACAAACCGACTTGTAACCCTGCCCCCCGATATATAAGGCGGGCAGGGACCCCCTCAAAACAACCAACCACAACTACACCACATCTCATCTCATAATTTACGCAATACAACACCCCAAAACAGGACGTAGGGTATTACGTCGAGTCGACGGCCCGAACCTGTATAAACCCTTGTGTCTGTCCATCCTAACCATCTTGCTTCCGATCTTTGCGATCTTCCCTACATTATAAATCACTTCCGTGGGCTACCCCGTGGAAGACTGCCGGAGATAATATCACCGACAAGAGGGGTCTCAAGTCAAGAGGAAAACGAAAAACTTTTGGCCACTTCCAGTGAGATATGCTTCGATTACGGCGCCCAGTTGCTTGCTCATCAGACATTCAGAGGCGCCCTTTCTTTAAGCACAGTAAGATTCCATGTAAATCTGGCCCATTTGCGGGCAATGGAAGCCCAACTATATAGGCCCAGCTACCCAAACGTTATCCCCTCTTCTTCTTTCTTCACTGCTGCTGACCGCTTTACCTCCTCCTCGCCCGCCAGCCCAATGGCAGCTGCGACGGCGCCGCCCCCGCCGGCGATCGCCGCCACCTTCTCGGCGCTCCTGCGCCGCCATACCGTCCGTCCTATATACGCGAGATGCGTCTCCTCCAACGCGAGACCCGAGGCTGTGGAGCCGGAGAGCCGGAGTGGAGGCCTCGGCGGGACGCGCCTGGAGGAGGCCGTGCCCGCAGGGGAGGGGCGCTCGCGGGTAGACGCCTGGATATCAGCGCGGTTGGGTGGAGGGGGCGTCAGCCGCGCGCGCGTGCAGGCCAGCATCCGGGCGGGACTCGTCGCCGTCAATGGCCGACCGGTCTCCAAGGTGTCATATGGCTCTCTCTCTAACCTAGTAACCTTGATTCTAGCAATGTTTCATCGTTGTGTCAGTACAGCAGTGGAATAATACTGCTGAAACAGTGGGTTTGTAGCTTAAAGTACAACTTCTTCTCCCTCTCTCGAGGAAAAGTAAACTTCTTATTTGGAGAGATTGGCATACTGAATAATTATTTGGTAGTAATAAGTAGTATAAGCATATAAGCAACACTGTTAGTTATTGCATTAGCCAATTACATGTTACTTTGTTGGTCCTTTGTTTGTCCATCTTGCTCTAGTGTTTTAGCTGTCTTAGGTTGCTAAGCTTCTCTTGCCTAGTAGGTTTCACATATGGTGAAGGGTGGAGATCTGGTCAGTTGCACGGTGTCGGAGGTACAACCACTGCGGGCGGAGGCAGAGGACATCCCGCTAGACATTGTTTATGAAGATGACCATGTTCTTGTTGTGAACAAACCGGCTCATATGGTTGTTCACCCAGCGCCAGGAAATGCAAATGGCACCTTGGTCAATGCTATACTTCACCACTGCAGGATTTCTACATTTACATGTTTAGCACGCAATTCAACCGGCGATGAATGCCCAGATTCTTCAGATGACGATATTGATGTATTCGATGTTGATCAATTTACTACTGAAGATGTTAGTTCGGAAGTCCGGGATGCTCTTGTGCGCCCTGGTATTGTGCACAGGCTTGATAAGGGGACTAGTGGACTTCTTGTTGTTGCTAAGGTATTGAATCATCAATCCTGACACCAAAATGAAAAAAAAAATGGTACTTCAAAAGGTTTGATGAAAATTGCATGTGCTTGTAACTGCTACCTACTATTTAAATTATTATTATTTTCTTGATGGATATAATTCATACATATGTTGAAGTCTACCCTTTTTGGACAGGATGAGCATTCTCATGCTCAATTAGCCGAACAGTTCAAGCTGCACACGATTCGTAGGGTGTACATCAGTCTTACTTGTGGCGTACCCCATCCAAATTCTGGCAGGATTGAAGCGTCTATTGCACGTGATCCTAACAACAGGATTCGTATGATTGCTATTGCTGGATCTGGCCACAGATATGCCCGGAATGCTGCTAGTAGGTGATTCATGCTTGTTACTTGTGTCCTTTTCTTTTGGTTTCATATATGATCTCTCCCCAATATTATTACACTCGAATATAAATAAATCCCCCTCTGATATAATGATACTTTTGTAGCGTAATGCTATTTGCCCTGTTAGGTTATGCACAACTACTGCAACTAGTCTGTTTCAACTTCTTAATTATGACTGCCTGTGCAGTTACTGCTAACAGGCAACCATTATGACCTTGAAGTGTCCAGGTCAAAATAGTCAAAGGTTCTACTGTTTGGTTGAATCCAATCATAACAAATGAAGCTATGTTTGCGCTGGTAGATTGTCAGGACTGTGTGAAAGTTAATAAAAGCTTCCATCTCAAAAATCAATATTTTAAGCAACCATGAATTAAAATTAGTTTCCAGAATTTTAAACTTGATTTAAGCTTCATAGCTTCATATGCAATTTGGCTTACATGGGAATGTCAAAAAATCCTACAGGTACAAAGTAAGAGAGGTCTTTGCTGGTGGTGGATCCGCACTAGTAGAGTGGAGACTGGAGACAGGACGCACTCACCAGGTAATAATGTGTGTATATCATTTTTGAGCTTGGGAAATACTAGTACTCTCTTAAACATGGGTGCTTCACTGATTCCGTTTCTGCCAATTATCAGATCCGTGCGCATGCGAAGTATCTAGGGATCCCACTTCTTGGTGATGAAACATATGGAGGTACCAAAAGCTTGGCATTGTCACTATTGAGACCGAGAACTCCTTCAAAATATCATAGTGGGCTTTCGGATCTGATATCTAAAGTAGACAGGCCATGTCTTCATGCTGCATTGCTTGGGTAGGTATTCTACAATATGTATCATGTATATCCCACAGTTTGGAATGTGATTATTATTTTTCCCCCAGATTCAAGCATCCGCATTCAGGAAAGATCCTTGAATTCTCATGCCCCCCACCAGATGATTTTACTGAGGTACTTGCTGAATTGCAACGTGTTACATCAGCTGATGGCCAGAATGATGGTCTTGTCGGATAACAATTTTGTGCCAAGGCAAAGTGAGCCAGGCAGTGGTGCTTTGCATACAGGTCTCTTTTATCAGAGCTTTGTGGGCAGTGTGTCATTGACGGATTCATGGAAGATGAACACAACACTGGGGATGTCAAACAAAGCATGGGAGATCTTGAACGTTTCTTATTTTTTAAAGACCTAGAAACATGGTTTTAGCTGTTTATATGTAGTGTTAATTTTTCTTTCTTTCTTTTTTTGGTTGTAGTAGCCAAGGAGTAGCGTTTAACTTTTAAAGCATTCAGCATTGTGATCCTGGGTAATCTGTAGCTGCTCAGCATGATTGATTTCCATGTAACATGTACGAAGAAAATAGTAGCATGATTTTCAACTGGTATTTGGCAGCAGCTCCTCTGTTGTTTTCCCCCCAAAATCATTATGTGTTTCAGAATTCAGTGTCATGTTTTGAAAAATGCTTTGTGATGCAAACATACGGCAGTTCTGAAATGTGCAGGAAGACATAGAGATCTTCCACAATACAATTACCCCGTAGGATGATTTGCAGCGGGCACAATGTTTGGGCATGCACTCCGTACGGATAGCAAAAACATTTCGAAGTTGTTCGATTTCTTATGCATGAGCTGCCACACACACCATGCAGATGAGCAATTGAAAGGATATCTTTGCAGTGTCTTAAGTATACGAAAGTAAATAGTATGGTCTTTCTGTCTTCAGCAGTAAATTGCGGACGCAAAAGACAACGTATAACATGTTGTTCCATCTTCAGCAGTGCAGGTGTGCAACTGCAAAGAGACTACATGAAGCATGCACGGTAAATCTGATCAAATCAGGACGGTCACTTCTGCGACTGCTTCATGGATTTCTTCATTGGGTTGTTAACAAGAGTTTAGCCCTCAAGTCTCAACAGACTCATCATCATTTGGGGCATGAAGCGGCGAAAAGTACGCATTTGCTTGGTCTTCATCCACCCTAGGAGGCTAGGATCAAGGCTCCCCCCTCTTGCGTTTGCTTGGTCTTCCATCCCCGTCCCCTCCCCGCCATGGTCCTGCAGACGGAAAACTGAACAGGCAATGGGGAAAAGCAGATTTCCAGCGTTGTTGCCATCTATTGATGCAGAAGCCGAATGCGAAGGCCAGGCTGGAGACCCCTCCACGGTTGCGAGAGCAGCACGAAGGGGAGGTAGCCTTTGTGGTGCTCTAGATGATCAACGCATTCGAGGAGTCGAGACTATACAAAAAACAGAAATATTGCTGCTCTTATGTCTGTATATCCTGTCTAGTTAGAGTTTAAAACAGTTCACAATCAGAATTTCTGTAATACAAATTGTTCAGGGACCTCAGGGTAGCTATCTATTTTGCATCCGTAGTCATACATTGGCACATAAGATCAACCCATTTTTGCATCCGTGGTCATAGAAAGGGAGCCATCAAGATCGATCCATATGCATTGCGGATATGTGCCATATCTACTATAACTATATATAACTATATAGGATATCCTCACTAAGTATTTCTCTCAGCTCTTATGAAGCCACATCATCACCTCCCACTAAGACACATCATTACCTCCCACTAAGAGTTGCATGAGTTGAGTACCCAGTTCTTACACCGCAGGTTGTGGCTGACAACGATCTAGTCCTACAAAAGCTAGATGTGCCAAACAATAATATGATTTTTCTGTCTAAAGCAACAGCTAAAGATACAACAGCCGTGTCTAGCAATGAATCAGATGAACTCAGGATTGTCACTTCTGCTTCTTAGATTTCTTCGGGGGGTTCTTGACTAGTGCTTCAACATCGTCATCAGATTCGCCCTCGAGGGACTCGTCAGGGACGTCATTTGGAACATTGTGCTTGGTGATGTATTCCTTGAGAATCGCCATGCTCTTTTCCTTCATCCTGGCCAGCTGCTCGGACAGGATACCAGACTCGGAGCTGATAGCAAACGATTCTGCTCCAAGAACCAGGTTAGCCTTAACTCTTGGACCAAGACTAGCCTTCGAAGCATTTGCTTGGCCTTCCATCACTATGGCTCTGCAGGCAAAAGTTGGACAGCAGAGAGGTCGAAAACAATTTTAGCTAAGGTGGATCAAGGCCCATGAGCGATAAATGACACAAGTGATCGCATCAAGCAGGAACAAAATATACAAGTATCATACTGTATAAAGTAGATGTCTCAACGTGTTAAGATACACTAGGAGGTAAAATGAAATCATCAAGGTTGTGCTGGGAGACTTCTCCAGGTGTTACGCGTAGATGAAGCTGGACAACTATTGATGCTTCCCTTTTTTATAACTGAACACTTGCAGCTACTGCTAAATCTCCTCACCATTCTTTTCACAAGTTGTATTGAATCGTGAACCTCAGCACACAAATCTCATGCTCATCTAAAGTATGATTCTGAATTCCCATCACACATCCACATGGTATCATCCAGCAGACGGAGGATGGGCACTACAAGCCGGGCAAACTTGCCATGTATCAAGAGCTGAACACAAACAGGTAAGGTAAACCTTCAGCTGCCAAACTTTCCCTAGTAAGTACTACAGGCATATATTGCAAAATTTATCTCAATCTACCCAAAATCCTAGCAAAAGCCACAGCATCCAAATCGGTTATCGTGCAGAATTTCATCCTGCACACGCTACGCACGAAGGACCTCTACTGGGAGCCAGAGTTACAAACCGTGGGCGCCGGCCGTCGCAGGAGGGAGATCCACACAGGGGGAAAGAGGCAGGAGGGTCGGCACGGAGGCGCGGGCCGAGCAGGCACCGGCGGGCGGCGTCTCGGCGGGAGGCGGGAGTTACAGGCGGCCGGCGGCGGGGAGGGTTTGGGAAAGGCAGTCGGGCAGAGACAGACAGACACAGCTGCGAACGTGTGGAGACTGGAGAGAGTGCAGGGTGGACGGGCCTTCCAGTTATTTGGGCTGAAGATGGGCCCAATCCATTACCCAACTCCTTCTCCAGAGAATAAATGGGCCCTGAAAGCTCGCTGGCGAGTTTCATTTTTCTTTTGTTGTGCACTCCAAAATGGTTTCCAGAATATTTGAAAGGCAAAAAAGAAACTGAGTTGACAATGAGACGACCACACTTGCTACTTATTTTACCTGCCCGCCATGATTCGGTCCTCCCCTTGCTTTGGAACATGTTCGCAGCACTGCACAAACGCACCAGAGACCGTGAGACCTGAGCAAGCTCCCACAATGGATTCAGGGGCAGCCCCTTTTTTCCCTCTCTGAAAGAACATTCAGGGGCAGCCTAACAAAGTGAAAGTGGTGGCCAGCCACGGCACTGCCTGCTCACTCATCACTTCACTTCACTCGAGTTCTTCTAGCTACATGAATCTATTCTCCTTCAGCTCACTCAGGGCCCAAGCCGAATCAATCGGCCGGTCGGCCAATTTCTCCCCTTTCCTCTGGACTGCCATTCTGCTAATGCAACGGACGGACACAAATTGCTTGCGATTGTTAAGTGGGCTTTGGAGGCATTAGTGTCATTCGATTCTACCAGAACTGCATTTGTTTAGTGATTGACTTGCTCTGTTACTGGATGATCCCAGTCCCAGAGACTTGAGAGCGACAAAAGGTTTTTTTTTTTTGCCACAGATAAAGAAGCCTGCCCCCTGCATGCAGCGGCACATGGATGGCAATACAATTATGCAAATGGGTAGCCTTTTTTCCACCATGATCGTGAGCGCCATCGACACTTGCGCTTAGATGCTACTAAAAGGATGTTAATAACCGGTTGTTAATTGGAGTACAGACAAAGGAGAGTGGTAATGGAGAGCAGGAAGCACTGGGAGAAGAATGTTCTTGATGATGATGATAAAAAAAAAGGTGCAGTATCTAGTAGACATCTAGGGGGTAGCATTTCTTGTGTGAAGTATTCATTGCTATGATTAAACCTAACGTAACTATGGAGCTGGTCACTACTCATTCTTTTCTAAAATATATGTTTATCTTCTGTTCCGAGTTAAATTTATCTAAAATTAATAAATTTGTAAATAAAGTACACCAACGTCCGCAACATCAAATTGACTTCATTCAATGCATTGGGAAATACTATGTCTTCATATTGCATTTAATTATAAAATTGTAGATGTTAATACAATATATTTTAGAATTTTGGACAAAAATTAAAGAAGTTTTAGATATGACAAACTACAAAAATACATTTTCGAAACAGAGAATCAATGTGGTATTGGAGCATTAAGCTTGTTTGCCTTTTGAACGTTGAACTGCTAATATGCAGATGACACGCGTGGGTGTGGATTCGAATTCACATTATGTTGTTCTGCGCTTTGCTACCCTATAGCACTTTATTGTCTGACTGACATTGCTCCACTGATAAATCGGACAAGAATCAAGACCAAACCTTTCCCCTAGCATGATCCCCGCAAGGCAAAACACGGATAAAAGAAAGAATGGTGCTTGTGCTTCTTGCCATACAGAGCTTGATTGGTTTGGTGCAAAAATATTTGCATGACAATGATTTGACAAGGCAAAAGTTGTCAATTGTTGAGCCACCATTCGATTTGCTATTAAAAAGTTATCCACCTCTCACATTTGTTTGACCAAAATATTGGCAAATATTCTGTCCAGGTTTTGCCTTGCCAAGAATTTGACGATGCCAAAATTTTGGTACTCAACCAATGACCAGTCACGCTGGTGTGGTGCGCCACCAAAACTAACGTGCAAACGAACAAATGCTACTCAGTGCCTCGCAAAAAATAAAAGGAATGCATTGCAGGAAAGAACAATAGCTGATGTTTTGGAAATTGGAAGGGTAACAGTGCCCCCAAGAAAACCAACAGTGACCTTGAGAAAGAAACCAGTGTCACTGCAAGTGCACGGGTGGTACTAGTAGTGCACTAGCACACCTGTTTGGCTACCAGGTCAACCGATGCTGACCTTGCTCTGCTTTGCTTTGGCTCTACGCGATGACCAAGCAGAGAGAGAGAGAGAGCAGTTGACGAGGCAGCGAGCCGGGCAGCCGGCCATGGCCGCCTGCCGGCTCAGGTCAGGCACAGGCAGGCCAAGGGATGGTGTAGGACCAGCGGCACTAGAGCCCTGCCGTAGCACTAGGCAGTACTAGCACACATGCATGCAACGCTGGTTGCTGGAGGCGGCAGCGCCATGGCCTGCACAAGCAGGAAGATACGAAAAGAAAACTTTCCTGGCCGCCTGGCCGGGGCAGATCTGGATGGAGGAAGCGATCGATGGGCAGCGGGCAGAGACCGAGAGGCGAGAGAGATCTGCATGGGCAGGCTTGCAGGCACTGTTTAGTTTCTCCGATTTGTATAATTTTTCCCTTTGAATTTTCGTACCTTCTCTTAAAATGCACATATCCTAGTACATACAACTTTTTTCGTTATTCACTCTCTTCTGAAATTAAACAGGGGTCTCGCCAATGTCCTTGGCAACAAGCCAACAACGGAGCATAATTCTGCAACGTTTTCTCTTTTTCTTTTTGAAAGAAGATTTTGCAAAATGTTTTTTATTGATGGGCTGAATTTGAACCAAATCCATCCATCACCGTTGTATGCAATTGCATAGAGCCAGTCTAGGCTAGGACGTTGATGCAGCGAGCAAATGGGGGCAGCGTCCCGTCCCATCCGCCTGCGCGTCTCCGTCTCTCTGACACCTCAACGCCACCGTCATCCTCTTCCTCCCTTGCCGGCATCATCATCGATTGCCAAGATTTTGGTAACCAATGCAAGGATTCCATATGCTCATTCCCTCCTCCACTTCCACCTTTTATTCCCACGCCCCGCCTCCCTCGCCGCACACGCCGCCACCATGGCTCCCCTCCAGCTCCTCCTCCCTCTGCTCCTCCTCCTCCTCCCCGCCGCCGCCGCCTCGCCGGAGCGAGACATCTACGCGCTGGGCAAGCTCAAGGCGGCGCTCGTCCCCTCTTCCAGCACCTCCAACACCACAGCACTCGCCGACTGGGACCCATCGGCATCCCCGCCGGCGCACTGCGCGTTCACCGGCATCACCTGCGACGCCGCCACGTCCCGCGTGGTCGCCATCAACCTCACCTTCGTCCCGCTCCACGGCGGCACCCTCCCACCCGAGATCGCCCTCCTCGACGCGCTCACCAACATCACCATCGCCGCCTGCTCCCTCCCCGGCCACCTCCCCCCTTCCCTCGCCTCCATGCCCTCCCTCCGCCACCTCAACCTCTCCAACAACAACCTCACCTCCACCTTCCCGCCTCCCACCTCCTCCTACTTCCCCGCGCTCGAGCTCATCGACATGTACAACAACAACCTCTCCGGCCCGCTCCCGCCCTTCAACGCCACCCACACCCATCTTCGCTACCTCCACCTCGGCGGCAACTACTTCAACGGCTCGATCCCGACCACCTTCGGCGACCTCGCCTCGCTCGAGTACCTAGGCCTCAACGGCAACGCGCTCACCGGCTTCGTCCCCACCTCGCTCTCCCGCCTCTCCCGCCTCCGCGAGATGTACATCGGCTACTTCAACCAGTACGACGGCGGCGTCCCGCCGGAGTTCGGCGACCTCCGCTCCCTCGTCCGCCTCGACATGAGCAGCTGCACACTCACCGGCCCGGTCCCCACCTCGCTCTCCCGCCTCGCCAGCCTCGACACGCTCTTCCTCTCCATCAACCAGCTCACCGGCACCATCCCGCCGGAGCTCGGCGAGCTCACCAACCTCCAGTCCCTCGACCTCTCCATCAACGACCTCGTCGGCGAGATACCGGAGACCTTCGCCAGCCTCGCCGCCAGCCTCAAGCTGCTCAACCTGTTCCGGAACCACCTCACCGGCGAGATTCCGGCGTTCCTCGCCGAGTTCCCGCGCCTCGAGGTGCTCCAGGTCTGGGACAACAACCTCACCGGCGTCCTACCTGAATCCCTCGGCAGGAACGGCCGCCTCAAGAGCCTCGACGTCACCGGCAACCACCTCACCGGCGCCATCCCTCCCGACCTCTGCGCGGGGCACAAGCTCGAGGTGCTCGTCCTCATGGAGAACGGCTTCTTCGGCAACATCCCGGCCTCCCTCGGCGGCTGCAAGACGCTCAAGCGCGTCCGCCTCGCCAAGAATTTCCTCACCGGCCCCGTGCCACCAGGGCTCTTCGACCTCCCGAACGCCGACATGCTCGAGCTCGCCGACAACCTGCTCACCGGCGAGCTCCCGGCGGCGATCGCCGGCGACAAGCTGGCGAACCTGGTGCTGGGGAACAACGCGCTCACCGGCGGCATCCCGGCGTCCATCGGCAACCTGCCCGCGCTGCAGACGCTGTCGCTGGAGTCGAACAACCTCACCGGCGAGATCCCGCCGGAGATCGGCAGGCTGCGGAACCTGACCAGGCTCAACGTCAGCGGGAACGCGCTCACCGGCGTCATCCCGCCGGAGCTCGCAACCGGATGCGCCTCCCTCAACGCCGTCGACCTCAGCCGGAACGCGCTCACCGGCGTGATACCCCCCGCCGTCACGTCGCTGAGGATCCTCTGCACGCTCAACGTCTCCCGGAACAGGCTCTCCGGCGAGCTCCCGCCGGCGATGCCCAACATGACGAGCCTCACCACGCTGGACGTGTCCTACAACCAGCTCTCCGGACCCGTGCCGATGCAGGGCCAGTTCCTCGTCTTCAACGAGAGCTCCTTCGCCGGCAACCCCGGCCTCTGCGGCGCGCCCTTCACAGCCGCCGCCTGCCCTCCTTCCGCCGGCGGCGGCCCGGGCTCCTCGCTGAAGAAGAAGACGGTGGCGATGTGGCTCGCCGTCGCGCTCGCCCTGCTCATCATCATGGCGTTCGTCGGCGGGAAGAAGGGTCGGGACGCGTGGCGGGAGGCGGCGCGGCGGCGGTCGGGTGCGTGGAAGATGACGGCGTTCCAGAAGCTGGACTTCTCCGCCGCCGACGTGGTGGAGTGCCTGAAGGAGGACAACATCATCGGCAAGGGCGGCGCCGGGATCGTGTACCACGGCGTGACCCGCGGCGGCGACGAGCTGGCGATCAAGCGCCTCGTCGGCGTGGGCAGCCGTGTCTGCGGCCGCGCCGGCGCCGGAGACCGGCACGAGGACCGCGGGTTCACGGCGGAGGTGACGACGCTGGGTCGGATCAGGCACCGGAACATCGTGCGGCTGCTGGGGTTCGTGTCCAACAGGGAGGCCAACCTGCTGCTCTACGAGTACATGCCCAACGGGTCCCTGGGCGAGATGCTGCACGGCGGCAAGGGAGGGCACCTCGGGTGGGAGGCGAGGGCGCGCGTCGCGGCGGAGGCGGCGCGAGGGCTGTGCTACCTCCACCATGACTGCGAGCCCAGGATCATACACCGCGACGTCAAGTCCAACAACATCCTGCTCGACTCCGCGTTCGAGGCGCACGTCGCGGATTTCGGGCTGGCAAAGTTCCTCGGCGGCGGCGGCGGCGGCGGCGCTGCCTCCGAGTGCATGTCCGCCATCGCCGGATCCTACGGATACATCGCGCCAGGTTGGTAAATTCATGATGCACTTGCAATGCACAAGGGAACAAACAGATCAGATTGCCAAAACACTACCACTAATGAATGAAATAAATTCGGCAAAGAAATTTTAGAGAGATAGAATTTGATTTTGTTTTTTTTAAAAAAAGATTGAGAGAACAGTTACGAGCGCGTGGCCTCTGTTGCTTGCACAGTGTTTGTACTAGCATTCTGTTTCATTCTGCAGAGTCAACTGGATAGATGACAAAATCAAACGGTAGCTTTTTCAGAGTCACGTACTAGTACCATGCATATCTTTGCTGCTGCAGCTTGCAATTGCAAATTTGCTATGCATGGCTGTGGACTGTTGGGTGATTAATATATAATCAATGTCATGTTCTAGCTCTGTTTCTTGGATTCTAGCATGGATTTGGCATGTCAAGATCTCTTGTCTTCTGAGAGGTCAATGGGGGGACACACTAGCTATAAGACAAACTCTGCCTTTGGATTAGAGGATTGGGCATTCTAGTGCAGTACTTTGTCCTTGTGCTGTTCATTTGTTTTGTTAGCCTTGTGGGCCTTTTAGGCAAATTGATCCCACAGAGAGATAAGAGCTTCTCTCCATTTGCATTGCAGCAGCTCCATGCCTGGAGGCTGGAGCAGATCTATCTGCCCATGTCTTGACTTTGTCAGATCCCTCATAAATCTGTCGGCTTCTGCTTCACTCATGCAGCTACCTGAGTGAAGATAGTCTTTACTGCAGTAATTATGTCCCCTTTTGCAACCACAGCTTTGAAGTGATTCCCAGTTTTATGTCCATGCATGGGTAGAGAGATTCGCGGTGTTGGGCAAATAGTTAATTGAAATCAGCAGCTGCTGATAAAAATTGCAATTTCCTGTTGTTTACTGACCCATCACCCTCTCTCTTCTCCGAACTTGCAGAATATGCGTACACCCTTCGCGTGGACGAGAAGAGCGACGTGTACAGCTTCGGCGTGGTGCTTCTCGAGCTCATCACTGGCCGGCGCCCCGTCGGCAGCTTCGGCGACGGCGTGGACATCGTGCACTGGGTCCGGAAGGTGACGGCGGAGCTCCCGGACACGTCGGACGCCGCGGCGGTGCTGGCGGTGGCCGACCGCCGGCTGACCCCGGAGCCGGTGGCGCTGATCGTGGACCTGTACAAGGTGGCCATGGCGTGCGTGGAGGAGGCGAGCACGGCCCGGCCCACCATGCGCGAGGTCGTGCACATGCTCTCCAACTCCGCCGCGGCCCAGCCCAGCGCACTCCAACTCGAGATGGTATGAAATGATGATTTTGGGTGGGGTTCCATAATGTAAATATGTAATGCGTTTAGCCGCTAATTTTGGGTTCTGCCTGCCTGGTGCTGTGTGATGATGATGGATGTGTAGAATAACAACCATGCATGGCTGCTCGATCTAGGCCTTAGTGTGAAGGTGAAATGTTAGCGTCCTTGTCGCGATGCCATTGGCCATCTCGTGGCTGAAGAATGAATATGTGCATATACGTAGTAAAGTTGAAATATCTCCCTGCCATGACCTAACATTTATGCTCTCTGGAATTTAATCCGTTGCCATCTTTATCTTTTGCTCGTTTTTACGTCAAATAGACTTGAGACGGAATCCCCAAAGGCAAAGAAATCGAGTTTTATGCCAAATCCATCAGTGGATGGAATCGAATCGGTGCTGCAAAGAACTGGACCTCGCAAGCCTCTCTCGTCTTTATTCTCCTATCCCCTTCTCTTATCATATATCTGAGTGGTGTATGTCTCTCTCGGTGCGTCGTTGCTCATTGCCCATGCAACTGACATGGCATATATTCCTCCCTCGAGCTGCTTTGGGTTATTCGAGATGGCTTCTTGTAAAAGTTGCTTCATTTTCTTCTGTTTCTTGGCGGCAGAAGATGTTTGTTTTTACCAACTTTTTAAGGGGAAAGAGCAGGAATCAGAATGTTTTTCCGCCAAAAAAAAACAGAGAGGAATCAGAATGTTATCGTGGGAGACGAAATGGGCTGGCCATCTCCATCTCCTCCACACTCCTTCCTACAAGAAGAAGAGAGCAGTGGACTTGTCTCTCGTGTGACATTTGTCTGGGCCTAGTCCTCCACGAGCCGGCATAAAATGCAGAGTATAAAAAAAACACTATTGCAGACCCCCCATACAGTGCTGGCCCCAATTCATGTTGCGTAAACTTCAAATTGCAATCACAATGCAGCAGCAGGAATAGAGGAGGCCGGTATATGAGAGATGGGAGATGAAAATGTACAGTACCTGCCTCCAACAGTGACCTGAATTGCATAAACTGTTAAATGAACATGCAAAGGAGCATTTGCATGCTCATCTCGCAGTTGGAAATTCAGAGTTTTTTAATTAAATTCCGTATTCAGTGGTGCTCCTGTATGGTACTAGTGGTGAAGTACAGGAATTGTGGTGGATGTGAAGAAACGCAACCTCTGTGTGTTTTGGCGCCGGGACATTGTGGGCTGCACGCACAGACGAGGCCCGTATTTGATCATTGGGCCCAAATAAAGTTGGGTTGTGATGATGACACACAGAAAACACCTGAACGTTGTTGCCTAAACACGCCCGGGCTGTATAAGGCCAGTCTCAGTGGGAGTTTCATCAGCATTAAATAGGCTGCCATGTCAGCATTTTTTGATGATGTGGCAATATATTAATGAAGAGAGATGAGAAATGAGTTTCATCCTCATGAAACTCTCTCTACACGGTACTCTAGACAGCTTGTGTCTTGCATGTTGTCTTGGGAACAACACGAGATGAAACTTTGCATTGAGGGAGGGTGTTTCATCATAGTTTCAAACTTCTCTTAGATGATGTGTCACTCTAGGTAAGCGTGTCGATGAAACCCCCACTGAGACTGGCCTAAAGGTCATGGAGGAAATTCTTCTGCTTCGATTGCGTTCTTCTTTGGTGAGGCTGAAGTTGCTGCGCGTGCTACGGCATGCTCGTTGCTACTAGGACACGTCCGCTTGGGCTTTGCCTTCGCCCTCGCCCAAGGTTACCTTACCTGCAAAGAAAGAGATGATGCTCTTCGCCTCCAAGTTCCCTTGCTTCCTCCAGGAGGACAAGGAAAACTGACCCGTCGCCGACCATGGTCACGCCTACGTGCAGTTGAGGCTGGCCCACTCGTCAGACAGAAAGAAACAGTCTACTGCTATTGGAGAACGAGATCTCCACGTGGGGCGGTCCTGCCTCGCACGACCCCCAACCGGCCAACCCTCAACGAAACTTACCGCTAACCACTCACCGACAGGTAGGCCCACATCCCGCGGCGACAGCGCGTCCGGCCCCACGAGTCATCGATAGCGGAGCGCGTCTCTCCTTCCCTTATCTACCTGACCCCACCCCCAACCGCAGAACGTGGGGCCCACCGTCCGCAACCGCGTGGACCCCGCCGCTCCCCCTCCTCCGCCGTCGCCACGTACGCGGCCGGAGGCCGGAGCCGACCCCTATACAAGCGCCACGTCGCCGCCGCCTCGCCGTCGCAGGGTTCCCCACGGCTCTTCCTCCCTCCTCCTCCGGCGAGCTATAAATCCCTCCCGCCGACGCCGATCCCATGGCATCGCCGCACGGGCGCGTCCCATCTTCCTCCCCGTCCAATCCTAACGACCCTTGGCCCGCCCCCTCCGCGCCGCCGCTCTACCCAACGCTGACCATGGCCGACCTCGCGCCCGTCGAGATAGGGTCCCCCGTCTCGTCGTCCCCGACCGCCGTCGGCGAGGACGCCACCGGCCCCCCGCCGTCCGAGGACCTCCTCCTCCGGATCCCCGGCGCGCAGCTCCACCTCATCGACCGCAGCCGGAGCCACCCGCTCGCGGCGGGCGACCTCTCCCTCCTCCGCATCCGCTCGGGGGGCACCTCCCTCGCCGCCATCGCGCTGCTCGACCCGGTCCAGTGGCCGCTGGCGCGGGACGTCGCCGCGGTCAAGCTCGACCCCTGCCACTACTCATTCTCCCTCACCGTGCCGCCCTCCGCCGACGACCCCAACCCCGGCACGCTCCACTACGGCCTCACGCTCGCACACCCCGACGACCGCCTCGACGCCCTCCTCGCGGCATACACCAGCTTCTCCGTCCACTCCGTCGTTGGGACCAAGGAGCTGGAGAGCAGGGTCCGCGACGAGGTCGAGGCCGCCGCGTACTGGACGGCCGTCGCGCCCAATGTCGAGGAGTATGGCGGGAAGGTGGCCAAGGCCATCGCCACGGGCGCCGAGCACCTAGCCAAGGGGATACTGTGGTGCGGGGAGGTGACCGTCGACAGGCTCCGATGGGGAAATGAGGTCCTCAAGAAGAGGATGCAGCCTGGCGACGCCAACGCCGAGGTCAGCCCCGAGATGCTCAGGCGGATCAAACGGTAATAGACCTGTCGCTGTTGTTTTCATGGTATTATCTACTATTATTTAAGATGAATATTTAATTTGCTCTCTTCTTAAAATGATTCATGCTTACAATTGCTTGCAGGGCCAAGAAGGTGACCCAAATGTCTGAGAAAGTGGCAACTGGGATTTTATCCGGAGTTGTGAAGGTCACTGGCTATTTCACAAGCTCATTTGCCAACTCTAAAGCTGGCAAGAAGTTTTTCAACTTATTGCCTGGAGAAATTGTTCTTGCTTCACTTGATGGATTTGGTAAGTGCTGTTTAATGTATGAGTTCTATCTGTATAAACATTTGTATTAAGATCAGTGCAACTGGTAACATCAATGAGTAGTTCTGGGTCACTTTTGAAATCTGGATTAGTTCAGTTAAACAAGTCCTGGGTCGGCTTAGTTTCCCAGAGAGAGCAAAACTTGCATGGTAATTCCATGGAAATTTTATGTTGATGCAAAGATGACACCTGCAAAGTTAAACAAGCTATCATTATTCGGAACTATACATTGCCTATTTTTCCTAGAAAAGTTTTGTCTCATATGACAACATAAACTATTTTTTGTCGAGCCATCTCTAGCCTTGCTACTTTGTCTTTCAGTTAGTGAGCAAAAGGATGCTTTGTGCGCCCTTCTCTAGGTCACAAATTCACAATGTGGTTTTATGGACAAAGGTCTTACTGCTATGAAGTGCGGTAGCGTAAAGATAACTAGATTTCTAAAGTCAACTGGTGGTTCTTGTTGTCCTTATTTTTTGATCTTTTCGTCCACACAACAGATGGTAGTCATTTTGTAGTTCTCTATTTAAATTGTGAAGCAGCAACTGCTGCTTGTTCATATTTGGTGATACTGATCAGCTGCTAAAATCTCGTGTTAATGAACTCAGAGCAAGTGTGCATTGGTTTCAATACAGCCAAAGAATGGTGATTCTCTATTGTCAACATTATCATCATTCTCTTCGTAGATGGAAGTTGACTATTTTTGCTCTGAATGCTCTTTATCCTCCTTGCCACCATGCTTCATGATAGGATAATAATAAGTCCAACTTCAGGAAAGAGTTGTTGATACCACTTGATGTTTGTGTCCCATGATGCTAAAAGTTTGTTTGGGTTGTTGCACATGAAGTTTCAGCCATGTAGTCCTGACTCCTGACTGCCGCTGTTTACATGCTCTTCATCTGCTCTGTTTCGCTGACATTTCTTGTGCTGGTGTCGAACAGGGAAGATCTGTGACGCCGTAGAAGTGTCTGGGAAAAATGTACTCTCCACATCATCAACTGTGACTACCGGGCTCGTATCTCACAAGTACTGTGCTTCTCCGCCGCAAAACCGATCCTGCAATTCAGAGTATCACCCACATTTTGTCTTATCGAGTGTCTTTACACTGAATCTCCCTGTTGTGCAGGTACGGGGACAAAGCTGCCGCTGCAACCAACGAAGGGCTGGACGCCGCCGGGCACGCCATCGGGACGGCGTGGGCCGTGTTCAAGATCCGGCAGGCCTTGAATCCGAAGAGCGTCCTGAAACCCACGGCGCTGGCCACGTCGACCATCAAGGCGAACGTTGCTGAACTTCGTGCCAAGCACAGCAGCAAGGCGTAGCTGTACTGTTCCTGAGAAGCATGCTCACCGAGAGGATACGATGTTCCAGGCCCAAGCAAATGAAGCAAGTTTTTTCGAGCGTTTCGTTTTGCCACGACTGTCGGACGCGCTGCTATCAGTAACAGCGTTTGCTTGTAAATTCGTGTGCTAAAAATGGAATCCTTCTGCATTACACGTGATGGTTGCTGAAAACGAAAGCTTGCTGAACACTGGACTATTGAGAGACACTTGCAAAGTTCGCTTTTGTTTGTTAGCTTGGAATGGTTGTGGACTGTTAACTAATCGACTACACGTCTCTTGCTAATTCATAGCAATGTCATGTGAGAACTCAAGTGAATGCTGCAATTAGTACAAACTCAAAAACACGTAAAATTTGAAGGAGTCAGACAAAATTACGACGATTTCATTTCGTAGATGGAAAACAAATCCCCAAAAAAGCTCTAATTTGACTGATACATGGCAAATCTCGCATGAACACCACGAAATCCTAAGATATGCTCATTGTACTTGTTCAACCAGAGACTTGCCATGTATCACGACTTGGCTATATGCAACGAGCATGACGACTTGCATACATTTACGGCCCCCTTTGGAACAAAGGAAAACCAAAGGAATTTAAAGGATACCAACCTTATAGAAAAATTTCCTATGAATCTCTTTGAAACAAAGGATTGCATTCTACAAAATTCCTTAGGACTCCTATGGGATGCATGAATCCTTAGGAATTTTGGAGAAAAACTAACATGAGGTTGGACCTCTTGGAGATTTTCCTTTGTGTCCATTTCTCTCTTCCACTTCCCATAGCTTTCTTGTTTTGCATCCAAAGACTACATTTTGCACTTGAAATTACTATAGGATTGCAAGTTTAGTGCAACTTTAATCCTCTATTTTTTCTATTCCTACATTTTGTGAAAGTGAGCCTACGGTCCACGAGGGTCGCCAACCGAGTCCAGCCACCCACTCATTTGTTGGGCTCCATGGGCCCCCAGTACTTGTAGCCTTGTAGGCTCCGGATTCCTCCTACGCGCCGGACACTTCCCCGTCCAGGTCCATCCATCCTTCCCAATTTCGTCCCCACGACTCCACGAGGCCGCCTCCTCTTCCGCTCACCTCTCTCGTCGCCGCCCACCGCCCGCCGCCCTCCTCGCCCCGCCGGACAGGCGCGCAGCGGAGACCCGCCGGGGCTGGGACTGGCTTATCCCTTCGCCGCCAGGTAAGGAACCCATATCTTGCTTGTTCCTTCTGTTCGTCGCCGGTGTAATCTGTTCGTCGTTCGACGAGCCCTCGCGTCCGAAATTTTCCATACGCAACATGCTCCAATGTATCCATTCTGTTGTGAATTTTTATGCTGCGCTGTCTAGTACAGATATTTTTTCGAACTGAGCCACCGTGCACCAGTTTAGATTCGCCCCCAAGTTTAAGTCAGTACTGCTGATTTGCCATTTTGCCCCCACCGTAATATTCTATCTGCTATTTTAGTGCTAAAGCATCTGATTCTGTTGTTATCAGGCGCGTTCCTGAGTGCAAGCTGCGACAATGGATGACGGGGACCTCGATTTCTCAAACCCTGACACATACCTTTGCTCGGCCATCGGCAACGACCCTCCCAGCAGCTGCTCCATGGACAGCTACTTCGATGACATCCTGAAGGACACGGAGCACCACGCCTGCACCCACACCCACACCTGCAATCCGCCAGTCCATGACCACTCGCACACCCACACCTGCGTCCATGTCCACACCAAGATCGTCGCAGCCTCGCCTGAGGCTGCCGAGACCGCGGAGTCGCCGTCCGAGAACAACAACGCATCCAAGAAGCGCCCGTCCGGTAATCGGGCTGCAGTGAGGAAGTACCGTGAGAAGAAGAAGGCGCACACCGCGTCGTTGGAGGAAGAGGTGGTCCATTTGAGGGCTCTGAACCAGCAGCTCATGAAGAAGCTCCAGAATCACGCCGCGCTTGAGGCGGAGGTAGCCAGGCTTCGCTGCCTGCTCGTTGATATCAGAGGGAGGATCGAAGGGGAGATTGGTGCTTTCCCTTATCAGAGGCCAGTCAAGAACATCGACTTGGTGTCTAGTGTTCACCAGGGAAGCTTCCTTGGTGGTGCCCAGGTTACCAACTCCTGTGATTTCAGATGCAGCGATCAGATGTATTGCAATCCTGGAATGCAGGGGGCTATTGGTGTTCAGGTGTTGGGACAAGGTGCCTGCGATATCGCAAATATCCAATGTATGGGGAGTGCAAAGTCTGGATCCACAAAGCTACCTGTCTGTGGGGGTATGGACACAGTACCTGCTGGCTGCTTGCCAAATGTTGAAAATAAGTGAAGGTAACTTACTAGCCTCTCCTTGCTATACAAACTTCTGCCTAGCTTAGATTAATTTGAAGGATTAATTTTGTAGCAGCTCATAAGTGTGTTTGAACTCATTCTTGTAGCAGTTCATAAGCATTGGGAGGGTGTATTGTGTTCCCTGTTTTCTTCTGGTTGACAAATATCAGATTGACTCTTAAACAGGCGATTAGCAGGGTGTATTGTGTACCCTGTTTTCTTCTGGTTGACAAATAGCAGATTGACTCTTAAACAGGCGATTAGCAATGCATGCTTTTTGGTCCACATGATGGTCAGACATTTTTCTTTCAATGCAGTTTTTGATAGTTTCATATTGGGTGAATTGCTTAAGTGATACCAAGCAACATTTAACAACCGAAGAGTTATATCTATTTGTACTTGTTGGTGCTTACCACTTATAAAATTTAGTATACGTGGTCGTTCGTTTCAACATATTTTATCTTGCTGGATATGCTTCCTGCTACAATACCAATACCCTCTTTCTAGAAATTCGAGGTGGCACCTATGAACTATGTTATATGCGAATTATGTTGCCAGAACATAGCAAATTTTGACACTACATTGCAGGTTAAAAAAAAAATAGCTGACCCTAGTTCCTCCACTCAGGGCAGATTCAAGGTCGCATGGTACAGATTTTGCTAAACATGAAGTGTGTTTTTGTTCATTGGCAGTTGATTTTGTATTAGAAGGACTATCTTTTGGTGAATTTCTTAATATAAAGTTTGTAGCAATCTATATGTTTGGGAACTATGGTTGTAGCACAGTTTTTTGTTGTCTATAGCCCTAATTGAAGAGCATAAGTTGACTTCTGGGCCATCAAGCCATTATCTTGTGGTGTACTTTAGTGAGCTCACATCTTATCATGACTGAAGATGGGATCAGTACCGAGCTTGTCAATCCATTGAGCTTTAGTGTTATATTTTCAGCCTGGTGCCTGCTCCCTTTGCAAACCTACATTAAGTCATTTGTGTCTGGTTAAAACCCATTTCTCACTTTTTTTCATTCTCTTATGTGCTTATTTCACTACATTCTAGCGCCAAAACTACTTAAAATCGTGGAAACAAGTTGATTCTAAAGGAGCGAGACACTTTGTGAGGTTGTACTTGGCCAACTTATGAAACTCTGGGCTTAAGAATAGCCGTACATTTCCCAAAAAAAATCCCGATGCTACTTTAATGGTTTCATATCTGGTCAATTGAGCTGTACTAAGTATGCTGAAATTTTTCCTAGACATGCCAGCTGTGATATGCTAGCCATTCTATTGATGAGTTATGTTACCAAACGTGCCTGTTTCAAGAACAAAGGACACAACATCGTGTACTTCGTAATAATATTAATGGACATCATATCATGGTACCAGATAGCAGTGTTGTATGCGTCAATACCTCCAAATTTCGCTAACTGTGAAGAGTATTTTGTTTCACAGTGATTAGTATTAGCATAACTAGCTCTTGTATACTATAGTACTTTGGTCGGTGGCTGGCCTTTTCGTTTTCAAATAGTTGTGACATCTCCCTGTAAACTGCACGATCTCAGTTTCAAAGGTAGTCTCTAGGTAGCGTCGTTGTGTATCTTGCAGTACGCCAGCCAATTTGGGTTCATTGCTTTTCTGTGGTAGGTCCATTTGATTTTTTTCAATTGCATGGCTGTAATGAAATTGTAGGTATAATTTGCTATTGAATGCAGCTATTGATAGTCTCTCACCATGGAACTTATTTATTTAAAATCAAGAGACTGTATCTTATCAAATAGTCCTTATTTGTATTCACATTGATAGGTTTATATGTACCTTAGCACTTGATAGTTATTTTTTTACTAATTTGCAGCAAACAAACTGTTACAGAGTGGCATTTTATTCTTTGCTACCATCCTGCTCCGAGGAGGTTTTCATACATTGCTCATTTGCTCTTTCTCAGGACTCCTGGCAGTATGGTCTCTCCTTTTCAAAGACAACTGGTCTCGGCGTTCTGCATCCAAGAAATGATAGTCCTCGCAGTGTTCGTGGTCTCTCCTTGTCAGAGATTGTATCGGCATTCTGCATCCAAGAAACGCTGTATAAACTGCTAGCTTCTATATTAGGACCACATCTGGTTCAAACTGTTATGTGTGAGTTTGTCGCCGATGATGCTTCTATGGTGCCTGAGGCGGTTCAAGTTCGTTAGCTCTAAAGCTGGCATGATATCTTCGTTTATTTTGCTTAGTTTGCAGATGATATCTGATGAAGTTCAGAACAGAACCGGATCTGAAGGAGTTGGACTAGCTAAAATCTGCCACCTATGCTTGACCTCAATATCCTTTGCGGATGCATCGGGCGCGAAATCATTTGTGTAGTGTAGGTGCTATGCATCTGTTGGTATGTCCGTGATTTCTACATGGATTTCGATTATTATTTGAGTGTTTCACTATTTCATTCGTTGGTAAATATTGTATTGCGTCGATTGGAACTTGCACAGCAAGTCTGTAGCTCTAACTCTGATCATATTCTGATGCACCAGTAGTTCCATATCGTACCCTTGTGAATTGCGATGCTGAGGCCACCGACCAGCAGTTCCATATTTCTGAATGATCATATTCCTGCTATGACACCTTTCACCTTAAGCGCAATGTTCAGATCGCCTTGTGGCTTGTGGCTTATCAGCCCAGTCTAGCAGATTCAGCTCTCTCACAGGATATTATTGAATCAGCCTAGACCAGCCAAAATCAACAGCAGTCTAGCATGAGTACTGGAAAAAAAAATGAAGTCTTGTATGAAGCAGGGTTTAACGCAGACTTCCCAGGATTAACGAGGTTGCAGCTGTGTTTATGTGCTGTGACCTCATAAAAAATGTGAGAGATCTAGCTCAGTTGGCTTGGATCCCTACAGTAGAATTTTGCACACATGCTCATATTTTTTTTTTGGAAATTAAGTGTCCGAGAAGGAACAGTGTGACTATTTACGTTTTGATTTCTCGTTTTGCAAATCTTTATTCTAAGCTTAAGTATTGTATGTAGTCTATAAATATACTCCATTTTTTAGTTGAAATTGTTCAGGGTAGTGGTGTAGTATTTTCATGCGAGCATTACGGAAGCACTAATCACTAATGTCATCAATCAGAAGACTGATGAACTAGCATCATCGTTGACCCAGCGCGATAGCGTTCTAAGCACGGCCATTGACGGGTCACTCCCGTTGACTGACTTGTGGGCCTGACCCACACTACACGCTCCTGCCCCACCACAATTCCCCTTTGCTGAACTTTAATTATCCACTGCACCTCCTCTCCGAACTTTCTAGCACCTCAGACGTGGATGACCCGGCCTCCGACCAATCACGGATCCCCACGTGTCCACTTTCAAAGCACGCAGGAGATCCCAGCCGTTCGTGCACGCAGATCTGCCCATCGAACGGCAGACGCCACCCTCGCGCGCGCTCCACGTCAAGTTCGCCGCATTGCCCAGTGACAGCCCGCCACGTGGACTATCTCCAATCAAGGCCGTCCGTTTGTCCACGTGGCCAGATCGCACCCGCGTGGACCGGGCGCACGGGTCTTCGGGTGCGTCCGTTTAAAGGGGCTTCGATGCAGAGCGCGACGAACTCATCATCACTGGTTTGGTTTCGCAGAGTGTAGCGACGATGCGGAAGTGGGCGCTCTCCTCCGCGCTGCTCCTCCTCTTCCTCCTCACAACCCTCCCCGATCCAGGCATGTCCCCCGGCTACTTAGAGTTTTCCCAGATTTTTCGCAAATTTTTGTGGTGATTTTCGCGCCAGTCCAGTAGATTTAAGTGGCGATTACTGACATATTTCATCTCACCCGATCACTAATTAGCCCCTGCCCTTCGTCTCACTGTTGATTTAAGCTTTTTTTAGGCATCTGATTTGATGGATCACGCGATGAGTTCCGCCCCCAGAAAAATGTCGCTCGTAGTTGCCGGATTCGTTGAAGGCAGAAGATTGTTCCACTAGATGCGATCTCTGTTAGAAATTTTGATTGCAATTTGCTGCTAGATCTCGTGTTTAGAATTTTCGCTATTTGGCATTGGCGAGGTGATCCTGGCCTCTCCGATCTAATGTAATGGGAGGACTTGTTTCGAGTTGGAGATTGCTGGCAGTTCTTAGATCTGCCACTGGACCCTTAACATTTTTATGGTGTGGTTAATACATGGTTTATTCCATCTCGGGGTTTAATAGGGTTTAGACCTGTAACTTTATCCATTTTTAGTTCACCTGCTCGGTCCTTATTTTGGTTAAATCTACTGCTCACTGTCGCCGATCCATACTATTCTTAGTAATTTGAGGACTATGTACCCTTGTCATGCTATTCGTGGTCAATTTGAACGACAGTCAGGCTAGTCTATTCTGTGCTCTGGTCACCTTGTACTGTACAGTACCTGCATACGAAAAACATACGTCAATTTCAATGTTTTATCCTGGTCTGACCCAGCCTATACTGCAGCTAAGAAGCTACAAGTGAATGCCGAGGAGAGCAGTGATGACTTAGTCAACCCACCAAAGGTTGAGGAGAAGCTTGGTGCTGTTCCTCATGGCCTGTCAACTGACTCTGAGGTTGCCCAGAGGTGCGTGTTACCTTCTGACCAGTGCTGATTGTTGCTGCCTTGTCGTGCTATTGACATGTTTATGAATAATATGATTTTGATGTGTGCAGGGAGGCCGAGTCAATCTCTAGGAAGACTCTCAGGAGCTCTGCGGAGAAGTTTGAGTTCCAAGCTGAGGTGTCCAGACTCATGGACATCATCATCAACTCACTCTACAGCAACAAGGACATCTTCCTGAGGGAGCTCATATCCAATGCCTCTGATGTATGTATTGCATTTGACCCCTGTGTTTATGCTGCATTGCGATGCTTGAAATTAACTGTAGTGTTCTGCATGTTTGTAGGCCTTGGATAAGATTAGATTCCTTTCCCTCACCGATAAAGAGGTTCTGGGTGAAGGTGACACTGCTAAGCTTGAAATCCAGGTACAGTATACTGCAACTTTGGAAGCCTATTTTTCTCTTGCGACATATCTTGCTCATTATTGAAGCATCTGGTCTGTGCACATGTAGATTAAGTTGGACAAGGAGAAGAAGATCCTCTCAATTCGGGATAGGGGTATTGGTATGACCAAGGAAGATCTGATTAAGAACCTTGGAACCATAGCGAAATCTGGGACTTCAGGTACTGCTTTTTCATCTTCTGATCACTGCACTCCCAAGTCTCAAAAATATACTTGGATAATGCTCTCCAAAAACTTTACCATAGAGAAAAGGTGTTAATTGCTTGCAACATTTGCAGCTTTTGTGGAAAAGATGCAGTCTGGAGGTGACCTCAATCTGATTGGTCAGTTTGGTGTTGGTTTCTATTCTGTGTACTTGGTTGCTGACTATGTCGAAGTGGTCAGCAAGCACAATGATGACAAACAGTAAGACATAACGTTATATATTTTTAGGTGCATTATTTTGCTTTGTATCTGCAGTTTTCTTACTGCTGTTATCGTGTTGTACTTGTATAGGTATGTGTGGGAGTCAAAGGCTGATGGAGCATTTGCTATATCCGAGGATACATGGAATGAGCCCCTTGGCCGTGGAACCGAGATAAGACTCCATCTGCGAGATGAGGCGAAGGAGTACTTGGAAGAGGACAAGCTAAAGGTGCTGCCATATTACTGTCTTTTATTGGGGTTATAATTGGCTTCTTCTGCTATACAAAGTCCGCATCAGCATCCTTTTTACACTTAGACATGATTGATGTGCTAAGCTTGTAATAGTTCGGTATTCTTATTTATCTGAATTGACGGTGCTATCTAGGAATTTCAATCACACATTTTGCAAATTCATGGTTTCACGGTTGTCAGTTTGTTTCATCTTATAGCACACTGATTTACTGAAGCCCATGCATCAATCACAGGATACTTTTCGTGTTACTGTGTGAGGGCAAGTGAAATAAGATTTCTTTTTCCTGTCTGATACACATGTTCTAGACCTTACAAGACAAATGGTTTCTTTCTTTTTTTCCTTTTGCATATCTTGTTATAATTGTTAACTAGAATACTCTGTTTTGCAGGATTTGGTGAAGAGGTACTCTGAGTTCATCAACTTCCCCATTTATTTGTGGTCAACCAAGGAGGTTGATGTTGAAGTACCAGCTGACGAGGAGGAAACCAGTGACGAAGAGGAGTCGAGTAAGTCTTTACTCAATGTTATTTGTTTTTCTTAGATGGTAGCCATGTCGTGTGTAAGTGCTAATGCATCATATGTGTTTTAACAGCCCCAGAAACTACAGAGGAGGAAGAGACCGAAGAAAGTGAAGAGAAAAAGCCCAAGACGAAGACAATAAAGGAGACTACTTCTGAGTGGGAGCTTCTGAATGATGTGAAGGCTGTATGGCTTCGTAGTCCCAAGGAGGTTACTGATGAAGAATACTCCAAGTTCTACCACTCACTAGCTAAGGTAAAGAATGTAGCGATGACTTAATATGTTCAAACAAATTCCAAAAAAAAGCTTTGCGTGGCTTGTTAAAGAAACAGTATCTAAATTCGTATTTTTTTGCAGGACTTTGGTGATGACAAGCCTATGGCTTGGAGCCACTTCACTGCTGAGGGAGATGTTGAGTTCAAAGCTTTGCTCTTTGTACCCCCGAAGGCTCCACATGATTTGTATGAGAGTTACTACAACAATAACAAGTCAAACCTCAAGCTGTATGTTAGAAGAGTTTTTATCTCTGATGAATTTGATGACCTCCTTCCGAAGTATCTCAACTTTTTGAAGGTACTGTATTACTATATCAAAAAAGCCTATGGTATTCAATTCATTGACATAGCAGACTGAATCTTATACCTTTTTTTCTCTAGGGTATTGTTGACTCAGACACGCTGCCCCTGAATGTATCACGAGAAATGCTTCAACAACATAGCAGTCTGAAGACCATCAAGAAGAAGCTGATCCGCAAGGCTCTTGACATGATTAGGAAAATCGCTGAAGAAGATCCTGATGAGTACAGCAACAAAGATAAGACAGGTAATGAATTTTGTTTTGATAAATGGCCATGGCACATACTCTATATTTACGATTGTAGTACTCATAAAAATACTCTGTAATCAGATGAAGAGAAAAGTGAAATGGAGGAGAAGAAGGGGCAGTATGCCAAGTTCTGGAATGAGTTTGGCAAATCGATCAAGCTCGGCATAATTGAAGATGCAACTAACAGGAACCGCCTTGCCAAGCTTCTTAGATTTGAAAGGTTCATCCTTCAGTGCTGTTTTCCATTCATTGTGATTTTAATTATATTTAGAAGGCAAAAGAAAGCTGATCTTGTATTTGTTTGTTTGTTTCAGTACCAAGTCAGATGGCAAACTCGCCTCTCTTGACGAGTACATTTCAAGGATGAAGTCAGGGCAGAAAGACATCTTCTACATCACAGGAAGCAGCAAAGAACAGCTGGAGAAGTCTCCATTCCTTGAGAGGCTAACCAAGAAGAACTATGAGGTATGTGGCTTCATCTGGATGTAAATAGTCACATCCATTCAGGAATCAGGGCCAGGACCCTGGATCACATGCTTTGTCCCTTTTAGCTTGCTTTTCAAGTCAACTTTAGTTCGGGATCTGGATGCAGTTTGTGAACTAACACTGCACTTGTACATTTGTTTAACAGGTTATCTACTTCACCGACCCAGTGGACGAGTACCTGATGCAATACCTGATGGACTACGAGGACAAGAAGTTCCAGAATGTGTCCAAAGAGGGCCTGAAGCTGGGCAAGGACTCGAAGCTCAAGGAGCTCAAGGAGTCATTCAAGGAACTGAGTGACTGGTGGAAGAAGGCTCTGGAGAACGAGAACGTGGACTCTGTGAAGATCAGCAACCGGCTGCACAACACCCCCTGCGTGGTTGTGACCTCCAAGTACGGGTGGAGTGCCAACATGGAGAAGATCATGCAGGCACAGACCCTCTCAGACTCGAGCAAGCAGGCGTACATGCGCGGCAAGAGGGTGCTGGAGATCAACCCCAGGCACCCCATCATCAAGGAGCTCCGCGACAAGGTCGCCCAGGACAATGAGGTAACTGAATCTCCTTCCAGAGGGTTTTTGCAGATATACAAATAATGGCAGGGAACCATGGTGACTAACGTGTTTACATGATGTAACAGAGCGAGGGCTTGAAGCAGACGGCGAGGCTGGTGTACCAGACCGCCCTGATGGAGAGTGGGTTCAACCTCCCCGACCCCAAGGAGTTTGCGTCCAGCATCTACCGGTCAGTACAGAAGAGCCTGGACCTGAGCCCAGACGCGACCGTGGAGGAGGAAGACGAGGCTGAGGAGCAGCCGGAGGTGGAGGAGAAGGAATCCGCCAAGGAGGAGTCCGAGCCGTCATACGACAAGGACGAGCTGTAGGCGGTTGTTCGGAAAATGTTGTTTAAAGTCTAGCCCCCCTCCGTTTAGGTGAAGGGGATATCCACTCACTGCCTAATGTTAGGAATGTGTTGGTTATGAGGGACGCCCATTTTTCCCATCCGAACATGCAACGTGATACGGGATTTTTGCCTGTCTTTGTACCTATACAAACTTTAGTTCAATGAAATTAGTGGTTGCATATGTCAAATTTCGGGATGTTCATGAAATTAGTGGCTGCATATGTCAAATTTCGGGAACCCCCATGTATCTGTGTCTGTGATGCCTTGTTATGATTTCTTCCAGGCAGGGCATGAGGGGAGGGGGTCGTGCTTTAGCATCATTCATATCCTGACATAGATGACCTACTGGAACATCAGGATGTTCATGAGCAATGGAAACTACTCCGTATGGTTCAATCATGTAAGCCATTTCGGATCGTTAGCATAGGCGAGGCGTCCAAGAATAGCATGCTGACACATGATTGGGGTACATACAGCAAATGCGTAACAGTACAAAATCTAAGAACAAGTTGGGGAGAAAACGAGGCAGTTTTCCACACAAAAACTGTCTCCTGATAACTTTCAGCAAACCAAAACAATTAGCTACTAATTAACATGTTGCTAAGATCCGAGCAAAGAAAGCTCAAATGTACACGCACTCTGAACTCTCTGAAAAGTGATTTACTAATAAGTGGTAAACTTCTGCCGCATTTTTTATATATAAAAAAATCTCTCTTCCAAACATATAATCATGCCATGGAATCACCACCAATATTATTGCCATGACATCGCCGAGAAGACGGCCATCTGCAGGAGGGCGACGACCGCGTTCCTGCTCGTCATCAAGCTAGATGCATCTCCAGAGAACTCCATCGCCGGTACGGAAGGTGGCAGCCCGGCTGCCTCGGGATTCCCGCCAGATTTTAGGCTGCATCAATCAGGTCGCAAGCAAAAGCGACGTTAGCTAAATGAACCAAATATAGTACACACTATTAGCAAGAAAAGTTAACATACATGGAAGACTTGCCACAATAATTGCGGCTAAACTAAACTAGAACGAACGACATTTTCATTTAAAAGAAGGATTAAAAACAACATTAGGACAATGACGGTGTGATAGCATGTAAACGCGCGCGCGAGCCCTATCACGTCAAGATGATGCCCCCCTTCCCTTTTCCTTTTTTGAAACAGGTGCTCGGAAAATGATTGTTAGTAACAACTTGGGTTTGAATCTACCAATCAGATGAATATGGCAAAATCACGCACTGTTCAGATTGGGGCCGCCACCATTATCCATTCGTCCCTACAGAAAACTCCCAAACAAACAAGTTGCAGAGTCGAATCGGTTGTTTGACTTCGTTTGATTTTGGGATATCATTCAACAATTTCTCTCATTTTAAAACTGCTCGTCCTTTCTCTTGTATATCCATGATGAATCAGAGCATCACACCAAACTACTACTAGGTTACAAACATGAAAGGGAAATGAAGAGAGGAAAATTTGACAAGCAGACACGGCCAACTTGTCCACATGGAGAGATGCCAAATGGACGTGGCAACGACGTGCCGGTGCCGACCCCAAAACCGTGCAAGGGCAAGAAATGGAACGTGCCGAGCCCGTACAAACCGGGGGGGGAACGAACGCGAGCGTGCATTCCAGTGACCATCGCAAGCGTGGACGAGCGATTGTGCGAACATGAGGGAGCGTGCTTACCTGGACGCGCCGGGGCAGAAGACGACGCTGTAGCTGCCGCCGGCCGCCGCGCAGGTGAACGTCGACGTGGCGTCGTCGTACGCGTAACTGTATGCCGCCGGGCACGCCCCCTTGAAGAGCCGCGAGTACGCCGTCGGCGCGCACGTCGCCGGCGACCCGTACGCGCCGCTGCAGCAGTACTCCGCCTCCGCGAACGCCTCGCACGCGCTCCGGCACGCCACCGCCTCCGCCCCCGCGCCGCCGGCGACGACGCGCAGCTCCGCTGGGCACGCCCTGTTCAGGTCGACCGGGCACCCCGTGGCCTGGCAGCTCCCGTTGCCCTGCGCCGCCGGCGACGGCGGCGGCGGCGGCGCTTGAGGCGCGACGAGCACGGGCACGTTGAAACCGTCGACGAGGCTGACGTCGTAGAAGTCGTCGCCGCCGGTTCCTCCGGCGAGCGTGAACTCGGCGAGGGTGGCCGGAGGCGCGGCGCCGCGGCCGGAGCACTCGACGGCGCCAGAGCCGCAGTCGGCGGTGGCGCAGGCGAAGGCGCCGGAGGAGGAGTTGGTGGCGCAGAGCGTGCGGGCCCAGATGCGGCCGGACCACGCGGAGGCGACGGTGACGGCGAGGGACTGCCCCGAGGGAAGCGCGAAGCCGGTGGTGGACGGCGGCGGGGCGCCGGCGTTGGAGAGGATGCCCGGCCACACCGTGTAGTGGCAGCTGTTGGTTATGGTGAACGTCGCGGGCGCTGCTCCTGGTGATTACAATGCACTGTGAATTGGTTAGCACCAAGAACACCAAGAACACACTCTGAATCCCAACAGTAAGCAAGAACAACTCAGATAGCATACACTGAACACACTCCTAACATCCAATTTTGAGAAGAAGAAAGAAGGATGATCAACGAAAGAGCTTGCTATTCAAAGTTGCAAATTAGTGCATGCTCGATGTGGCAGCAATGTGAAGTTTCTTGGTTACCTTGGAGGAGAAATGTGAGGAAGCAGAGCAGAGAGAGGAGAGGAAGAGGTCCTTTCATGGAGGAGAACCAAGGGGTGAAGCAGACAGATGCAAAATTTTGCTTTGTTGATGCATGACAATTGACATGATGAGGTATGGTAACCAAGATAATCCTAACTGGAGCTAGTCCTTACTATATTAAATTAAGAGGAACTTCACTTGGTTCTAAGAAACATTCAGGGAAGGTTCATGCTCCAATTTGCTGCACATGGGAATTTTTATTGCCAACATGGCTGCTTCCGTTGGGTTGCATTGCATTGCAGGAGGCCTGCGGCCAGGAGCTGATCGAGATGGACAGACAAACAAACATGGCACTCTGGCTGGCCTCTGGGAAACTGGGGAGTTGCAACTTGCAAGTAGGTGAGCGAATCGTCAGGCTTGTTCTTGTTTTCTTTTACTCATGGTGAGGTCAGCTGCTCCTGGAGAGCCGTTGATTGGAGTTGACTAGCTCCCTAGCTGGGTAAACTTATGGTCAGGCATGTGGTGCCACTGCCATGAACCAAATTGTAAGGTCCCTGGAATGTGGGAACTCCTCCAGCAATCTCAGTAGCAGCTGCAGGCCTTCTCTTCTTCATCACAGAGTCTATTGCTAAACATGCTTCTTCAGATAAAGAAAGCTTCTTGTTTTATTCTCTCCTTTTCTCCATCTGAATTCCAGCCATCTTCATGTCCACCTCCTCACTTGGTTCTCTGTTTCAGATAAAGAAAGCTTCTTCAGTTCTTTGCTGGACTTTTTGCAGGCGCTTGATTCTCTGTTTCAGTATCTGGATGTATGTATGTACTGCTAGGACATGACAGATAAACTGACACGGCTAGTAGGGCCTGTTCAGTTCGAGGGGAGAGATGGTTGCGTGAGAGAAAAAATTAACTGCAGTTTTCTAAGTGAAAACTTTTTGCGTTTTGGATGGAACTAAACAGGCCGCAGATTGCAGTAGGTTTCAACCAAAATCCATGCGATTGGGCCTGGACCCTTGTCCCCCTTGCCATGTCTTCAACAGAGCAAGGACATGGCAGATAAACTGACAGCCATTTCGTGTGCACCAGCAGAAGCCAGCCAACACCCAACAGAGCAAGGAACATGACGGCTATTGGTTCAACAGGTTGGGAAACCAAGAGAAGGCTTCGCCTTGGCTTGCCATGTCTTTAACCGAGATCCAGGGACTGGACCAGGATCCTTGCCATGTTCATCACATTCGTTTGGTGCCCATGCATGTAAAAAGGAGTTACCGTTTCTTGGATATTCACACAGAATACCTTCATGTATTTACATTTTGTTACAAGGTGATGATCAAGTACACAAGAGATGTTAAAAATGCCTCTCTTCGTGCAACTCTGAACAAGGTACGAAGAGAAAGGCGTCCTCTACTCCTTCGCCCCATCCGCGTGGCCGTCTCTGCCACGGGCAATCAGGCGCCTCCGCCATGGTCAGCAACCTCCGCCGCCGCGGAGCACGCCGCCGGTAGCGTCCACAATCCAACTGATTGTCGCAGAGAGCCTACTGCTCCGGCGACTTCACCGCCGGCCACGCTTGAGCTTGTAATCTCCTACCAGCACTGGTCCGTCTCCCACCTCCGCGGCCGGAACCCCGCCGTCCGCACCGGCGCGGGGCGCGCCACGGAGCGGTCGTAGCGCGCGCGCTCGTCGGGGTCGGCGAGCGTGGCGTACGCGGCGTGCAGCTGGATGAATCCCTCGTCGCCGGCGCCGCAGCCGGCGGCGTCCGGGTGCACCTCCCTCGCCAGGCGCCGGTACGCCGCCTTGATCTCGCCCCTGCTCGCTCCGGCCCCGACCCCGAGCACCTCGTAGTGCGTCCTCGCCGCTGCGGCCCGCAGCGCCGGCGCCATCGCCACCGCGGACGCGCGGGCCACGACGCAGCGGCCGCCGCGCCGGCCGCAGCTCGGAAGAACCGTCGCAGCGGACGCCGTCGATGCAAACGATGCCATTGTTTTGCCCTGTGTGTTGTTCTTGACTTGTTTGTGTCTTCTTGGAGTGATTTCGAGGTCGTCGAGGAAGAAGAGAGAGTGATGGATGGAGAGCACTTCGTGGTGTCAGATTTATAGGGCGTTGGCGGAGGGGAGCTTGTGGTTGGCACTCGCGCGAGTCCAGCTCTTGATCTTATCCCCGACCGGGAGCGGGAGGATGGAGATTGTATGGGAAGATAATCATGTCATGTGAGGAGTCCGTGCTGACTCATCAACCACTGCCCCCTCCGTCCTCTGCCTCTGGCTGATGTTGCTTTGGCAATTGGAAGCAGCATGCATCATTGTCTCTTGCCAACTTCCTCCAGCAAGATGGAAAAGGGACCACCCCCACAGGGCCACACGTGTCAATCTACCATCAGCAGTTCATAGTGTTTACTTAGCTCTTACGTGAATGGTTAATCCACGAACGGCTTTGGATAAGTACAGTTGGAGCCGAGGAGGTGAATCGCTCCTTTCTTCTAGAAATTCAGATGCTGACTTGCTGTGGCTATCTGAATTCGGAGCTCACCGGCCACTAAAACTGTCTGAAAGCGACGGCCGTGTCTGAGGTTACCGGTGATTTGGTTTTCTGAAAAAAAAAACCTTGACTTTTTGTCTGGCTATAGGATTATTTTATACATGCTCTTTTTTTAAAAGATGATAGCACTTCTTGCATCGATATAATACTCTTATGGTCTTATTTGCTGACTACTGTTGTTCATTTGCCACTCTATAAGTTCACACACATTGTCTAGAAAATATTCAGTGCAAACCACCTTCTAGATGCAATCGTAAAAACCCCTTAAAAATTCATCCTTGCATGCATTCAAAAAATTTGAAACGATGCACATCCATAGCGCATTGTTAGATTTACTTTGTGGCGAAAGTTGAGACACAAAATTGTTTTGTAAAAATTCATACAAAAATATCAAATTTCAAGTTCATGTGCACTAAAAGATCAATTCCCACGATTTCAAGTTCATGTGCATCGTTTCTACTCTTATATGATCTTACCTGCTAACTGTTGTTGCTCATTCGACATTCTAAAGTTTTCACTAGACCACGGTTTAGAGCGTTTCTTTTTTTCAGCTTTGCAGGTTTTGTATACTCCTTTTGTCTTGAAATATAAGGTATTCTGACAAAATTAGAACAGATTAAGAAGGAAGTAAAATGAATTTATTTACCCCTACTTATTAATTAACGGCCACATGTACATGCAAGTACCAAATAAATAAAATGATTTGTGTTTTAGGACAAATTATGAATTCTAAAATATCTTATATTTTGGGACAGATAAAGCAAAGCACACATGCTCTGGGGCAGTGCTAAGTGTCCACCTATGAGCTGCGCTACACCGACAAGATTATTATCACATCATGGAAGAAAAGAAATCAAAGGCAGGGGAGACGTTGCTTTCAACTCTCAGGTCTCAGCTGTCAGCTCCTTGTAGCTTGGTTTTACACGCCTGTGACGCTTAGATCACGGCTGCTCCGTTTCTGTTTTCAAAGACAATCACGGCTTCTCCTTTTCCTGCAGTATTATTCACAAGAAGAAGCCAAGCTGAGGGCGAATTAATATGCCGACGGCCGACCAGTCGACCACTGGCGCGGCAACGTCGGCGACGGCGACGGCCAGCGGGAAGCCGGTGCTGTGCACCGCGCGCGTGCTGGTCCCTGTCGCCGCGGACAGTAGGATGGTGGACGGGATTTGGACGTCGCCGGAAAACAAACAGCACTCGATTGGTTGGATTGGGATACGATTTCATGGACTTGCATGCATGTCTTGTAAAGATTCTATATATTTGTGGATAAGTTTTTTCTTTCTTTCCCTCTCGAAGGATATTTGTGGATATGAACTTGGGCCCACCGCTGCCATTTGTGGCAAGGACCAGGTCATATGGACAGAGTTGTATCTGAAACCTGAGGAAGCAATGAGAAACGGATATTTCTGGTCCAAGATGGCAAAGATTTGTAGCTTCATTTTTGCCCGAACAAGCAATTCAAAACGTCTTGTGGTTAAATTCAAACAAAACGGTATCTTTTCCCCCAAAAAGGCCAGGAGCATCACTTTTGATCTCGCTTTATATATTTGCACTCAAACGCAGACCACAACACAAAACCATATATGTACATAAACTACGAAACTACGATGATATGATATATAGACAAATCACACATATACAAGGTATACGATGAGCCGGGCAAAGCAGCAGCAGCAAAAGAATCAGCAGTACCTACTCTACTATCATCATCTAGCAAAACGTTGGGGATGACGGGTGCGAGTACGAAGTCAGTCTATCCAAGCCATCGATTACATCAAGGTCCCTCGCCGTGTCACGCTCCAGGCCCGGGTGGTTCCTGCCGCCGCACTCCCTCGCCGGCGAGCTGCCCTGGCTCCGGCACGAGTCCCAGCTCCGGTGAGCCTTGTTGCCCCTGTCGGGCGGGGGCTCGCAGCTCTGGCTCCTCCCGTAGCTCGTCCTCCTGAAGCTCAGGTGGTCCAGCGCCGCGCGCTCGCAGTCCGACAGCGGGCTCGACGCCACGCCGGCGGCGTTCACCGGCGACGTGTTGTGCCGGGTCTCCGGTGGCTGGAGGTCCACCAGGCCCTTGGATCGGGACCGCTCGTGCTTGGTTGCTTTGTTGTTCCCGTAGCCGCGGTTCTTCACCTGGACCACCAGGTGGTGCAGCAACACCACCAGCTCCAGGATGTAGTGCTCCGTCTTCGCCTTGTCAGCGTGGTGGAGCGTCTGGATGCGGGTGATGCTGTGCTGGGAACCTGATTTCTTGCTCATGTCGCTCCTGTGAGAAGCGTATATGTTATGCCATATGTGGTGGTGCGATCAAAAGTTATGCTATATTGTCGATGGGAATTTCAAAAGGCGTATGAACGGTGATATAGTTGTTGGTTTAATACTAACCCAAGGTTTGCCCATTCACCGACCCATCCAAAGCCTTGGTGTGCTCTGGTCATCGAATTAAAAGATTAAATTGTTAGAACAAAGTCCTATATTCAAGCCAGATAATCAGAATAACAAGCTCAACCCACCTGAGTGTGTTTTCTGCTATTGGCAGAAGCCAGCGAAGTGTTTTCTGCATTTCAGCTTTGATTTGTGCTACTGTGCGCTGCAGCAATGGAACAAATATATTAGGGAGCAAGAATGGCTGCAACAAAATTAGCTGTTAAATCAGGTCCTTGTACGCCATTTCGAGAGAAAAAAAAATCCAGTTCTTCAAATCAAAGAGTGCATGTGGAAATTAACATAAAACATGACCTTGAATTCTCACCTCACAATCAGTTTTATAGACATACTACATGAACATGGAAGATACTAAGGTAATGAAACATTTAAGCTCTGAAAGGTTGTACAAAAAGACAAACCTCTTCTTCGGTGTTATAGGATTGCAATCGTGATCGCAGAGCTGACTTTACTGTTATTGGCAGACCATGGTACAGATTGTCTCTAGAACTAGGAGGAAGAGAAAGGGGCCGAGAAACCTGCATAGGTACACACAGTAGTTTGAGAATGTAATTCTCCATTTGTAACGAAGCATAATCAATAGCACGCTCAGTTTGATACAGCATATTGCTGGTACTGGTACTTTGTTGCTAAGAGAGGCAGATAATTATGCTGGGAGACCACAAAATACAGTAGTTCGCGGTATGGAACGAAAAATGGCTAGATCATGGTTTGTCAATGTAACGGAAACATATTCTGGATGAACAGGAGAATGTAGAGAGATTTGCTTCCATGCCAATATAATGAAAGAGAACATCAAGAAGAAATAAATAGACATGGCATGGATTATCAGAACTTACTATATTTTCAATTTGATTGATAATGTTAGCATAATGTAGAGCCAGACCACAGGAACCTAGTCTTTTGTTCTGAGTATGCTCTGAATCGAAGTCGGTTCCTGCAGGAACTTTTTATACAGAGAGGTGATAGGATATTATTAGATGCTTTTTTTTTCAAAAACGAAAAACAACATTGCTGTAGTACTACTTACCAGCTTCATTAAATGAATCTCGGATTTGTTTATGCAAAAATATCACAATGTCCACAAGTTTCTCCACAATCTGCAGTTAGGAGAATGCGCTGTCAGCATTCTTCAAAAGAGGCTTGAGGGCAAGGAAATGTTTCATTAGCATATCTATGTTTCTTTAGCTTATCAATGTTAGCAAATATAGACTAACCGACACAAAGTTAGACTATAAACTAAAAAATAACTAAGCAAATATGCTTGAAATTTTACCTCTTCCAAAGTCTTAGCCCACAAGGATTTCTTCTTCAGATTTTTCACAATCTTTCTCTGGCGCCTTAGTTCACTATGCAATATCATAATGCTCTCTGCAATATTAAGGGGAAAAATGCAATTACATTCAAGGTGAAGGAATAGAAGAGAACATACAGTGTTTTATCAAGAGAGGGTCAGGAAAAGAATTTCCACTACAGACAACATAAGCTTCATTTTCCTTTATTTTTAATGTGAAACAGTAGTAGTTAGCTTGGCAACTTACTAATATTACGATATCTTGACCCAAGCCTTTGTTCAGTGTAAAAGCTAGACGATCTAACGAGAAAATGCCTAAAGCTTGCGTTGTAGTGTCTATTGTTACTGTTCAGAAAAAGGCATTGGTCTGATTGTACCTCGTCTAGTCGCTGCCACAGACTCCTCTTCATGAAATTTCCTTTTAAAATCCTGCTCAAATCTGTCCAGAGCGTGCAATTCATGGTAGAGCTCCTACAATTATTTGTTTGGTAAGCATAAGTTTCACAGACAATGAAATGTTGACAAAAATAGCATGATGGTATCACCACTCTGAAAACTGTATTTCTAGGTTGAGTTTAAGGACCCAGGGAAAGATCGAGTTAACCAATAAATCAAATGGTGGAATTCTAAAACAATGTACCCTTTGACTCTTTAAAAATGAGGAATTATTATAAAGTTCAAGCATCTCCAAGTACACAAATCAGGGCACTAGAGCAAACATATAAGAATTTTTTAAAGCATACATACCGAAGTGTTTTGCGCCAAATTAATCAAATTCTGGACAGTAGCCTCCATACTCTCCTTTGAATGATCCTGAGGCGTATTATCTGTCGTTAACCTGCATATCAAAGTAATTCAGAGAACATGAAGTGTTTATATTATTGTAGACAGCAACATCTCAAATGGCAAGCATACTTTTCAGGTGCATACTTGTCGAAATATCGTCCCAAGTTATGCCATATAGGATCTTTACAGAGGTCGCCAAACCGTATGACTTCTCTTGAAAAGACAGCAAGTTCTTCCCTGTTGGTTTCCATTTTTCAAGTCCATGTCAGCCACAATTTTGACTGTCAACCAAAAAAAATTCAAAGCAACTTCATACGGTCATACCTTTTATCAACAGCTGCTATACGCAACAGCTCACTAGTATCTGTGGAAACCAATATTCGCACTCCATCTGAATGCAGAATCTCTTCCTTGAGCTCTTTTATACTCTCATCAGAGCATGACCTCCACAAACCAGAAGCTTTGGCTATTGTATTTGCGACTTCAAATGCTAAAATACAGACTTTATTTCCACGGTTCGTTCCCCCAGAGAGAAAGCCACTGCCATGGTTCAAACTTGTCATGCTGCTCCCCAGGATATCTATCACCTCAACAGCCTTTTCAATGCTAACAATGCTAGCTCTTCCCAAGAATGTACCTGTTTCTGATACCTGGCAGAACTTAGTATGTCAGAGTTCATGTGAAAAACCTACGCTATGATCTCAGTGCAATAATCTCTTAGTTTTATGATTTCAGCTACCAATAGAAAGCTAACTTGCTGTAGCACAGTAAAGAGTGAATAAAAGTAGATCGAATATATTATCCCTTTAAGAAACATAACATCAGCTGTGAAATGTTCAAAACTATGCAACAACACTACTTTTCGAATATGAAGCTCATGCAACTCAATTGGAATTATGGAAACATGGAGTATTGAATGAACTGGATATATCAAGATATAAAAGGACATGCCACCCCTTCAAAGCTATTCCGTTGCTATTATGAGTTTACTGTGGAATAGAAGATTATCCTTGATGAACGGTAGCAGACAACAAAAATGTGTCCACGGATAACCAACAACAGCGAATTCCCTTAACCGGGTGCTCTGGTATCCTGTAGCTAGTTTTTGACATCTTCAACTATGAGATTGCAGTCAAGCCCGTTCGCCTAGTCACTGCTTATCAAAATCTTTCTCAACATCTTGACAGTAACATGCAGTAAGACTGCTTTTCCGTTGCACAGAGTCTGTACTTTGACGAATTCCTCGCGCATCCAGACCTTTCTCCTAACCGCAAATCAGAGCTGACAATTCATGCCTTTGCAAGAGTAATAAGAGGTATAATTTGCCAGATTCCACAAGTAGCGCGAAGAAAAACTCGGTCAGTAGTCATGAAGATACAAGCTCTACTTTGGGTCACAGGCTTGACCAGTCTAGAGGTTAGACTTTGGCTGACAGCAACCTGAATGTAGATTAAGCACGGCTGGCCTTCACTAATCCCAGTAAAAAGAAGAGAATCATCCTAGGAGAGAAAGCTTAGAAAATGCAAAAGGCTGGCCGCCAAGATTGACTTCACATTGTATGCCGACATGCTGATTTGTGCACTTTTTTTTATTTTGTTGGCTGCTGCCTTTCCTGTTGTATCTGTTTCTCTCTCCTTTCCCTGCCCTGCCTAAACGAGCACATGCAGATTTTGCATCAGATACTGAAACCGGCTGATACATCCGCCGGCTCGCCTCAACCAATCTCCGATCGGTGTTCTATTTTGATGAAGGAACCAATAAATCAACTCGAGTGAAGAACTTAACTGCCACATCGAATTTGCGGAGTGGCGACGGCTAAATAATGAAGCAGGAAATAGCTTCAGCTCCGCATCGACGAGTATCAATCGCGCACCCTCTGATCACGGCAACTAGTAAGACGCAGCAAGTTATTGAGCAGCCTGGGCTTCCGGTAATTTGGACCGAGAGGCTTGTTCCGCGTCAATTGGTTGGTTGGTTGAGAACTCTGACGAGGAACTGGTGAGCTAACAAATGAGAACACTCCGCCCAAGCAAGCCTCGGGGTGACATGATGCCATATTCTTCCGCTGACGGAATTCGCAGCGAAGCAGCAGTAGCACAGGTCGATGACGGTTCCCAGGCGCGTGCACCTTGAAGCGGTGGCCGGTGGGAGAGGAAGATGGAAAGGGAGCGAGGGAGGCGGCATGCATGGGTCATGAGAGGGGTAGAGTAGCAATCGAAGCATACCTTGTGGGACGGTGGCGGCTTGGGCGGCGGGATGGCGAGCTCGCCGGAGTCGAAGTCCCCTGGCCCGTACCGGCCGCGGCGCGCGGCGTAGGCGTCGCCGAGCGCCCGCGGCGCCGGCTCCTCGGGGAACCGCCTCGAGCAGACGCACCCCATGGCTGCTGCCGAGCAAGCAGACGCACACAGAGAGGTATCGACCCCACAGGCGGCGGCCGGCGGGCAACTCGCTCAGCGCCTCGAACGGCTTCCTCCTCGTCGCCGGGGTCGGCTAGCTCGTTCGCGGCGGCGGGGCGGGCAGGAGGTGCGGCACGCGGCGGTGGGGGAGTTGGTGGTGGGGTCGCAGGTTTGAAGTCGCAACTGAATTGGAAACTGGAATGGAACGGAAAAGGAGGAGGGAGGGAGGGAAATCAATGGCGGGGTTGGTTCGGGTTTGGGGTTGGGTTGGTCTGGTCTGGTCCGGTCCTCCTCTTCGGGTTGCTTTTGTTCCATGGCGTTGGCGTGTGGTGTGCCCTCCTGCGTGTCCCGTCTCATCTCAATTCTGTCTCCATGGTACTACCTCCGTCCACAAAAGAATGCAACTATGGGATCCGTGTTAGTCAAACCAGTTCAAGTTTGACCAAATTTATAGCAAAAGGTACCAGTACTTACGTCTCCAAATAAATTTGTTATGAAAATATGTTCTATAAGTAATCTATTAGCACTTATTTTGTATTATAAATGTTAGTAATTTTTTGTATAACTTTAGTCAAAGTTCAAATTGTTTGACTCATCGAAATGTGAGAATTGCATTCTTTTGTGGACGGAGGGAGTAGTATGGTCGTCGCCCGCCGTAGGCAACCTTTGACTCGTTCGTCCCACGCCCTTGTCAGCCTGTCGTCGTCCTCCGGTCTCCTTTCCCTTGTCCTCCTTCCCTGTCTCGCTTCTTCCCGTTCCCTCTCTACACTTTCACCTCGGCTCTTCTTTTCTTCCCGGTCAGGTGGTTTCACCTTTTACAACTGTAGTATCAAGCTACAAGCATTTTTTTAGTGGACTTGTTACAGTAACAGTTCCAAGCCTTTTTTCCTTGTACTTGTACGCTAAGTAGGATTAGCAATTTTTTTACTGTGCTTTTTTTTTGTAGTGGCAGGCAGAGTGGACCGGCAGTGATGAGTCTTCATAAAAAACGTTAGTTACGCGGCAATGCACTGCTGGAGTTGGATTTGGCTTGCTCAAACTAAAACCGTAAACTTTGACCCCTAGTGTGCCACAAAAAAAAATGCCTTGCTCACTAGTCATCCACTAACCGTAAATTAAAACCGTAAACTTATCACTGACATCTTATTACTGGAAATATGTTACCTAGTTACCGGCCACGGGAAGAAATGTAGACATGTTCATAAGGCGTACATGCCTTGCTCACTAGTCATCCAAAGTCAAAATACTTACGTATCCAAATTTTACTAATATAAATGATGTTTATAATAAACCAGTTAGTTTAATTTTTCAGGTTATGCTGAACCCATCAGAAGGCTCTGTTGTCCCTGTTATGGCAGAGTTAAGTATTTTGGAGAAGTATATAGCCTAGTGTATTTCATTGTGCAATTTGGACAGGGAGTTTTTTTTTTTTTTTGTAATGGAAGGGCGTTTCTAGACGTACGTGCTCGGTTTCAGGCGTTCCATGGTCATCTTGGTACGATAAATACGTAAATTAAAACCGAGCGGCGTGAAAAATCTGAACAGCTCCGTACTTCTCTGCTAGTCTGACGGGAAAATAAATCAAACAAAAAAGAGAAAATGAATTCAACACTTGAAGAAACAGATAAAGAGATCAGCTGGAATAGTTGACCCGCCCGTTGTATACTGGCACGCACGCACCACACGTACGAAACGAGCTCCTAGTAACTGATCCAATCGATCATTTGTTTGTTTCATACAAAAATCCGGTCAAGCATTGCGTGCGTGATCATGTGTTGACTACCAACCCTTTCATGCAGGCCGCGGCGAGAGCGATCGGAGCGCCGATCCGGCACGGCGACGAGGGTTCAATCGAGCGGGGTGCGTTGGCATGGCATCATCATATGATCGTCGCGAAGCCGGCCGGCCGGGATGCGCGTGGTCTGGTCAAGCAGCAGGTCAAGCGCGTCGCTGTTGCTTCCGGGCAGCAACTCTGGTGGTCTGCCGCCGCCGCCGGCCGGCGTACGTACGTGGCGGACGGCGATTGGTGAAGGAATAACTAAAGCGCGCGCCTCTCAATGATTTTATGCTCCGATGATGATCCGATCTGTCCTGCCTTCCGTGTCACGGCCGAGGATAATTATCATGAGCGCCATATGCTATGTTTCTCAGGAAGCAAACACCTGTCTAAGAGCAGTTGAACCAGGATTTTTTTATTTGGGTTCATAATTATATTTCTCCACGTGGGTGTATCGATTCAGCAGCCAAACCGTTCGATTCCCGCGTTTTGCGTGAGGACTGAGGAACAAGAACAAGGCATATGGGTGGTTGCCTGTTCTTGGTCGATGCAATGGAAAGCAAGGACGGATGATGGTCGCGCGCGCGTCGCGGCCTTCTTCTTCTGCTCTCCTCTGTTCAACAACCATAGATGGATGTGTGTTGACGCGTCCAGTGTGAATATCCATGGTGAATTTGTGATGAGTCCACGTCCGATCCGTCTCGGGTGTACCGTACGTAGGTGTGGTAATAGGCCATGGCTCTTATGCTCTCTTCACGATTCAACTCGACCCTAATCATTTGTAGGCTAAATTTGTATATAATTTTAGTCCGATCTGTTTAGGGCCTGATGCTTGAATTTGAGTATAAAACCCTTACGCGACCCTGATCGGGCCGCATATGCATGCACAAGCAAACTCTGCTCGATCAACTCGTTTGCTTCGACGCTTGGATATCGATCGACGGACCGTATTATCTATCATACGCCGACGCCGACGACATGGAACGGAATTTTCAAAGGTTCAGACTGAATCCAGACGCGGGTACGTGCATGTGCCGGCGACCTTCCGGGCGGGAGAGTGAGGAGCCTAGGCGGCTAGCTAAATCATTGGTCCCTGGACACGTGTCACGCTCTTATTGTTTGTCTAATGGTGGTTGATTTCTTCCTCTTTCTATCTTTTTTTGCTTCCTTATTAATCGGAAACAGCAATTATATTGCTCAACAAATTAAAGGTTGCGCGCAACATTCGTAAAACATGTGCTACGATTGTTCATTGGACGTGGCACAAGACTTGGTGGTGCTTCCTTTTCTTATCCAAAATCCCCCATCGGATGGATCGAGGGGGAAAGCCGGCCGGCCGGGATCCATTGATCCATTTTCCATTCCACCGCATAGAAGCACCATATGGTAACATGGTTAGCGCGTGCATGTCCCGATATATCCAGCTAAAGCTAGACCAGTAGACAGGACGACATGCCCAACGGCTTTTGTGCCCCGCCCGCCCCAGTGGCTCGCCGGTTTCCCGGTCCAGCGGAGGGGCAGGAGCCCGTCGTCGCCACATGACCACCCCCGCTAGCTGACACCCCGACCCCACCAACAGTCCTGGCCCGCGCGTCATCCGAAGCACCCGTGCGCTTTCCGGGGCCTCTGGTCTTGGTCTCCTCCTCCTCGTCGATTCCTGGTTGGGTCCCCTTCCCGGAAGGAGCCAGCAGCCCCAACCAACCAAACGACCGGCCGGCAGCCGAGGCCGCCGCTCGTCAGGAGGCCGGGCCTCAACACAGAGGAGAAGGAGGCGGCCAGGCGGGGACAAATCCACAGCAGGCGCCGGCCGCCCGGCTCCCAACCCTCTTGTCCCGGTCGGTCCCCTCCTCTTCCCTTCAAATTTCGGAGGCGGGAGGGAGCGGAGCGGAGGGATTTGCTTGCCTTGCCCCCCGCGTCCTCCTGGCTCCGATTGGAGGACGGCAGAGGAAGGAAGGGAGGATTCCCGCAGAAGCGAAGCGAGGATGGCGATGGAGGTGTCGGACAACGCCAAGGGCCTCGCGCTCGCCGTCTCCTCCAGCGCCTTCATCGGCGTCAGCTTCATCCTCAAGAAGATCGGCCTCCTGCGCGCCGCCAAGTGCGGCGCGCGCGCAGGTACCCAGCAGCCAGATTGTTCATCCTCTCGTTGTTACGCGCGATTCCCCTGTGCGTTTGCTGCCCGCGCTTCCTAGGATCCCGAGGCCTCTTGCTTCGATTCTACCTCCGACTCACTGATTTGTCCCTAGCCTAGCCCCCCGCCCGCACACATTGGAGATTTTCCACTGATTCGATTTGAGCCAACATCAGCTGTACTGTACCGGCTGTGCTTTTGTCAATCCAGCCAGCGGCCTGATCCGATCCGATGCGATTCAATTCAACTGTGCCGCCTGCTTTGCTCACCATTCAGCGAGCTGCTTTGGTCAATTCGGCGGCTAGATCCGGGCGATTACATCGCGACCTGACCTGAAAAATGCCATGCCGTGCCAGTGCGTTATTTGACCTGGAAATGATGTCAGCGGGATGGGACTGGGGGCGGCTGCTGGCATTCTAGATCTTCGCAAGGTTGCGATGCGCCTTCGTTGGTCAAGTCAGAAACCTGTACGCATGATGAGCGATTTGGTCGTCGGGTTGTCGCTGTCTTCTAGACGTGATCAGAGATGGGAGTCAGTTTGATACCCCTACCTCAAGATATTTCATCTATCGTTTTGCTGAATGGTCATTACTTATCCTTTTTGAAATGGCCGGTCGAGTTCTGTCGAGCGTGTTGCCTGTTTAATCTACCAGACAGATATCTTTCTTTCATGGCCAAATGTTTCAGGCTCATCTGTTCTGCATTGCAGGCGGCGGAGGATACACTTACCTTTCCGAGCCTCTGTGGTGGGCTGGAATGACCACAAGTACGCACGCTCCACGTAAAATTTACCGTGAATTTCAACTTTACCATCCAACTGAATTTCTTTAGTGTTGACCTTGGCAAGTGCTGCTTGGGGAGGTTGCAAACTTTGTTGCCTACATATTCGCACCAGCTGTCCTCGTGACTCCTCTTGGAGCATTAAGCATAATAGTGAGGTGACTTCTATACCGAAGCTGGCACAGTATATCTATGCTGTCTTACAATGTTCTATGCTTGAGCTTGAATATGCTAATTTTTTTTCCACTGAAATTTGGCAGTTCAGTGCTGGCGCACTTTGTGCTGAAGGAGCGGCTTGAGAAGCTCGGGGTCCTTGGCTGTGTATTATGCATAGTAGGTTCAGTTGTTGTTGTTATGCATGCTCCGGAAGAGCATATGCCTAACTCTGTTGTAGAAATCTGGAACCTAGCTACTCAACCAGGTGAGTAATCTCACCCAATCAAACAGATAAGTAAATAGTAACTGTTAGTTGCAGCTACATTTCTTAAAGACTTACTCCATAGTTCATATTGTCGTGTCAACCATGGGCAGGTTTTCTAGCATATGCAATGACAACATTGTTACTCGTGGGAACACTAGTACTCTTCTTTGAACGTCGATACGGTCAGACTAATATCCTAATATATCTGGGCATATGCTCTTCAATGGGGTCACTAACGGTAAGCGTTTTTTGAGTAGCAGATGCATAGTCTAACTGCAGGAGTATGTAGTTACTGAACTTTTCTTACTTTGTAGGTCGTTAGCATCAAAGCCATTGGTGTTGCCATAAAGCTTACATTGGATGGAGTGAATCAGGCTGCTTATCCATACACGTGGTTTTTTCTTATGGTTGCAATTATCTGTGGGGTTTCTCAAATAAACTACCTCAACAAGGTACACACATGTTTTTTTCCTGTTACTTCAACTATGAATGTGTTTTGCTTGATTGCATCTAGAGCTTGTACTTCTGTGTATTGACAACTTAAAAGATTTGTCATCGGTAACGAGCTACTTACAAGCTTATTTTAAGTCTTCATGACACTTATCAAGAAAACTTGTGTGCTTTTACTTCATCTAGTAGCTTGTGATCATTGCAGGTATATTTCAGTTTTCAGGTTATGCTGACTTCCTTATACATTTGCAGGCATTGGATACATTTAACTTAGCTATCGTTTCTCCTATTTATTATGTAATGTTTACGACCCTTACAATACTGGCGAGTGGGATTATGTTCAAGGTAGAAACTAATCCTAATTGTTTTGTTAATTAAGCTGAACTAGGCCGTGTTTGCAACTTACTGGGCTTATTATGAAACTATGAAATGCAGGACTGGGCTGGTCAAAGCTTAAGTAGTATTGCTTCTGAATTATGTGGCCTAATAACAATTCTTTCTGGGACAATTTTGTTGCACACAGCAGAAGAGGGAGCCAACAACTCTGCAGGTTAGTAATTTAACTCATTTTTTTCTTGTAAAATATATCATGCTCTGAATCTGCGCGCCCTTTTTTTCTCGAGAGCTGCCAATGCCTCTGATGTAATGAAAAAAAAGTAAATATTTTCTATGAGGACTCAAAACTTTATGCCACCAAAAGTTTGCTAAGCTCTGTGCTTTACCAGTTAATGAAGTTACAAAAATATCGCTTAATCAATGACAGCCCTAAGTTAGCATTCATTTTCATTGAAATTTTTATCCATTTATTACTTTGCTGACCAGAGTTTATTTGGACTGATGACTTCTCTATGAGAAGAAACTTCCATAAGTTGTTAGAGCTGGCATATTTGGCCAGCAAAATATATTTTTGTGATGACAAGGTTTGAACTAAGCAAAGCTTTCCCCTTGATTTCAGCTATGTTGCCTTGGCCTTTGGATAAGGGATCCATATCTTGGTGTATAAGCTTAAGCAGCGACAATCTACTAAAGAATGTTGAAGAGGACTACTTCACAGCTGTGCAAAATTCACCTGACCCACTATGATGATACATTTGTTCTACTTTGGTTGAAGCTGATAGACTTTGTAAGAAAAAGTGAGTCGCGGAGGAAATCTTAACAGTGCCAACATTCTGGCAGTTTTGGTTGAGGAGATTTCATCTGCTATTTTTCACATTGTACATAGGAACCTGTAAATTTGTGATTCTTTTATGCCGAGGACAAGACTTGTTAACCCCATGTTTGTCCAAGGGCAAGTTGGATGGCCTCTTGCATGTTGTAGTTTGTACAGATGTTTCTTCTTGAACTTAAGCTCAGTAGTGAAGATTGATGTATCCAGCTGTCGTGTGTATAGTAATACATATGCATTCAATTTCAAACTGAATGGTTTCGGTGTTAAAGCTTAGAAGGGATGCAATGCTTTGCTGCATTTGCCCATTCAGTGGCTTTGGTATAATACATACACTTAATTTCTTAGCACGTACTGCTATCCCAATTAGCTCATTTGTTTTACGGAGTTTGTCGGTTGAAAAATGATTTTGAGTTGCATGTTGAACGAGGGACTGAATCCTACCTGGTACCGTCCATTAATGGGTTTAAGTTTGCGGATTACCACAACCATTATAATTCTCACCGAAAGTACTGCAATTGTTGTCCCTGTGTTAGCCTGATGAGTTGAATTTGCTGCCCCACAACTGAAGTTCAACCTGGCACTAGGAAGATGCCCATCCAAACATCCATTACAAGTTAAATCTATTAAGCTAGTACTTTCATGGACATGTAAATGGACACCAGCCAGGCACTCAGAATTGTAGGAAGAAGTAATGACAATGATAAACAGTTTAGTACATATTAGAGAGAATCAGCTAGCTAGTCATGCCTTGTCGAGGGTTGAAATTACAACTCCAAAATATTGATTGTCAAAGGCCTCTTGGAATTAGATTTTTCATCGCATATATTTATATATAGTAGTAACCTGCCTTGTCTACAACCAAGATATTTTGTACATCGCAGGATCGTGCACAGGAACAAAAGATAAATCCTTCTGGTCCGTGTATGGCCCAGGTAGGAGTCTCACGGGTTACGTCTCCTAGTGTCTGGGCGGGGCCAGGGTTCGGGAATTTTCTTGGCCTGTGTGAGAAGGCCTTCTTCTTACGTACAATGCCCGGGGGCGGCTTGCCCCTCGCAGGTCGAGTTTTTCTTATACACATTTTTAGGACATGATGTATTATACTTGTATCTCCAGCAGTAATCTCACGGCATCTGTTGTTTCATGTTATCACCCAGCTAGTTGCGGTTCTTCAATGCCAGCAACTTGCAATGCTCGCCCATAGCCTGGTGCTGTGCCTCCTTCTTATCGACAATGCGAAGTAGTCTTATATTCTCCTTAATCACCTTCTGCACCTCAGCCTCTTTATGCACTTTACCTTCCGCAGTTCAGCTTGTTTCTCTACTCTCAGCTTCTGCAGTTCAGCTTGTTTCTGCACTCTCAACTCCTGGATTTCGGCTTCTTTCTGTACTCTCAGCTTCTGCAGTTCAGCTTGTTTCTGCATTTTCAACTCCTGGATTTCAGCTTCTTTCTCTACTCTCAGTTTCTGCAGTGCATCAGTTTTATATCTCAGCTCGTCCATCATCTCAAGTTCCCTGTTCACAGACATAGCAAACTCAAATCATCAATTGCAGATAAAGAATTATTATATTGGATACCACATGGCATATTAGCAATATGCCAATGTATAAATAGTTATAATGTCCTTGTCCATATCTAAAATTATATCAATAGGTAGGAAGTGCCAGCATCCTTGTTCCAAATTGGGAAGATGAAATAAAATGTTTTTTAGTCATCCATCAGAAAACAATTTCTTAAAGTTCTGTTTACAAATAGGCGATTTCCAAGCAAAGTGAACACTACTCAGCACTTGTAAAAGAACGTTGACTAGAAAAAACAGGAAGACAGTTTTCAAAGGCCCTGTTTAGGTGTTTCGCGAAATTTTTTTCGAGTATGTTCCCTCACATGCATTGCATATTAAATGTAGTCGAAAAAAATAACCCATTATATGGATGGAGTGTACTTCGCGGGACGAATCTAATGAGCCTAGTTAGGTCGTGATTAGACAATAAATTGCTACAGTAAACATGTGCTAATGACGGATTAATTAGACTCATTAGGTTCGTCTTGCGATTTACTGACAGAATCTGTAATTAGTTTTGTAATTAGTCTATATTTAATACTTCAAATGTGTGCCGACACACTCAAAAAAAATTTCGCGTTTCATCTAAACAGGGCCAAAGTACCTTTCTAAATCTGTGATGTGACGCTTCCTTAAATCTATGAGTTTTTCATGCAACCTTGTTCTCTCTTACTGCCTTCTAGTCACTTTAAGTTTCTCCTCTCTGAGTTCATCAATCAACCTTGCGATCTCTGTCAGCCCTCTACTCACTTTTCTCTGGGACTCTGTATTGTCAGTCCTTGTTCTCATATTTGTAGTGTTGGTATTCTGCAAGCAAAATCAGTTGGGATCAAATCAAATGTTCACTTTTCCGGAGAAAAGAATCAATTGCAGAAGTGAAAAATGTACCTCGTTTGCAACGGCCACATTAGTCCGAGCACTTTGGCTGATGCTTCTAGTGACACGTCGGTTGACCTTGACCTTGCTGTAACAGTGAAAAAGACAAGTTTCATGACCAGTAGCCATGGCAACACATGCTACGAGATCCCAAGGGCCCGTTTGTTTGGTCGGAATCTGGAGGAATTGGAATCTAGTGATAAATTATACTATGTGGTTTGGAATTTGACATTCCACAACTTTCCTAAGCTCATAAATAAACCTATCCCAAATTCATAGGGTGTGAGATAGAAATGAATTCCATAGGATGGGAGATAAAAAGATAGGCTTATTCATCGGGTGGGAGATAAAAGATAGGATCACTCTATTATATTCATAGGGTGGGAGATAAAAAGATAGGCTTATTAACAGGGTGGGAGATAATTCATCACTAGACTCCAATTCTTCAAATTCCGACCAAACAAACGGGCCCTTAAGAGCATTTCTAGCAGATCCCCAATAAGCCACGGGATAAGTTGTTGTTGGGTAAGCCCCCATACCATTTTCAGCATTTATTGGTGGAGGTGCTTTGGCAGATCCCAATTAACCAACAATCTATTCCCTTCTAGGAGTATTTCTCTACACTTGTGCATATGAACACGCTTATAACTCCATTTTCACATCACAATGTTTGACATATGAACACGCTTATAGCCTACACTTTATATTTAGGAGGGGGTAATGGATACTACTTCATATTTATTGGCTATTGCAATTATGCAGCAAAAATAGGATGTGAAAAAAAAAGGAAATTATACCTCGGCATCGGAGAGCACACAGGAGCGGGAGGGGACAGGGATACAGCAGCCGGCGTCGCCCTTGCCTTCCGGGCCGGCGGCGAGCCAACCCGCGCCAGCTCCCTCCGCCCATTCCGCCCGGGCCCGTGCTGGGCGGGGAGGCTGCCCGGCCGCTTGGTGCCGGAGCCCTCCTGGAGCTCCTCCTCCGGCCTCCCAGAGGCGGTGCGGCCCGGCGGGACGGGGAGCCCCTGGCGGCGTCGCCGTGCCGCGGTCGGGGGCGGGCGCGGTGCCGAAACGGCCGCGGAGGGGGGCGAGTTGCCGCGGCGCGGGTGCGCGCGGCCATTTTGGGCCAGGGAGGGGCGGAGCCCGGCGAGATCTTGTGGCCGGCGGGCGGCGGCGATTGGAGACGGGGGAGGCGCGCAAGTCCGAATCCCTAGCAACTTCAAACTTTAAGGGTGCTTTGGCACGGCTCCAGCTCCGGCTGAAACGACTCTTGCTCCAGCTGTGTCAGTGGAGCAGCTTTTTTCAGCTTCGGCTGGTATGGTTGAAAAAACGTTTGGCAAAACAGATTCTCCGATGGATATAGATGATGAAATGTCCATAATACCCTTGTTTTTTTCTTTTTCTTTTTTCCTTTTACTTTTTTTTATTTTGTTTTCTTCCCTTTGTCTCTCTTCTTCAACCGTTGACCACCCTTATCCTCACATCTCGTTCTCCACCTCCCGCTCTGCGCCCCTGCCCCATCTCCCCACGCTGCCATGGGCCTCCTGCCCGGTGGCTCACCGGCACCGCCGCCACCTGTACCCTGCACGTCGCCCGCGCCATTGCCGTCCGCCGCCCCCAACACCTCGCCCGCTCCCACTGCCAGCCCATCTTCCAGCGTGCGCCGTCCCCAGGCGTCGCCAGTGCCGGCTGCCGGCCACCCCATCTCCCCTGCGCTTGCCGGCTGCAGCTCCGCCCCCAAACTCCACCCCCGCCCAAAGCTGTCGTCGCCTCGCCGGACTTCCTTTCTCCCGCCGCCGGCCTGCCTCCCCTGTTCCCGTCATCCTTGAGCTCCTCCCTCTCTTTGGACCGAGGGGCATTTTGGACGGCAAGCTGCTGCGCGTCAGACGGAGCCGCGAGAAGCTACGTTTTTTTGGCTCCGTCTGACATAAAATGCTCCAGAGAGCGTGAAACTCGGAGAGCGGGTGGTGGAGCTGCTGTCATTTTTGCGTTTGGCGGATGGAGCGGTGGAGCGGTTGAGGGAGCTGTGCCAAAGGGGGTCCTGGCCTAGTACCTTTTTTTCGAATCTACTCCATTTACCAGTACGGAGTACTCCTAGTTAGCGGCTCGGCCACCTGCCAACCTTCAACACGTATAGCTATATCAAGTTTGCTTTCACGTGTAGTAATTCTACTAGTAGTAGTAAAGTAAAAGTGTATATTGTAGAAAGTTGAAAGGTGCATTGTGAATTTGTGATCAAGAAGGAGTTCATTATCAATTGGAACGGTTGATATCTTCCACATTGAAAAAAAAAATGGAACCATTCGTATCGCCACATTAAGGAAAAACATGTCATTCATGTGTCAAGAAGAGTTTCACCTTTTTTTCCTTTTGTTTTGCAACTGTTCACGGAGTTTGACGGCGCTCGATGCAAGAGAACTACCCAAATTATCCCCTAATGAAATTGCTGCCGATCAGATGGAGTAATAAGCCAATAATTCTCAAGTACACGTTGCGAAGACCCAAATTATATAAATGTAAAGCAATATGCTTAGTTGCAATATGTAGGGCCTGTTTAGTTGCAGGAGAGAGAAATGAAGAAAAATTATGTATTAAGAGGCGTACATTGTGAGAAGGGACATAGAAATCGAGAGAGAAAAATTTTGCAAAATGAGGGAAACAAGCCGTAGTTCACAGTCCATGGAACGGTGACCGTTGAGATGAAAAAGGAACATAGATAGGCTCCAGGCTGTTAGCTGTGTGCCATTCGTCGCCTTGGACTCGGGCCCTTGCGCAAAATCTCATGGTGCCCTTCACCGCGGAGCTCAAGCCGAACACATCTCTTGTGTCGTTGCTCATCTCCTCTACTCCAATTCCATATGTGCGTTACCCATCGATTGCTTCACCAAGTTTTCAATTTATTTTCATCTCGACTTGCAAAATAGATTTGCGCTACAGTGTCTAGATTTGTCAAAACCAGTTAAAGCCAAAGTTTTTTTTTTAAAAAAAAATCCTTGTGGAGTGGTACGTTTTCTTAGCCCGTGTTTAGTTCGCGAAAACATTTCGTGAAAAGATTTCGGGTTTTGATTTTATCAATATAGAAGTAGTAAATGTAGACGAAAAAGGTGGAAAGTTATATGGATAGGGTGGAAATCTCGAGACGAATCTAACGATGGTAATTAGAGGGTAATTAATCCATAATTAGCGGATAATTACTGTAGCACTACTGTTGCATCAAAGATTTACAGTCTATCCATATAACTTTTCACCTTTTTCGTTTACATTTAATACTTCATGCATCAAAGATTCTCCTTTGATATGATGGATGAAAATATTTCGGGTGGAAACTAAACGTGGCCGGAAAGAAATGGAGGCGTATCCGGCATAGTGTTGCCGTGTTGGGTTTGAATTAGCAAAAGCTTGGTATTATCTTTTTTTTGAACATTAAGCTTGGTATTATCATCCGGGCCCAAAATGCAAGCTGTTTGACCATTTTCCCCCTTCCAAACCCCACATCCCCAGACCAGACCAGCGTTAGTTTGCTTGCGTCAGAGTCCAGGGGGGGCGTACGGAATTCATCGCCACCCACAATCCGCCGCCGGCGATGTCTCCGTCCGCCGACGCCGCCGCGCCGGCCTCCACCTCGGCGCCCGAGCTCGCGCCCCTCATCGCGGCGCAGCTCACCTACCTCCTATCGCACTCCAAGCTTCCCATCAGGGTATCACGCTTCACGAATCCCAGCTCTTCCTCTTCCCGTTCTCCTCGCATCGCCGCTCCCCGTCTCACTCCGCTCGCTTGCAGGTGGGGCAGATCTGGTCCGGCTGCCGCAAAGGCAGCCCCTCCGATCGATTCACGCTCTCCATCCCCTTCTGCCTCGACTACGTCCACTGTAAGGCTGCCTCGCTCAAAGCCTCTCATGGTTCTAGGGTTCGGGCTCCGATTCCGCGGCTCTAATCTCTGCTACCGCAGGGGATTTTGTGTACAATGCGCTGTATCCGAAGGTGGCGCCCGACGTGGTGTTCGGCCCGGACGACGACGGGTTCCAGCCGCTGGTCGATTATGCCGAGGCTGGAAATGGCGATAAGAGCTGCTTGGCATGTTGGGATTGCCACGACCCCAGGGGACTCCTTGTTCTCGTACATGAGCTCCGGTGAGGTTCTTCTTGCTTCTCGAGCTGTCTATGCTTTACATAGTTTCTGGCTGGGGTTAGTAGCACTAACTGAGGATCCCAAACGTGGGAAGATGGTTTAATTATGTTGGAGTAGGGGTGAACGCTTGTGTTATTGCTTTCTGTTAGCGGCAGGATTGAATGAATGTATGCTTTGTCCAATTTTGTTTTTGAACCATAGTTTGTCACATAGGCATGTGGTTGGGAAGAAATTGATATCATGAGATGTTCCTGGTGGTGATGATAGCATGTTGAGATGCTCCTGGTACTTTTGGCGCTAAAGTTTCTTCAATAACGTTCCATTCTAATTTTGTTTGGTGCAGGGAATTGTACATTGAATACCACAAGAAGCAGGTTACCAAGGTGGATGATGCAAGAGTGACATTTGAACTAAGCACAGTTCTCTCTAAGGAGGTAACACATTTCCACACTTGTCCGTGAAGTGGCATCGAGATATTAGATTAATACACCACAAGTCTAAATGTAAGGTCTAGATTTTATTTCTTAAACCAGCCTTTATATGGTATTGTAGTAATAAGTGAGAAACTGAAAGGATCTTAAGTACTGTATGTTCTGAAGATTAAGCGGCTTGACTATCTTATTACCAACTGCTCTTCCAGTTAGCACAACTTTATTATTGAATAAGTTGGATGATTAAGCTTTCTGGAAAACCAGAGCTATCCTGTATCGAGAAAATTTGGATGAGTAATAACTTCTTGAAATTCTCTCATTGAACAGGGTATTGAAGTCTGCGTGGTACCTTCTGCTGATAGGGTAAGTTTACCAATGTCCACAAGTTTTTCCTTCATGAAAATTGATATCTACTCTCACCTTGTATTTGTTGTATTTTGTAGCCAGCTGAGGTGAAATTTGCTGTACCACTTCTGGATGTTGACTTCGACTTTGCCAAACTGGTGCCAGGATGTCCTTGGAGATTACCTCAAAAGATCCATCTACAGGTTAACCTCTAAAGCCACTGGTTCCAGGCATACAGGCATGAAAACTGATAATTGTAGTAGCATTGATGATGAACAGTTGTGTTCTTAATAAATATTATGGCAGAAAAATCTCAGCTAGTCAGTCCCTGTTGAAACTTGAAATTATGACACAAATTTGTAATGCCAGAGAAGGGCTCTAGACCATATTTTTTCTGGCAGTACATACTTGCTACGTCTTAATCGGCATGTTCTCCAACCAAGATATGCACAGAGTAGGATCATGAGAATTATTCTATATTGTTACTGCCAGATTCATTTTTTTTAGTGTTGTTGCACATTACACTAAATTTGCCTTATGACACCATTTGCATGTCAGATTGATCAGAGCACCGTATCATTAACCACATCACACTATAAATTGAGGAAAAAAAGAGAGGATTTCATACATAGCAATCTCATGGCTGCATTTATGTATTCTATTTAGATAGGTGAGATTTCAGTCATATGTTTAATTGGAAGTATTTATTTGATTTTTGCATGCAAACAAACTGAGAAACCTCTTGCAGAAACTTTCCAATTAGTGGCAGACTCATCCAGGTCCAGGCATATAGTTTTTAGCCATCACTTTTCATTTTGTCTTTCTGTAGTTTGGATCACCCAAGGGAATATAGGAGGTTCTATTACGAACTTGAAGAATACATTGCCTGTTTCTTGTGCAGGTCATTTTTCCAATCAGTAGAAGTTCAAGTTACTCGTCTGTTCCTGCTGCTCCACGACTCAAACTAATCTCAACACCAGATTTGAAATCACTTTTCTCAGTTGATGATGTGAAACTCCCTCAATGGTCAAATGAGATGTAAGTCAGCTTGCCGGAACGCTAGATGGAGATTATCTTGCCTTCTGTGTTATTTTGTTGCATGTCATTTTTTTACGCAGAACAAGCTGGTTATGCCCTTATTTGTTACAGCATTTCTTGTAAAGAAGCAACTGACGAACTCTCCTCGGTCTATATACAGGTGTTTGGCGGAGTATCTTCCTGTCTTAGAAGAAAATCTTAATCTGCTGGTAAGCCACATGCTGCTGCTGCTTTGCGTTCTTCATGCAATTTTGATGTCAATTCCATGCATATAAGATGTCATGGGGAATGGGGATTGCAGGATGTCAGGTTGTCTGTTTTGGTTGCGTTAAAATGTGCGTGTTACACATTTTTGTTCTGACTATGGTCTTTCGGAAAGTGAGGTTAAAATTGCATCAGAAGGAAAAATGAAGTGGGAAAAATGATAGATCTTATATTCTATTATTTGGATGGCAGCTGTAAATCTGACTGCATCTGCATGTGCTTTTCTTGCAGTCTAGTTGCATTTCAACCTTTATAATGCTCCAAGTGCTTGGCTGTAAACCTATAGCTTTTCACTTACCAACGCATATTTTTCAAGCATTTATTAATTAGTTAAACTGCACATGATTGCCATGATTCCCAGAGAAAGGGTGTGTACGCTATGTTTCCTCTGCTCTGTAACTCTGGCCTGGCATAATGCCTAAAGCTTCTTTCCCCCTCTCTCTCTTTCTCTTTCATGGTTGGCTTGACACCTAGTTGTTGCCTAGCTGATGGCTATGTGTTGTCATGAAACATGAAGTTCTTTGCATAATTGAATGGTTCCTTTTGTTCCTTATACCAACTTTGTTATTTATGCTGAAGGTTGTTGATGCATCAGCTTCAATTGGTTCCAGAAGACGATTTATTGAGGCACTGGCTCCTACCTTTGGGAGACCAATAGAGTCTGATCCGGTATTTATACATCATTGTTTTTTCCCTTACATAATTGCGCATTTAGCCAAGTTTCCTAACAACACACCTGTGCACCAGATATTTTGCAGGAGAGCTACAGTGCTATCCATTTCGGGGGTTTTTACATTTCTGGTATGTCACAGAATGCATGAACGTAGTGCTCTCTTGCTCTTTTACATTGCATGAACCTAGTGCTTTGTACGTAGTGTCTGCAAGTTGTGTTGAATTTGTGAATGTTCAAGCACATTAAACCAACCGAGTAAAAAACTGATCACACATCTAGAAACAATGTTAGTTCCTTGTGGAACAAAACTGCAATGCTATGGTATTCAGTCACCAACTTTCAGAATGTTGGTGTTGATGCATTTCCTGCAATTCTTATGCTCAAACAATTAGAAGCTGTATGTTTGTGGAGTATGTTTTCCTTAATTTCCTCCTGGCTTTACATATTACAAACTGTTTAATGTCACACTTTGAATACTTTTGCTTCTTTGCTTCAACAGTTCTTTCTTACAGTTTGCATAATCCCTTTTTATTCTTTCATTTAGCCCATAATTGTGAATTAATTCATTAACAAATGACAAGGAAAGCATTGTGATGCTGCAGGTTTACTTTGTCATCCCTCTTCAATTCCCAAAGCAACAACCTGTCCTCACATTGCAGAGTTCTCAGGTCACTATTTGACTCACCGGTTATGCTTATTTGCAATTTACATGGCTGATCAGAGGTCTCATTTTCTTAAAGTTGTAGTACTTTTGCATATAGGAGTACTAGAATTGAATTTCAATACATTGCATAGTGAAGTTGGCACCTTCTATGTTATTGTAGAAAAATATCCCGTGCAAACCACCTTCTCACTTCTCAGTGGACTCCCCCCCCCCCCCCCCCCCCCCCAACACTAAAAAAAAATATGTAGAAGTTCTGAAATAAATTCACACAACTAGAGAGGTGACATACATGCATATAAAATTTCAAAAGCAAACTCAACTTTGTTATATGAAATCGACTGCGAAACAAAAGCGAAAATAGAGCACATACACTGTATTTATCTTTTTCGTCACACTTCCTTTGTAATTTATCAGTTTCATATCTCATAAAAATAAGTTGATTTTGGTCTTGAAAATTTATATGCATTTATTTCGTCCTCTCCTCTACTTGTCTGAATTTTATCACAAAATTTCAAAACTTCTAGATATGATTGTTTAACATTTTCCCTTCTAGATAGTTTTAGCTGATTGCTAGTAACCTACACTAAGTCGAAATGTGGTGATAAGAGCCATTGAGGCTAGATATACTTTACCACTTAGATGCTACAACTACCCCCAAAAAATTTGAAATTTTTGAGCCAGTGGAATGACGTCTGGCTTCCTGATTTCTCTGCAGCACTGTAATGCTGATGGGGCACCAATTACATCGCCCCCCATAAATGACTATCCCTGGAGTCCTAGATGGGATCAGGCAGAAATGGTTGAACGTATCTAGTAAGTGTACCCCTGGTCAATCCATGTTGCCTTTCGAGAATCTTGTTGTATTAACATCCTATCAAATTTTGCAGTGACTTCCTGACTGATGAGTGCCAAAATTTCAAGAAGTTCTGCAGCGATGCTACCACTCAGCAGCAGAAGCTTTGAACAAGCTTCCTTATTCTTAGCAACTGGAACCTCTGTGTCCATCGCTGTATCGCGACAGGCGATTGACTGGTGCCCATTCACTGCTGTCAGGATTTCTTTTCATGTGATGCGGGAAGTTGGAGGCAATCTCAGGCAGGTAGAACCCCGTAGGACGGTAGGAGGGCTTGTGTTTTGCAGCCTTGTTGATTGTTTGGGATGAGTGCAATCCATTTCTTTGGACCTTGTAAATATGGTTAGAGTGGCATCTCTACCACCCTTGTAAAGTACTGCTGGCAACCTTTTTCTCTCGCTGGTGTTATTATTTCTATTGGTTTTCTCCTACCATCTGCATACCAGATAATCCGTACCAAAATGTCCGAGATTTTACTCCATATAAGTGGTGCGTTTGGTTGAGGGTATTTGGTGAAAGGGAAATTCAGATATAAGAATCTGAAAATACCTTGTTCTTTGATGTGAATGGAAGTTTAGTGGGACGAAGGTCCAAATCACTTAACAGGGAGGAGTGGGAATTGTGGTTGAGGGTATTTGGTGAAAGGGAAATTCAGATATAAGAATCTGAAAATACCTTGTTCTTTGATGTGAATGGAAGTTTAGTGGGACGAAGGTCCAAATCACTTAACAGGGAGGAGTGGGAATTGTGGTTTGAGCAGGAGATGGATCAATCTTAACCGTTCGTCGAAATTCATAATATAATGTCTCACCTCCAAACCATATAACAATTCTCTATTGAATTCCGTATTTAGTCCCCATTGCATACAAATCAAATTTGAGTGGGGCCTGAGCAAAGAAAATCCTTCCATCAATTACAAGGCTACATAGCCAGCATGACAAAACTAAGTGACTAGAACTAAAAGTTAACTTTTACATAATTTTAGCATGCCAATTTCTAATTACCATCTATATATTCCCTTGCCGAAAGATCCGAAGAGGAAACTAGCGGAGGAAAAGGCTCAAAAGCACAAGATGGACCCCGTGCCGTGATGCCTTGCCACGGCTAACGACATGCACTATATTGCCTGACACTGACGTGGCGTGGACCCATGGTGGCGGCGTGATCTCCGTTGCCAAACGGAAGCTGCTGCCCAACTGACGACGCGCAACACACGTGCGCTCTCGGCCGTGCAGCCGTTGCGGATCGGACGGCGGGCAGAGATCCAGGTGTCACCCCTGGACGGTCAAGGCCAAGGGCACTCAACCCTAGCCCTCCCCCCATAAATGCGACGCAGGCCGCCCCACCTCCGTGGCGGCCGCCGCCAGCATTTCTGATCCCATTTCGTCCACACGGCACAACTCTTCTTCTTGTGTCCTTCATTCTTTATGTTCTTCGGAGAGCTCGAATGTTTCATCCAAGTTAGCAGTAATATAATCACCTACCTGTGCATATCTGTTTCCTCCCTTTTCTACTCCCACTTGCGCGTTTTTTTTTGGTTCAACTTGCGGGGTTTTAATGCAGTCGTGCCGATATTTTTTTCCCGCGAATTCTTCCTTCTGTCTAGTTTGATTTGATGGGGGCTAGCTGTGGCAGATGACGACATGTTTTTCCTGCTTACGAAGCAGAAGCTGGCTCCACGAGCCAAGCTGTGTTGCTCGTCTTCCATGACTCTGATGCCTGATCTGATCCCCCATCACTTGCATTCTGCTGTTTGGCCTGTGGCTTTGGAACATGCTTGTATTTGTCCTCTGATTTAGATTTTGCTTTGCTATCTTACTTCAAAAAAAAAAAGATTTTGTTTCGCTACCAGTGGTTTGGTCTGTGGGCTCTCGAATTTGAGGGTGTACTCCAGCCTTATATCTGATAGAAATGTTAACTGATATCCTATGGAGCAATGGTCTAGTAGAAATAGATGGATTATTAAGTGATTAACAAACCATGAAACCTTTCTGGAAAAAAAACTTTACCACCGCATAGTTGGTACGGTTTGATTTGATTTTAGTTAGGGGACGCTGAGGCAGATGACGACATTCATATCCTGCTTACGATGCAGAAGCTTGCTCCAAAGGCAAAGCCATGTTGCTCGTCTTCCATGACTCTGATGCCTACTCCCCCAATCACTTGCATTACGTTTCATTTTCTTCTGGTTTTAAGATAAGAATCTAGCGGTTGGTCTAAAACAATTTTTGAATTGAAAGCCATAAATGGCATGTGACAAGTGGCTCCATGTTTATTTGATCCGGTAAGTTCGAGTTTTTTTTTTGAAATAAATAAGTCCGAGTTCTTAAGTAGGTCTTCTGCTGTACACAGCACACCGCCAAGATTACTGGAAGGTGAATTAAATATAAAACGAAATTCGGTTGTTGTCAGTTGTCAAGGTTTTGCAGCATGGAATACATGAATTGATGAATACTATATGGCATAAAAACAAGAATACTTATACATGAATACATAAATGCGAGATTGAAGCTTGAATAAGTTCGCTAGTTGTAGCTGATTTTAGCCATTTCAATAGTATTTTGTAGAGAGAGAAGATAGAATAAGCCAACAGATAAACAGAACTAGCTGTATATGATTATTCATATATATGTGAATTACCATAAAGACTGAAACGCTGGACCATTGATGGGCCTCACGGATGGATAAAGGTCGGACTTATCAGTATCGAGCTTCTGCCCATCGAGCTCTACAATTCCGCACAGTTGGATTAGACCATCTTTGTCCGGTGTGTGCTGGTGTTACGGGTGCACAAACATAGATCAATCCATGTTCTACTGTTATTTTAAAAGAGCACGAAAGTTGAGAGATTTGATGTTTAGGTTGTAGGCACGAAAGTTTCTAACAACACACGTAACATATGCATTTGCAAGGATACGTAGCCCTCGAGGCAATATCTGGAAAAAAAAAATTGTATGTAGCTACAAACATCTGGCCTTTTAAAGAACAAGCTGACACATACCGTTGAACTGCTTCAGTTTTCTAATTTTAAGAGATCATCAAAGCTGTATGTTCACTTGTCCTCTCAACATATATAATAGCATCCCTCATGTCCTCTAATCATATTAGCAAAAGGCAGCGCTTGTAAAAAGGAAGTAATTGAAACTCTACACGACACGAAATGATTCTGCTATTTGTTTCAGATCCTTGTAATGTCTCTTCCATTGCAGACCTGCAAAAGTTCAGAGCGCATATTCAGGATAAAAAAGTCAAATATCATACTTTCCGGAGATTAAGAACAAAACCTTTACCCGCTTGCAGTTACGCTGAACAGGTAGATCCTGTTCTCAGCTGCAGTGGCTGTAATGAACATATGGGGTGAAAAAAGGAATGAAAAAAAAGAAAATAGCTTAACTAATTATTAGCTTAACTATAATTTATGGTATATCTTTTTATTGCACACAAATCACATGACCAGTTGAGACCACACATAAAAACTTATCTACGTAAGCAACATGCATTTGTAAGGGCATAACGGACACTTGACATATTTTATATATTTTAAAAAGTTAAGATAACTGTTTTGTCAAATATTTTCTTACTACATAAGGCAGAGCCATAAAAAAGCTACTTTCCAAAAAACTAGAGTCAAAGTCATTTTTTTAAGAAGCCAGAGCCAGCATGCTAAACAAGTCTAATTCGAGATCCAAAGCATAGGCCAATTTGAACAAAGAAAACTCATTTGGGGCTGGGTGCCAAGCCGGAAAATTATCAACATCCTGGAACACCGGCAGCAATGACGATATTTGCATCTTCATTCCGAAAGGTCTCCACGAGAGAGTTAGAAATGATAGGAGATAAAACGGAAAACAGTGTCGCTTTCGTCATTACGACAGAAAAAGTCTACATAACGACGCATTAAGAGTGGACTACATCACCCCCTCAACTATAAAACCGGATGCTTAACCCCTCCACCTTTCCAAAACCGTTTAAAACACACCCTTAGGGCTTGTTCGTTTCACTCCTTCCTAGAGGTATGGGAAGGTATTGAAGTGTATTGAGCAGTATTTTGACTTGTAGAGGATTTAATACGACTTAATACCTTCCAATACCTCTGGAGAATGGATGAAACGGAACAAGCCATTAGTGGTTTTGTATGGTGGTTTTGACATGCTAGCGCGCTGAGCTGGACTAAAACGCTGACATGGATCATCTAACATGTGAGCCCCACTTGTAAGTGGCAGGTGAGGCCATCTTCTTCCCCTCTCTCCCATGGCCGCCCATAATGAACCAAACATCTTCACGAGTTTGCGCAACCAAACATCTCCAAACCCTGCCGCTCAGGAATCAAGCCCACGCCGGGGACAGCGGTGAGGTGCGGGCAGTGGGCCCACATCCTGAGCACCATTGCACGAGTTTTTGCCGGTTTTAGCTCAGGTCTTATTTTCGCTCATACGAATGAAAAACATGCCAACGGAACGTTCATTGCTACTGCATAATCACAACAATTCAAGAGACCACTAGATAGTTTTAACTGCCAGGCTTTCCGGCCAGTTTTGTTCCATCCTCGCTCACAAAACTCTAGGCGCTAGCGATATAATGAGTTGGACACCTCTCAGTTCAAACAAGATCGGAAATCCCAGCAGCGATAGCATAACCTTTTTAACAAAATTTTGCTTGAAGAAAATTTCCATGTAAAGTACACAACAAGGCCGAAAATGTTGTTAACAAAGATGCGCGACCACAAAACTACAGTTTTCAACACCTCTGTTCCCATCTATCTTCTGCAAAAGTCACTTGTGATTGTGAAGGGCTACCCTCAATATCCTCATTCTAGATCATCAAATGATTAACTAGTCCCAGGAGCCTCAGGTCTGCTTCTTCTTGGATTTGCTTCTCTGTGCAAATGAAGTGCCCTGCAAGGTAAAAGGGGAATAAGCGTTAGTCCATGGCATGGGTCTCATTTCCAATTTCCAAAGACAAGTTTCATCAGCAAGAACATACCTCCAGCCACTCATCGATGTTGGCATCAGTTGTTCCAGTTCCAAGCTCCACCTTGGGGGCCTTCTTTGTTTTCTACAGGCAACAAACAAATTGGTGAGAAAAAAATGCACCGACTCCAAGACGAGCAACAGGTACAAATCACCAACTTGCTCATGAACCAGAGAGAATTAGTGTATAATGGGTGAGATAGAATTAAAAAGCACATCATGAACCAGAGAGAATTAGTGTATAATGAGTCGGCATATGAGTGTACTCCAGTTCTAGAATGAACATCCAGTAATAGCAAAATTCTTATTCAATAGATTCAGGTAAATAAAAAAAGGGTCTGAATTACCAGTTCAACATGGTTTATGGTTTATTGAATGCTGAATGGCTCATGTTTTACAGAAGAAAGGAGCATATTGCCCTAAGGGAAGAAAGTTTAAAGACATGAAAACAGGATTACCTTCGAGAGCTGCTGAACCTGGCCATATGCCCACAACCCAAAGAGACCAAGAAGTGCAATTCCAAGGGTAATAAGGAAAACAGACTCAACACTGAGTAAGCCTCCAGCCTCAACAACCTCGATCGTGCCATTGTAGAATACATTCTGGTACGGGTGCTGATCAATCTCATACACTATGTAGCCAACTAGATCATAGGCTCCAGGCTGCAAAGGCACAAAGCATTAGTCTTCCCAGTTTAAATGAGCATCATCATTCATTAGTTATTTCAAGGCAAATGAAACATAAATATTGTGAAGTTAAGAGAAATTAACACACCTGCAAGAACTTGCTGACAACAAATGTATAGGGGAAGGTTGCTTGCACAGAAACAGGAACTGATGCATTGAAGAAATTCTGTACAGAGAAGCCATGAAATAAAAAGTTATTAATATTGTTTTGTGAAAATATATATATATATAGGCTATCTGACTATGAGCCTAACATAACATGTCCACTCTCACTCTAAGTCTTGTTCTTACACATCCATTCCTCCTATGCAACTTAATTCAGTAGTAGCAAATTAATACGCAAATTGATGCGTCTCCAACTCCATAGAGATTACTTCTCAATACAATTTCTTTCAAATTTAGTAAAATTTCTTGTATGGATCCTAGAAAGATTCACGTACTTTGGCTGGTTTCACACTCCCACCCTGTTCCCACATCTCCCATCTCCAGCTCCGGACACACCCAAAACAGAACCAAACACTATCTACCACCGGCTCACCAAATCAGACTCATTCAGTGGACACTCTCTTCCCTTTTGTATAAATCAAGATATGCATGTGATACAGAGAAACTATAGAGCTTAAGAAAAATCAGCAGAGCAATAGCAAACTCTCTACACCAATACAAGGAAACGACCACCAAGCAAGAACAGGATGGTCCTAACAAAGCATAGGAGTCTTTCCTCCCCTTTTTTCGCACAGTTACATCTCTTAAAACAATCAAAACTGAATATGGGTTGATGGTTGGATGATGTATGCCAGTGACAGCTAGTTCAGATGATGAACAATAAGGAGTCTATATCCTCACCTGAACAGTAAGGTTCTGGCCATACATACGATGGTCATAAGGAAGATGGAGAGTTGAATGGACAGCAACAACATTCAATGTTGATTCACCTGCAAAAACAATGTAAGCTAACAGTGTAAGACTACCATCCACAGTTTAGCGTGATACAAAAACATTAAAGGTGAAAAGATGGTGAGCCCACAGAACCCCAAAAGGGAGGAAGTTGCTTTAGATGCATATAAACTGATAACACTGGAAATAACCTGCCTCTAGTTTTCTTCTAGCCGCAAATGAAAATGAATCAAATCTATATGGCCAAGCATCCATCACCCAAAAAATCTCAAAATGGTGCTGTCAGGGGCCCAGGATGCCTTACAGCTACAATTTATGTTCTCCATTTAGTCCAACGTAAACCATATTCTTTCAATGGTGATAACTGATAACCAAAATGATGATTACAAAGCTTATATACAAACTAGCAGGGCAGAATATTGAATTGAAACTATTTCAGAACTGCATTCTACCCCAAAATAAACAAGTACTTGCAGTGAGCTACTACACAAACTAAAGAATTCACAAACATAAGAGCATGAAACATTCACATAACAAATTATGCATAAACAGACGTAGCCCAAGCCCACTACTAACTAATCCTAGCTTCAACACTGATTTGCTAGAGATGAAACTCAACACGAGCCACCAGCAAAAGAAAAAAAGGAAAAGAAATATAAAATATAAAAAGGCATTAATGGTGATTTGGCAGAGACAAAATAAATAAAGATATGGAAGGAAAGGTAATTGTTACCCTCATTTTGCAGGCCAACGAGTAATTCAGTTTCTTCACCTGCTGGTACAACTGCAACAAAGAAAAAAAAAACGTGATGAGGTATTGGTTACTGAATTAACATGCAGATTTTCAACAAAATGAACATGTATATGTTAACAGGAACATCAGACGCTGAAGATATGAATGGAACAATTTCTCATAAGCCATGAACTGATTCAGTTTAGAGTTTATCAGGAGTGATAAGTACACAGGCAGATGGTGAACTACAAGATGAATAACAGATAGAACTTTGAAATGCACTCACTTTTGCCAGCATTTTTGGGGAAGACGCATAGTGTCTCCACACCAGGAGCAGGGCTCAAAGGTCCGTCACTGGAAACCTGAGTATCATCTCCAACAATTCCTAAATCAGCCCCTTCAACAACCTCAGCTGTAGCAGCATCTTCCTCCGACTGAGCTCTAGCAACTGCAAGAAGGGAAGCAAAACTCAATTCCGTGCAAACAGGCAAGCTAGGATGGGGAGTGCATACAGAGTCATATCAATTGTGGCAATAGATATTAGGAAATATTAGTTGAACAAGATACACAAAATAAAACCTACTCTACTAGTCAACTCAATAGGTCCAGTTAGAGCTTCTAGTATGAGATATCATTGTTTGGTCAATGAGAGAAAATGCTTAGGAAACTTATTTTAGCTAATTAAAAGATATGTGACGTGGCCAGTGCAGTAGTATGAGTAATTGGATTAAAAAAACCCAAATATTAATTGGCTATTGTACACAATGAACAGAGCTATAGCCTACTTGTGTAACAACTTGTGAAGTTGTTCTGGATCAGAAGATGGTGCTGTTTTCCAAAATTTCACCCACTGAAAAATTACCGTTTGCATGCCAGTATGAAATCTCGTACAATTTAGAACCAATTCAATAACAGCTAGTCTTCAGATGATTAGCTAGCCCAACATGCAAACACAGATGCATGCACTAGACGAAGTTACAGCATACCAACTAATCCTCCCCAAGACGGGCAACCCGTCGCATCGAGGACCCCACTTCTAAATCCGACCAAACGCCTCCAAACCCATACAAAACCACCGATCTACTCCACCTGAACTCGCCCACCAAATCCCAATCTGCTCCGGCACAACCCCACGGAGCCCGATCAGCTCCATTTCCGCGCCAAGGAGGAGCGGCGCGCACGGATCTAGCGCTGACACGGCGCGGAATTCCACAAGAGCGGGAAGACCCCGGAGCGGATCTGAGTGCGGGAAGCGAGCGAGAGAGAAGAGACGAGGCGGTGCATATTACCTTGGGTGAAGGGGGAGGCGGCGAGGAGGAAAGCGAGGAGGAGGGCGGAGAGCCAAACCCTAATCGCCATGGCTGGCCGGCCCAGATCGGATCGGAGAGGCTCGCGCGGAGGCTGTGTTTGCGTGCGAGTTTTCTCTGCGCCAAGGGATGGATGCGGGGCGCGCGGCGGGTACAAGTAGCCGCCGCGTGAGTAGCACGAGGTCCACGCAGTAGGAAGCCGTCGCTGCTGCTGGCTTTTTTGGCTTTGGGTTCTCCTTCTCCTCGGGGGGGTCTGATCGTTATCCGTGTAAATCCCCTGACATGTGGGTCCGCAAAACACTGTCAATTATACAGCTGCCTGTCGCTGTGCTGTAGTACAGAACACACAAGCAGATAGAGACCAAAAGCACCAAGCAGCATGCCCAAAATTCAACCTTACTACTGGAAGTGGAAATTAGTTAAAGTAAAAAACACTGCAGCAAATGTTCAAGCTTCACTGGGCATGTCCAACAATGCCATCGTGGCGTCGTCCACAGGCAGGTACCCTGGTTAAAACAGTATCCTACCTAAACAAGCACAACGATGTTGCGGTGAACTTGTGAACGCACAAATCAGACAGATTGTTTCCAGCATTCTACACAACTTCATCATGAAACAATGTCAGTTACAATTCAGCAGACTACTCACACCTAAGGGAACAATTGTTTTGTTTACATCAAGGATTACAGCCCTGGAACTCATACAGCCGTGAGTTATCCCTCGGCGTCCTTTCTTTCTTCTTTCTCTATCACAATTCACAACAATGTAAACAAAGTTTGTAAGGTACATTAGTGGGGGCGATCCCAGCCGCCTCAGGCCTGTCGCCTGCTAGTTGTGGTGGTTCAGCGCCATGAACTTGCACTGCTCACTCATCGCCTGCAGCTGCGCCTCCTTCTTGTCCAGCATGGCACGTAGCCTCACATTCTCTTCCATCACCTTCTGGACTTCGGCTTCTTTCTGAGCTTTCTCAGTCTCAAGCTGATTAGTCTTGGCAACTAGCCTGCTCCCAAACATAAGTTGCTCCATGTCAGATTTGCCATGGGTGAAGAATCAGAATTTGGATGCTACATAACAGTATATAAATAGACTTGCCTGGCGTGCTCCTAAATGCATGCCAAAGCCATTATCATTATGTAGTAAAGAGTAAAGACTAACAGTATGAAGACTGCCAGGTACCAATGCTGTTCTCCCCATCATATCACATCTACAGATTTGTTCATGCATATGCAACAAGACCAATGGACCTTTCTTTCATGAGGTTGGAGGAAGATTTCAACATACTTCTCTGAACAATTTTATGACCACAACAAACTGACTACACCTGTATCAATTAGAAGAAGAAGAAGACAAAGACAAAGAAGATAACAGAGAGAAGACAATAGCATTACTTCTCCCCCAAAAATGTGACTAGACTATGTCACCTCATGGCCTTTTGTCAACTACTAGAGTCTAGTTTTGAGAGTATATAAATAGCTGGGATCTTATACATGTCAGAATGAAACTGAAAGACCTATCAGGTTCAGAAAACAGAAAAAAAAACTAGTTCCAGCACAGATGCAGACTAGTAAAAGCAGGCTGTTAGACTCAAGCATTTGATTCTTTTTACATCTAGGCATGCATCGTCTTGATTATTGAACATTACACTTTGAAAAAAACAAGATCTTCTCAGAAATCGGAGCAGGTAGAATTGGATGTGTTACAGCATTAGATTATTTTTCTGAATGCTGACTACAATCTATATCAGACCAATGAGTGTCAATTTATTCAAAGATCGCATGGCAACTAATTGGATTCAATGGAAGCATCAACATTCGGTCAATCTAACATAAAATACAGGCAGAAATCATCAACAGTGGAGCAAATGGTGATGATATGTGATAGAAATAAATATGCTCAAGATTGGATTTGAATACTAATAGAAGCGCTTGGAGACTAGCAATCCACATGCCTGAACCGTGATCTTTGTTTCTTCTTTTGTTTACCCCTAACCTTACCTTTGGTCATGTGCCGTTTTATGTCTTTCTTATCCTTGTTTCTTTTGGGTTTCATCTCTAGCCCATCCCAACTTGCTTGGGACAAAAGGCTATGTTGTTGTTGTTGTTGTTCTTGTTGTATGGCATTTGAATACTAATTCAAAACAGAACAGTTGACTTCAGTGCCTTGTAAACACTGCCACACTGGGTTTACAGGCTTACAGCCTACTTACTGTTTAGCAGATAATAGGGTATTACGATGAAGTACTTAACAGAAGAAAGTGCCCTGCGCAGCTGCCAGAACTCATCTCAAACACACATTATAAGACTAAGAACAAGATAACACTAGCATTGTGTGTTTGAAATAAAGCACGGTTGATGCAGTGTCATTAAGAAAAATCAAAAGGGCGATGACCATGTGCACTGGGGCCCCTGGGATATCAGATGGCAACATGGGCAAGAGTTAAGATACTAGCTGATTTTAGAAACATTTTGTGGGTTTTCCTGCACTGCACCAGGTCTTATGAGTCACTAAAGCATCAGAGGATGGAAACAATAACAGCATTCTGTGTAGAAGCATGCCCTACCATCTATGGTTCTATAGTTCATGCTTAATTATATGTTGCAAGAATTATACGCAATGAATGAATCGCCCTGCCTTTGTGCTTAAAATTGGAAGATCAAATTTCATATTTTAATGTTTTTCATCACCATATCATTTCTTCAAGTTCTGTTTAACAGACTATTGTGTCCCGGGCTAAACGAATTCTTCAGAATACACTAATAAAAAGAACAATAGTAAAAAACATAGGTGGGTTCAAAAGTACCTGTCAAAAAGTTTCTCCATTGTTTCAAATTGCTTCTCTGATGAGAGAAGGGTTTCTCTGACACTAACAAGAGTGCTAACATAAGTTCTCAGCGACTCAAAGTCCTGCTTCACCCGACTAAGCTCCTGCTCATTTTCAGCGGCGCGCTGCCTCTGCCGAGTGGTCTCCAGCACCATATCTTCAACCCTCTGCCTCATCTCATTCAGCATCCCATTCGTACCCACAGCAAACTTCTCCATCTCATCGACCTTGGCCGACATAGTCTCAACCTGCAAAGTCTTCCTCCTGATCTCTTCCAACCCCATTCTCACCTTCTCCTTCTCATTAGTGGCTTCCGATTCCGCGACAATCACTCTCTTCACAAGCGACTCCATCACATCCGTCACCACACGGATGGACTTGAGAATGTCATCCACATCCACATCCCCGCCAACAGCATCACCATGCTCGGTAGCAGCACCGCCCTCCACCACCATCCTGTCGTCTCCGGAACTTCCCCCGCAGGACCCGGGCCCGGCACCCTTAGGCCAATCTGCCAGCGGCACGCCGTGCCTGTCGATATACCCGACGCCCTCCTGGAGCCTGATCCCGCAGGAGGTGTGAGCGAGGTGCGGTATGGCCATGATCCTGGCCTTGGACTTGAGGTAGGCCAGCAACGTGGCGATGGTCTTCACCCTGCGGCAGAGGTGGTCCAGCTCCCTCCGGGAGTCCCCCTCGGAGCACCGCATCCCGACCTTCACCTCCACGAGCCGCTCCCGCAGCGCGTCCACCTGGGACTGTTGCTGCCGCAGCTCCTCCCGCCACTCGCACTCCCCGGCCGGGGCGTCGCTGCGATCGGGGCCGGCGCTCTGCTGCTCCATGGAGCCCCTGGAAATGAGGAGAAAGCAAACGCGAACGCATTTCAAAACCGAATCAGGTACAGGCGGATCTACGCGGCGACGGATTTGACCGGGCGGGAGAGGAATCGGATGGATTTGAGCGAGGAATGGAGGGGATTCGGGGAGCCGTACCTTCTGGCCGGAGGCGGTGCCGGCGGCGGCGGATCGGGGAGGCGCCGCCGCGGTGGGCCGCGGTGTGCCTTTGCTTTCTTCGCCGCCCGTGGTTTGGCTTGGCGAATGGCGACGGCTAGTTGCTTGTCATCGTCATCGCCTTTCCCCTTTCTTCCTTCGCTTCCCCCACCAAATCCCTGGATTGGGTTTTGCTTGCTTCTTTCTTATCTTTCCTCTTTTTTTTTCCTTGTTTTGGGAAATTTCATCTTCTTTTCATTGGCTGTCTTTCTTTGATGTGTACGAGTATTGGACTTTTTCTGGCCGCATTCGTTGGTTTTTCTTGTTTGTGTGTGGTCATACAAATCTCTTGGAAAATCTGTATATCATCACATAAAAAATCGAAATGGGACGATGGGGATTGGGAAATATCAAATCTGGATGTATCTGTTTATCACAGTCAAACTTACTGGGACGTACCACGTTGGCTTGAATAACCACCACGGAAGCAAATATTGAATGAACAATAATCTAGCCAAAGAGAACGAAGGTGAAGTGTCCGAGGTGAAAAGGTAGGTGGCTGGCAAAGAAGGGAAAACATAGGGTGCAAATTATTTTCTCGGAGGAGCTTTGTTTTTCTATCTTAACCTATGTATTCAAAAAATGGAAATGATGCATATCCATAATACACCCATAGATGTACTTCCAGGCAAAGGTTGGGAAAAACAACTTTGTAAAAATTTATATGAAAATAACAAAATTTAAGTTCATGAGCACGGAAAAAGACCAATTTCTAGGATTTTTGTCTTTAGTGTACGTGCATAGGGAATTTGTCATTTCTATTTAAATTTTTCTAGTTTGAGTTTGTATCCGAACTTTTGCCACAAAATACATCTACGGGTGAACCAGTGAACCATAGACGTGCATCATTTCAATTTTTCTGAAATACATGCAAATATATTTTTTTTAGCTTTGTTACTGTGTTTGGGAGGGACTTGAGGTTCCCTCACGTTTTTTTTTTCCTCAGCCGTGTGATTTGAGAGAACGGGGAATTTGAAAGGACCAACACTAGGCCTAGAGGGGGTGAATAGGCCGACCTAAAACTTTTTCTGAAAATTCTCACGAAGGCTGTCAGGACCGGATGATCCGGTTAGGATGAAAAACTTGTACGAGATTCAAACTTTACTTATCTTTTGATGATTCCCTTCGAATACAAAGATGATAATAGATGTATAGAAGCCTGCAAATATGATCTACACAAGCACAACACTACTAAAAAGTAGATCGGGTCAAATCAAGCTTAAAAACAATAAAAACAACAATAGCAAACAAGATTTGTTCTCCAAGTTTACTCCACTAAGGAGCTACATCTCCGTTGAGAAGCTCACAAAGAGTCGGGCTGTCACTAGCCCTTTTCTCCCTCAATCAACCACAAAGGAAGATTGAGTCAATTACTATTTCTCTCACAAAGAGGGGGGGAAATACAAACTTCCGGAGGCTCGACCACAGGAGGATGAAAGCTCACCGACACCTCTAACCGTCTAGGAGCAAAGCTCCAAGAGTAACAAACGCGAATCAACGAATCAAAGGAGCTTCAAAGTCTTCTTGAGATGAACAAGTGCAAGCTCACAAAAGGTGCTCAAGAACTCAACCTCAAATCTCACTCACACCCAAAACATAAATGAATCTTGGCTAGAATCAATGCTTGGAGGCAAGAGAGGGAGTGTATCGAATGCTTTTGGGGATGGTTGGTCGGAGAGAGCAAGAGGAACGAATGAAGGGGTTGAGGGGGGTATTTATACCCAAAATATGACCGTTATGTGTATTTCGAAGGGGTACCGGATCATCCGGTGTAACACCGGATCATCCGGTCTGGTCATGACTTAGTTGAAAAAACATCCCCAAACTTCCCAGGTCCGGATCATCCGATTGTAGAGCCGGATCATCCGAATCCACCCAGTGAGTTTCGTGCATAGGGACCGGATCATCCGGATGTGGAATCAGATCATCCGAATCCATCCAGTACCAAACTACGTGATGAAATGTGATGTGTGTCTCTCAAATGTGTTCATCATCTCAAGAGAAAACTTTTGGCACTTTGAATCAATCAAATACGTCCCCCTTGATAGTATGGTGGCCCTAAACTCAATTTCAAACAAAAAACAATTTTAAATGCTTTACTTAAGCCCTTTCACCGTTCAACTTGAATTGGGGACCTTCTTTTCATTTTCTTTTCACTTCTTTCATTTTATTCCTGCACACATTCTTATACAAGCGCATCATATCCCAAATTGTGATTATCAAGAATTACCAAAATCAAATTAGGGCCTAGATGCACTTTTAGAATTGTTATAAAAAAGGGTAGCACACTAATTTTACCTTTTCTTATTAGGCAAACCGTTTTTTCACGGTTTCGCCTAGACCTATTCCTTCTCCACAAGCACGCCGTCGGCTACCTGTGCAGGGCCGCCGGGCGCTGGCTGCTTGTGCAGGGCTGTCGGCCATCCGATGTTCGTTCCACGGATGCACGTCGAGGCGGCGGATGATGACGTTGTGGCTTATGCACAGGAGGGTGATCAAGTCCGTCTTGGGGTCCCCGGCCAGAAGGATTCTACGTCGTGCTCCGTCGCCGGCGAGCACACATCTCCACAACCATGCCATTTTTTCCTTCACCTTCACGTGATCTGAGGTTGCGTGAGGGAATGGGAGTTGTTGGGCTTTGTACTTGTGGGCCAAGAAGTGAAAATACATATATACCCTTTCTTTTAAATTCTTTTACTTTTAAGAATAGTTCGTGGCCCACGAATATTAGATACCAGTCCACATTATTAGTTCTTTGTAACAGGTTTCTCCCACTTTTTAACCATCCGATCTGGACCCATGGACGGCTCTTAAAATACCTAAGCACCGTAAAAATTCTTAATTGTTTCAGGGGTTTTCACATTCCATCGAGAGGTAGTTTGCACCTAACAGATACGTCGATCTAGCTGCTCATCGTGGAAAAAGGTATGTGTGCAAGCATGCATGTGTCAGTCTGGGATGTTTATTTTTTCAAATTTGTAAAGTGTTATAAAAGTTTATTTATTGGGAAACATGTTCACTCTCTCGAGCAAGTTTTCTATGTAAAAACTTTTGCAAACTTTGCAAAATTTGGAGCAACTAAACACCGCAGCACGAAAAAGAAAAAACTTGGCAGTATTCGACACAAATTTGATGCACTAGATGGATCTTAGTCAATCTTAACCGTGCATGTTTTTTTTATAAGCTTTGTGATTGATTATCGATCTATAGTTCTATACTGGTGTCCTCCTGATCAATGAAACCTGATCAATTTCATGCGTACTTAAAACTGCAAAACTCGCCTTCTCCCGTTGTCGCGTGCCCCATAAAAAGGAAGCGTAACTGATCTGAGGCGAGACGGTCATGGCCAGCCTCTAACTCCCCACCACCGCACACCAACCGACGCCATTGCCGGCGGCACGTCTCCGCGCGCGCGCGCACCAGTTGGTTGCTTCGAGACGCTGGGGGAGGTTGGTTAATCCGTTCCTGGTTTAACTCGCGATCGGTTGATTGATGCGACGACCGAGGAGGGGATCATATCGCCGTCGCCGGCCGCGGATGGCCGCCGCTCTTCTTCTTCTTCTTCTTCTTCCTCCCGCGCCGCGCCTCTGAATCTGCAGGTGGGAGGAAGCTCCGTGACCGAGCGAGCTCGCCGATCCATCAATGGCGGCGCGCTGCTGCGGTTGCAGCGTGCGGTGCTGCTGCTGGCTCCTGGTGCTGACGCTGGTGGCGCTCGCCGTCACGGCCACCGTCGTGTTCGTCCGCTACAGGAACGGCGGGCAGGTCTTCCCCCTCCCCGGCGTGCCCGACGCCAAGTACGCCGAGGCCCTCGCCGTCGCGCTCCAGTTCTTCCAGGTCCAGAAATGTAGGTGCCAAATACTATAATTAATGATGCCACCGATCGATCTCTTCCCTCGTTCGGCCTCGAATCCGATCGAATTGGCAACTGCATGCCATCTAAAGCAGAAATGCATGTTGTTCTTGGTCGATGCATGAAGCCGGGAAGCTGGTGAACAATGAGATCCCGTGGCGAGGGGACTCGGCGCTGGACGACGGCGAGGAGGCCAAGCTGGACCTCTCCAAGGGGATGTACGACGCCGGCGACCACATGAAGTTCGGCTTCACGCTGGCCTTCACGGGCACCATGCTCTCCTGGTCCGTCCTCGAGTACGGCGACGCCATGCGCGCCGCCAAGCAGCATGACGCGGCCATGGACGCGCTGGGCTGGATCATGGATTTCCTCATCAACGCGCACCCCTCCGACGATGTCCTGTACATCCAGGTTGATCGCTTCGCCTCTGATGATCTTGTCTCCAATCTGTCCAATTCCAATGTGGTTGTTTGCCAGTTTGCCGACGTTTCAATCCTTGGTACACAACCATGTGCCATCTCTTGCACTTGTCCATCCAAGATCGAAGAACTCACTGCATCCAATCTGAAAAATTCAGATTTCCAGCTTATTTGCAGTCTGAAAATTCCTGAATCGACTTAAATTCTGAAAATGGATTCCATCTCCTGGTCATTGATCAGGTGGGTGACCCCAAAGCAGACCACAAGTGCTGGGAACGCCCGGAGACAATGTCCGAGAAGAGGCCGCTGACCAAGATCACCACGAAATCCCCCGGCAGCGACGTGGCGGCGGAGACGGCGGCCGCCATGGCCGCGGCGTCGCTGGTGTACAAGCCCATCAACGGGACGTACTCGTCGTCCCTCCTCGACCACGCCCAGCGGCTGTTCGCCTTCGCCGACAAGTACAGGGGCGCCTACACGCGGACGTTCCCGGAGCTCAGCGCCTACTACAACTCCACGACGTACCAGGACGAGCTCCTGTGGGCGGCCAGCTGGCTCTACCACGCCACCGGCAACCACAGCTACCTGAGCTACGCCACCGGCAAGAACGGCAAGGAGTACGCCGACCTCGGGAATCCCAGGTACTTCAGCTGGGACGACAAGCGTCCTGGCACCGAGGTACGTGCAATGAATTTCCAGACATGAGATCCTTTGATTGAGTTCATTCTGATTTTTTGAAATTTTTGCAACGTTTTTACCTTGGATTTGTAGGTTCTCTTGTCAAGGGTAAGCTTCTTTGCAGCAGATGGATCTGACGTTGGACAGGATGAGGGCCTCGGGTCCTACAAGGACACTGCCGACGCCGTCATGTGCATTCTCCTGCCGGAGTCGGACACGGCTGCTTTCAGAACAGACGGTAGGTACAGTTGCTATCTGAGACATTGGCACTGATCATCTGAAAAGCAAAATGTTTCAGACTCTTAACTGATGGAATGTGCACTGCAATAATGCCATTGATCAACGAGCAACTGCACTGCGTTACCATGTTAAGTAGAATTGCTAAATGGTCAGACTGATCTGCAATCTTGCAGGGGGGTTGCTGTATGTTGCCGAGTGGAACTCGCTCCAGCACCCTGTTGCCTCTGCGTTCCTCGCCGCCGTTTACAGCGACTACATGTCAACGTCGGGGAAGACGGAGCTGACATGCAGCGGGAAGAGCTTCACGGCATCCGACCTGCGCAAATTTGCCAAGTCCCAGGTAACAACACCAAGTCTCCAACCTCAACACTGAACACAAAACGTAAACCCTTCAGAGAATCTTCAGAGATGAAAATGACCAATCTTGGCTATCTTCAGAGATGAAAATGCTCAACCTTCAGAGAAATGCCTATTTACAGCTTCTTACACACCAATTTTCGAGCAGGCTGATTATGTCCTTGGCGACAACCCGATGAAGCTGAGCTACCTCGTCGGCTATGGCGACACCTACCCTCAGCGGGTGCACCACCGTGGCGCGTCCATCCCTGCGGACGTCGACACCGGCTGTGACGGTCACGAGTGGCTCAAGACGTCCAAGCCCAACCCGAACGTCGCAACGGGTGCGCTGGTCGGCGGGCCGTTCAAGAATGACTCGTTCATCGATGACAGGGAGAACGTGAGGCAGAACGAGGCGACCACGTACAACAGCGCGCTCATCGTCGGCTTGCTCTCCGGCCTCGTCTCCTACTCATCGGTGGCGCAATCCCTGTCATGATGGATCTCCTGTGCAATTTGTATTGCTTTCTGACTGACATGTAGATACCCTTGTGATGTTACTATATCCTCATTCTTCTGACATATATAATCATCAGTTACTAGATGCTATTGAAGTGCTGGTGTCAAGGTGATCCATGAGTTTTAGGGTGTTATTTTAGGATGGAAGCATCAAGATATTTGTACAAGATTATAGAAATCACTACGGATTACTTTGTACATTTGTTGTCTATGGCTCTTAAATTCTTAATAATCTCAATTCTTTTCCCAAACATTTTTCTCTTCCTCTGAGAAGAATGACAGCGTAATGACCTTTTGATCTCAATCAGTCCCCTCAGACTCATCGTGGAGCATTGTACCCAAACCATACCAAAATCATTACTTGTCTGACAAAACCAAACAGGTTTGCACACATAAATCAGGAATTCAGGATGCAGAAGCTACGAGATGTGCGTGCATAAACAATTCACAGTTGCCAGCAAAAAGATCAAAACTTTTACCCCAAAACTGCATGCTTCCTCTTCTTCTTCAGTGTCTTTTCATATCTTATCCACTACGCTAAGCTACCTAGAGTATTCCACTCTGCAAGAACACGCACGTAGCCGATGCTCTCACCCGTCTCACGGCGAGCCGCCGAACACGGCGGTCGGCGGCAGCGGCGGTGCGTCGAGCTGGTAGAGCCCGAGCGACGGGCCGACGAAGCGGAACAGGATCCAGGCGCCGACCATGATGAAGATGGAGGCGTAGGCGAACTTGTTGAGCCAGAAGAGGAGCCCCTTCTCGCCGACGTAGAGCTCCACAGCCTTCTCGGCCAGGCTCATCTCCTCCCACTCCTTCCGCACCGGCTGCTTCTCCCTCCGCGGCGCCGCCGCCGACGCCTTCTTCTTCGGCGTCACCTCCTCCGGCGGGGCGTCCAGCTGGAACCGGCGGGCCTGGTTCCTCGCCTTGAGGCGGTTCTTGATGCCGGTGGGCTTGGCGCCGGAGGGGGCAGCGTCGGCCGGTGGAGAGGGCTGGGTGACGGTGTCCGATGCGGCGGGGGTAGGTTCGCCGGAGCTGCCGTCGGATGCGGCGGGGGAGATGAAGCCGAGGCGGCGGCGAGTGTGGAGGAGAAGAGGCTTGGATGGGCGGTGGAGGAGGAGCGGGAGAGGGGAGGGGAGGAGGAGGTGCTTCATGGCGGACACGCAGAGATGGTCAGTAGTTTGGCGCCGTTTTGCTGATGGGGTTTGGGTGGCTGCGACGGCTCGGCTAGTGGGATGGAGCTTCAGATGTTTTTTGCGCTGATGGAAAATGGGGAAAAAGAATTTCTCCCCTTCTTTTCCGTTTCCATGATAAAATTTCTCTATGCTCCAGGCTATATAAACTTTGTGGTGAATTTTGGGAAGGCAATGAGCACTGATAATATAGCTGACGGCTAGTCGAACTTTGAATCTCAGTGATTGGTTTGCAAAATTGGACCATTATGTTACATCACTTCCATTGATTCGTGGTTATGCCGTTTGTGGCCAGGTGTTAAAGAAAGTAGCTTGCCCTTGAATTTGCCGTTAGTTTGGGAACTATGAATTTAAATGGTCTTACCGAATACGTAAAGTGTTGATGTGTAAAATTATCTATTATCTTATTAAAACAGAAGCAAAAGGAGCCACCAGATTTACCGAGAGGGCCTAGAAAATCCCACGTTAATCCAAAAAAGAGAAGAACCTCCACCGTTGGATTTTATGAACATCCGACGGTTAAAAGTTATCTAAAGAGTCCACATCATATACGACAACTTTATAAAAATTTGACTAATAGATATATTTATATAAATTTAGAATTTAAAAAATAATTCTACTATACTAAATAGCAAATTTCAGAATTAAAAATATAAATAAATACCTAACTTAGAAATTAAGAAAATAAAATTAGCTTTTGAAGAGTCCAGGCCGAATAAGATGAGTATTCCGATTTTTTTTTTAAAAAAATAGAGGAATTGGCCTTGACGAACTAAAATTATAGGAATAAAAAAATAAAAATATGATGTTCATGCACCACGAGAATGTAAAGCCATGTTTTCAAGTCATAGGTGAGAAAGATATCCATGCACCATACATGGAAGAAGATTGTAAAATCCTTTTCCTTAAGTTGCGTAAACCAAAATGACTAAACATAATTATAAAATTATAGCATTTCCAAAATTCCTATTGTTTTATTCATTTAGAAAAATCCAAAAAAAGATAGAGCATAAGGAAGATTCGTATGACAAGACAACAGGGTGATCCTACACTATAAGGAATAATTATAAGGAATAATGACACGAGATACACTGCAGTGGTGGCCCAACCAAAATAGTAAGATAAGAGACCGAGGGCAATGCCATATACCTGATCATGGGCCACCTAACCTGACAAACCCGCCCTAAAAATACCCGATCTGACCCGTCAGGGTCGGATGCAGGCCAAAATATTTGACCCGAAACTAAAAAAACTCGATTCAACCCGAAAATAACACATAAAACCGCGGGCCAACCCGAACCTGACTCGACCTGACCATATGACGGGTCAAATGTGGGCCAAAAATTTTGACCTGACAACTCGACATGACCCGACCCGAACCCGACGCGACCCATGATCAGGTCTAATTTCATGATCAGATATCTAGCTCAACAGCAAGATGAGAGTGTGATCAAAAGCGGTCCATTAGCCCACTCTAAGTGACAGCCTCGCTAGCGCTAGATGCAAGCATCCTGAAGGCCAAGATGGTATTCATATAACAGTTACCATAAGTTTGTAGTTTACAAGTGATTAGAGAAAGTTAGTGTTCATCGAATCGTGGTGTGCGACGAGGAAGTGGGATCAAGGAGACTGATTGCGCCTTGGATATCTACTTTCCCATCGGTCCTAGGAAAGATAAGTAGAATAAATACGAATACAAATCACGTAATAGAAGGTACATAGGCTTCACATGTGGGTGAACAGACAAGGCAATGTTGCAATGCCGGTGAGATGGAAAAAAGAAAGGCCACAAGAAGAGAGGGACAAAGAGGGGGTCGAGGGGGAGAGAGAAAGAGAAATACATTTTTCATGACATAATGCGTCAATGTATTTCCTATTCTTTTCTAAACAATTTTGAATTAAAGGATTTTTGTAAAAGTGTAGAAATAATAATGACTCAGTAAGCAATGGCACTATGCAAAACTAGAGGTCCCTATTTAGTCGAAACAAGCAATAGAATTAAGTAAATTAGCATTTTGATTTTTATGGCTTTGAAACTATAACAATTAGATAAGACTCTATGTCAGATAAAAATGATAAACACTTTAGTTTTTTAAGAAAATAAAAGAGCTTGGTCTGCACTTAGATTTCTCTATGTATTAGGAAGAAAAAATACCAAAAAGAGAGTGATATAAAATCTAATTCATCATAACTTAGTCATATATTTAAAATATAAAAATAGAAATCAATATTACATAGTATGAGAAAATGTATGAGGCGCTAGCGATGAAAGGAGAAATCTACAGGAATCATAATCTTTAATTTTTGGTAGAAACTAACTATAAAAGATAAAAAATTCAAACCTTGCTAAACTCCTTGATAGAAATTTACAATACAAGATACAAATTATGTTACTTTTAGTAAACATGAAAAGAGAATTCCTATGTATGGTATTCCCTTTTGTATTATTAATTAATGTCCTATGCCAGAAAATTTATAATAAAAATGATGAGACCTTGATCTGGACCATTTGGATGATGATGATAACAATGCCAAATATGATTAGTACATGCATAAATTTTTAATTAAAAAAGAAGTCTTTAATCAAGGAAGAAAAAATTATGCACCATTGGACATATTCAAACCTAAATAAACAAAAGACTAAGTAAAACCGCAGCACATATCTTATTTTTAAAATCAAAGGATAATTTATCATCGCAACTAAAACTGTTTAATGGAAATTCACATCACAAATATAAATATATTACTTTCAATAAATAGCAAAAGCAATATTTTTACAATGGTATTTCCTTTTATAATGAATTTATATTCTGTGAGAGAATGATGATACAAAAGATGGTACTTTACTGAGCTATTTGAACAAAATAATAACATTAGAATAACAAAATAAATTAGAACAAGTAAATAAATTAAATTATTAGCATTTAACATGTAAAACACTAGCTACCCGCGCAAACTGCGCGGGCCATCTTGCTAGTTTATACTAGACTAGGTAATACCCCGGGCAAACAAAATTTGAACAAAATAATATAGCTGACGGCTAGTCGAACTTTGAATCTCACTTTGAATCTTAGTGATTGGTTTGCAAAATTGGACCATCATGTTACATCACTTCCATTGATTCGTGGTTATGCCGTTTGTGGCCAGGTGTTAAAGAAAGTAGCTTGCCCTTGAATTTGCCGTTAGTTTGGGAACTATGAATTTAAATGGTCTTACCGAATACGTAAAGTGTTGATGTGTAAAATTATTTATACTAGAAAAGAAAGGTAATCATACCAAGTTCACCTTCGACCCTGAACACTGACGTAAGTGCTACTATGGCACCCCCTGAATAGTGAATACCAGGCTGCTTGGTCTGAGCTCATGCTAGGTTGGATTGGCACCTTACATCAACCACGTTATCCTCATAAAAATAAACATCAAAGTCAATGACTCCAATGTGAGAACCTAGAAACATTTTTGTTTTTTTTTTCTCTACAAGAACTGTAAGCATTTTTCCCCCTCATAATTTGGGTCATCTTTATTGATATTGCAAAAAACTTATCAAGAGATAATGTTTTATTCTCGCGTGCACTCCTATCTTTTGCTCATACCAAAAATATTACAGTAGTAGAATTTAAAAAGTATGAATCTCGTGGCAATCCTATTGAACTAAAACCATTTCCTGTAAAAGCAAAGCAATCTGGTCCCCGCATTTCGAATGCTGCCGACATGCTTTGAATTTGCATAGCTCAAATATCCACTTGACCAGCTGATCTGCATCACTGGATGACGATCGTACGGACATGATGATCTGACAAACTAAACCTAGTGATCAGAAAGACGAAGTGAATCCACGAGGAAGATCCTCCGTGAAGCGAAAGCAAAACCAAACAAAAAGGCCAAGCAAGGCGGCGTGCCTCCGACCGGCGCTGTCGGAGACCACCACCGCCTCTGCCTCCGCCTCCTCCATCCCGGGCGCGGGATCGACCCGACCCCTCTCGATCTGCGCCCGGCGAATCCAACCGGGCTACTCGTCGAACCCGCATTGGGGGCCCTCCCGCCTCCCGCCGCCGCCGGCCCCATCGATCGGAGCTCGTGGGGTTTGGCTGGGACCTCGAGGGGACGGGGGCCCTGATCCTGCTTTCCGTTTGGATTTCGCTTTCCCCTGTGGGGCTCGGTAGCCGGTGCGGTTGCCCCGGAGGAGGAGGACATGGATTTGGCGTCGGTCAACGAGGAGCTGGCCGAGATCGACGGACAGATCGGCGATATCCTTCGCGCATTGCAGTAAGCTCAAATTACTTGGGTTGCTTGTAATTTGCTTGTGTTGCCCATGAATGGTCGCTAGATCTCAGTTTGCTTGCCGCGATTTCGTGACTGAAGCACAAGTTTGGAGACCAAACTATTGAGCTATAGAGGGAAAATTCATTTTTATCTCCTGATGTCTGCGAGCCTACTACTTATCTCTGTAGAAATGGTAGTGTAGTGTGATTGCACTGATGCGTTGCTTAATTTGTCTGCAGGAATGGATTCCAGAAGTTGGACAAGATCAAGGATACCAACCGCCGCAGCAGACAGCTTGAAGAGCTTACTGATAAGATGCGAGATTGCAAAAGGTTACTTAGTCTCTTTCACCCCCTTTCTGTACTATGTAGTACTGGCTTTTAGCAACGTTCCCCTTCATAGAATATGGCAGATGGAAAGGCTAACCGTAGATACCAGGCTTGACATGAGCAGAGAAGTGGCGGTCTGCTGCTTCTTACCTCACACCCACATCAATTTAGTTTTTCACCGCAGCAATCATTTCTGTATCTCTTAACCAATACACTGCACTGTGGATACCTGGCTCCAATGCTTCTGCTGCTCATGGCTACCTGAAATTTCTGTATTTTTAATCACAGTAATGGGAGCCAAACAGTAGTTTGTTAGGAAAACAGATATCTGGTTTCTTAATCCTGATGTTAGTAGCTTCATGATAGCTGACAGTTTGCTTTTATGTGGTTTTCTAGACTTATCAAAGACTTTGAGCGAGTTAGCAAAGACGAGGCAGGGCGTACTGATCCGGATACTGCAAAAATGCTGCATGACAGAAAGCAGTCAATGGTATTATTACCATAAAATGTTCTAATCTACGTGAATTTGTACACATTGGTCTGATTCTCTGAATTTTCACTAAACCAAAGTTTGTCTTGTTTTGCAGATCAAAGAATTAAACTCTTATGTTGCTCTTAAGAAACAGTGAGTTTTGACTTATCTCACTGCATCATAATTATAAAATTGAATGCATCTCTAAGTTTGGTAACTTTTTATGATACTTAAATCAAAGATCATTTGGATTGCAGATATGCAAGTGAAAATAAACGGATTGATCTTTTTGACGGTCCTAGTGCTGAAGATGGCTACGGTGAAGAAAATGTCCTGTTAGCATCAAGTGAGTGACAATAACACAAGCCCCTATACACATAGGTTCTAAAACTAATGACATATTAGAGGGACTCGTTCCCTTTTGTTGTTATCTTTACAAATTGAAAGCTTTGAAGACATAAGCCTGTGACATCACCGTCATGGCATCATGGATGTACTGAACTGTGTTTTTTCCTCAGATATGACAAACCAGCAGTTAATGGATCAAGGCAATCAACTAATGGATGAAACTGATCAAGCTATTGCACGATCTAAACAGGTTAATTTTCTCCTGTGGCAGTGCTTACTTATGACCTACATCCAAGCTTCCGCTATCATGTTCCTAGGAACACCTGTTGATCTTGCATTCCTGTGTTAATAAGTTGTCAAATCTGCGTTCAGAGAGATAACTTTTGCATCCCCATACGATCCTATTAAGATCTTTGTTTCGTGTTGTGATGCTCGGATGCTTACGCTTCGACGCTCTGTGCTAAGTTGGGAATTGAGTCTATTGCAGAAGTCTTCGATATGTCAATTTCTCAATGATTTTAGCTTCTACAGAACAGTTTGTTGTAGTTGACTCCCAAGTCTTCCACAAATTGCTGTGCTCATGCCCTCATAGCAATGGCATTTTCACACTTCATTGCTTTTTTATGCTGATTTGTTGTCTATTTTGTAGACTGTCCAAGAGACCATCAATGTAGGCACAGAAACTGCAGCTGCTTTGAAAGCACAGGCAGGTCACTTTTCTTATTTTTCATAAGCAGCCAATTGTCATGTTATACGGCTTAATCAGGGTAAGAAAAGTCACTTTGGTAATTTTGTCTTCATCAGACAGAGCAAATGAGCAGAGTTGTTAATGAGCTGGATTCTATCCATTTCTCCATTAAAAAGGCATCCAAATTGGTAAAAGAAATCGGTAGACAGGTACCTTCATCTTACAACACAACTTCTCTATTTCACTTTTCAACTCTGTTCTCATCTAATACACTTCCTTTTAAATTAGGTTGCGACTGATCGATGCATCATGGCCATGCTTTTTCTCATTGTTGCTGGAGTCATAGCAGTAATAATTGTTAAGGTAAGCGCTCAGGTTCTTCAGAGATTTGCTCACTCAACTGTTAGTGTATTACTTTGGCGTATTACATCAATGATCTATCCTTTCTGCCGTGACTCGACCAAAATGACTTGGAAATTCTACAACTAGAGCCAGTCCTTTTACATGATGTTTACCACATTCTTTTTGCCTTGGTTTGATGTGAATCTTACAAAAGTTAGTGGGAAATTAATTCATCCTTAAATGTCCCTTTATTCCCATGGGAAATGAAGTGGCTCAAGTAGACGTCATATTTGTTACCAGTCTCCTGCGATTGGAATACTAAAACACTAGTAAAGAAATTTAGAGATAATGAGTCCTGAATATCAGACCATCCAACCATCTGTGCACCAAACTACCTGTTCATTCTGTAAACTGTTTTCAGTACCTTTCTTTCTTCTATGTGGATTAAAAAAAATACACATGTGAAATAATTCAGGAACCTTAGACACACCCACCCCCCAAAACAGGAAAAGGGGTGTTAGAGGCCAAAACCGAAAAATACACACACGAGTTTTAGACTAATTTAGTTGTAGTGAGTGTTGCTGAATGATGTTCATACTGTTCCATTGGCAGATTGTAAACCCACACAACAAGGATATTCCCAACATCCCAGGACTTGCACCACCTGTAAGCAGGAGGCTGTTGAGATAGAAGACAAGTGATAATGCCATACTTGTGTAAAATTTGATGAGGCTCCTTGGGAAGTCCATTGTATCTACAGTCTGTGAAACACCGCTTCAGTCATGTGGCATAGTGTATGTGGTGGGCACAATATGTGTATGTTCTTATTCTTCTGGCAAGCCTTTCTGTTTTGCAAGAACCAGCTCCGAACCATGTTCTCTGTACACCTTCACATCTGTACACAAGTTACCAGACTTATAATACCAAGACCGCATGGATTACTCAAACAATGCATACCTGAGTTGCTACTCTGCAAGCAGAAAACCCACCTGAGGTATATACACTATCTTGTGATTTAGTGATGTGGCTGAGCATAAGAGTTGCTCAAGAATCATGAATCATACATGATGGCTTTGGTCTTGCACTAGAGATCGTCAAGGTACCATTTTCGTGGCCCTCCTCTTCCCCCGTACGCCTGTTCAGTTTAGGGGGATTGAATGGGATTGGATGGTATTGGGACATTAAATTCCCAACAAATCAAAATGTCTTTCAATACACTCGGATACCCCAAACTTGATTGGCAGCAGCTGGGAATTCTTTGCTGGTACATTAGTGTTGGACTTTCAGTAGCTGCCTGTGTAAGCTGTATACTAGAAGCTACCTGTAGAGTACTGTATGATCCGAAGTCCAAACGAACTATCCAGTATTAAAGTAGTAGTATTCTGCCATTTGTACAATTCATCCAAAGAGCGGAGAAAGAAAGACAAAGGACGTGGAGAAAGTGCCAGTCTTTGAAAGGGAGCTCAGCTCAGTCGTCGTCCTTGCTGGAACCCACCGTGCACGCGATCTCCACTGCACGCTCTTCTTGATTACAGCTAGTCGTTGGCCCACTTCAGTTGATTCCCCGTCTAATCACCCACCTCGAGTTTGATTAGCAGGCATTGCTTGCTGCCACGACCCCAGGTCAACATGTCGGCTCATCCGTCTGATTTGCAATCAAGAGCATTTTTCACCGTCTGAAACAAGGCAGGGCCCTCCTGTTCTTCGTCTTTGACCACTTTCCCACTCCTAATCGCACACCACCAGCACTAATCTTCCCACTAAACAAGTCTCCTCTCACGCACCACGGGAAAAGAAGATGTTTTGTTCTCGTGCTGCTTCCGGTATGAATGAACCCACAGCTTTACCACTTGCTCTGAACTTGTTTTACAGGAAGGAAAATAGCAGGTCATCTTGGGTGGACAGTGACCTGTCTGAAGAAACCAAATGGAAAACCTGGCTGTCAGGTCAGGAGCCGAATGTGACTCTTGTCCTGGTTCTTTCTCCAGGCCACCTCATCAAGTGATTGGATCATGTGTCTGGAACTCTGGATTGGCCCGGGTTGAACAGACTCCCTCACCCAAGTCAAACTGATTAATTCGCCACCGGAGACTGTGGGCGCCACCGCATGGACCTTGGCTGCAACTTGCACGGACTGTACGTGCCAGGATTAATTCTTAACGATATTTTATTTAAAGCACCGTTGGGAGCGTGAAAATCCCGTAGCACGGCTGCTCTCGATGACCATGATGACATCAAGATGACGAAGTTGCAAGTCTTGTTGCGACAAAGGGTGAAGATGGATGCACTGAATTCAGCCGGGATAGTTGGACGTGACCTCAGAATTCAGCATCATTTGGAAAAAAAAAAAAGTTAGAGAGAAAGAACTGCAAAAATTCACCCAATATTTGCAGTAATTTTGTTATAGTCTACACATGTAATGCAAGTACTGCCATCTCGGACGGTGGCACGAACATTTCAACATGAACACGTGAGCTGCAATGAAGTTGGTGCCGCCAAGGTCAGCGAGAGCTGAATTCCGCTGGGCGCTGGGCGTTGCGAATTCCTTCTTGCCGGCGAGGCGGGTGCAGAGCTACGGCCCATCTCATTCTCATCCCATGAATCCATGAATACGATGTCGCGACGCCGTTGACCTTGGTCTCATGGCATCGGCTGGGGGCGCCGCCGTGCATTCGCTGAGAGCATTATGCTTTCTTACCGACGCTCCAACAGTAAATTCTCATGGACGCTGACTTTTGTCGAAATTCGATCACTCCAGGGAAAATTCGGTTTCTTGTGGGTGGCAATGCCAATGCCATGCGCCACTTTTGGTTTCAAATCGAATCAGCAGCAACTGGTTTTGACTGCTTCACCGGGAAAAAGGGAAGCAGAAGAACGATGTGCTAGCAGCAGCCACCAACAGCCAAACTTTTGAATTTCTGAAACAAGATTTTTCTTCTTTTCCTTATAAAAGAAGGGAGCAGGGATAAACATGCTTGGCACACCCCACTGAGATCTTCCTTTTTCTTGGTCTTTGACAGTCATTCTTTTCTACCACGATCACTTTCAAATGCAATGAATTGTTTTGTTCAGAACAAAAACAAAAAACTTTCACAAGTTAAATTGTTTTATTGAGATTGGAGCAAAAGTAATTAAGAAAAAAGAGAGATTAGAACAAAAGTGCTATGGCTACGGCCTCTAGGTGTGAAATTGAAGGAAGAGAAAATAAATCACTGTCCCTTCCACGTCTCCACCCTCTCTCTCCCGAGTAAATTTCACCAGCGGTCCATGAACTTGTCCCGAGTTCTCATCTAGGTCCTGGTACTCTCAAAATGCACGTATAGGTCCTTAAACTTGTCCCATGCTCTCATCCATGTCCCGATTTTCTTGAATTGCACACAACGGTCCTTCAACTTGTCCTGCAGTCTCATCTAGGTCCATGTACTTCCAAAATATATTAAACTTTTAAAAAACATTTTTAAATTTTTAAAACTTTCATGTTCTCGAACCAAGTTCAAATCCTACTTAAAAATGATACAAAATTCACGAGAAAATAATAAAAAAACATGGTTGATTAAGAATATTGGATATACGATTTAATGATTTTAGGAGTTGTTATTTTAGCACAACTATTTAACAACTAATTTTATTTTAGAGATAAATTATTCTTGATAAAATGAGAAAAAAATAATTTGATTCTGGGCTATTTTAGAGATTTCTTGATTTCTCCATGATTTTTTGTCATTTTATCAATAAATTTTTTATCTGTAAAATAAAATCAACTATTAAATAATTGTGCTAAAATTGCAATTCTTAAAATCACCAAATATTATATCCAATATTTAATGAACCATGTGTTTGTGATTATTTTCTCATAAATTTTGATCAAATTTGAGTGGGATTTAAACTTGGTATGAAATCATGAAGGTTTTAATTGACAAAAATGTTTTTTCAAATAAATAAATGCATTTTGAAAGTATATGGATCTTGATGAGACTGTGAGACAAGTTGGAGGACCGTTGTGTGCATTTTAAGAGTATCGGGACCTGGATGAGGGCACATGAAAAATTTAAGGGCCTATACGTGCATTTTGAGAGTACCGGGACCTAGATGAGAATTCGGGACAAGTTAATGGACCGCCGATGAAATTTACTCCTCTCTCCCCCTTGGACAGCGCACACTTCACACCCAGCCAGCAGCTGAAGCAGGAGCCGTCACCGTCTGCCGTGTGGCGGTGTGCGTGCATATATCTTGGCCGTGGCGCATGCATTGCCAGCGTGGGAACTGCGAAGGGAGGACTGGAGCCTGGAGGAGGAACGCGTGAAAAATCTCCCCAGTCCACGCGAATATCTCCTCTCAACGAGCAGCAAGTGAAGGTAGTTCATGGTGGTTCCTCCTTCCTCGATTCCCTCCTTGCACTGGCATGATTCATCCGGGGCTCCGGCCACTCCCGTCTCCGTCATCCTCTTGTATTTTACGGTGGGGGACTGGGGGCCGCCGATGCGTCAGCGTAGCAGTATCACCACCCCGTTTGATCATTTCCTTGCACCTGCCGGCTGCCTTCGTCAAAGCTAGTTTCTTCCTGTTCAATCCTGCTCTGCTCCCGGGCCCGGGCCGCCTCTTCTTTCCCTGATCTCCCTGATTCAGTCCCTTCCTTTCCGTCTTCGTCTCCCCTGTGCTACCAGCTTCAATCGACGGGGATCCCTCTTGGCTCCAATCAACATGTTCTTCGTCCTCTCTCATGGCCAGCCATAGCATTTGCTCCTTCCTCCTTCCTGTTCGTCTTTCCTCTTCACGGTCTGTTGAAAACTAGGTGAAAAGCTCTCCCTTTTTTCAACGATTCCTCACTGGTACAGCGAGTCGCTTGTCCATTTTTCTCCCCCTCCCTTTCTCAGTTTCTCTTGATTAAATTTGCACGCTTCATCCATTCTAAGCTATCTTCTCCGGCTTAATCTGTCACCAGATGGGGTGCTTCGCCTTCAAGAGCAGCGGCAAGGGCAGGTCCAAGAGCCAGCGGCCCGCCGGCGCCAAGACGCCGCCGCCGTCCAAGTCGCCCCCGGCGTCCGATTCTTCCGGCGGCGGCGGCAGCGGGCAGAGGAGCAAGGCCTCGTCCGCGGCGGCGTCCACGCCCACCAGGAGCATCCAGGAGCTCTCGGACGAGAGGGGCGCGCAGCGGCTGCGGGTGTTCGACCTCGAGGAGCTCCGCAGCGCCACCAACGGCTTCAGCCGCGCGCTCAAGGTCGGCGAGGGCGGCTTCGGCTCCGTCTACCGCGCCTTCTTCCGCTCCGCCGGCGGTGGACGGGTCGTCCTCGCCGTCAAGCGCCTCAACCAGCGCAGCCTGCAGGTCAGCTTTGCTTCCTCGCATCTCCTCTCCTCTCTCTCTCTCTTTTCACCTCCTCTGCCTTTCCAAAATTGTTCATGCCATGCTGCATTTTTGGGCTTAGATTTGTCATGCCATACCGAGCCTGTTCATCAGAAAGCTTGAATTCTGTGACGATTAATCATAGTACTTGGTCACAACTAGAGCATTTTTTTTTTGGAATTCCTAGAAATTTGCAGTGGTTCGCACCCCATCTTGTAAAGAAGAATGCGCAAGAACCATCAGATTTTTCTTTCTTCAAGAACTGTATACTGATTGAAATGTCTGAAGACCTGTAGTCCACAAGGTGCCCATGTCCGTGGATTTGTCATTTCTGGTGTATGGACAATCTAGATTTTATTAAATCATTTTTTTTGTGCTTCCACAAACTGCCGAGAAGTAACAGCATCATCTAGACTTTAGGTGCCCTCATGTGGATGAAGACCTAAAACAAAACTCAGAAGCTTGTTGGTTTGCTGTGAATTCATTAGATAATTTGAGCTTGGTGACAATCTTAAACACATAAATATAGGCCTGGAAGCTTCAAACAGAATATTGGTCCAACCAACGGGACAAGGACATCCAGTGCTGTCAACTTCAGTGGGAATCGTAGAACAAACCACGTGAAAAATTAGTCAAGATGGCATCACAAGTCAACCTATTAAATCATAAAGATCAGCATCACGCTTTAAGCACCACCCAAATCTGATCATGACAATACTTACATCCAAGTGCATTACAAGAATTTCATGAAAACTTTTAAGCGTTGAGCTGTGTTCCTTAACAATTGGGTTCAACTTTTTATTCTTCTAAAAAAAATTGTACTAGCAGTTTCACATCTTTTTTCGCCTCCTGATTTCAGGGGCACAAGCAGTGGCTGGCTGAAGTCCAATTCCTGGGTGTTCTTGAGCACCCGAATCTTGTCAAGCTGATCGGCTACTGCGCAGTGGATTCAGAAGCAGGCAAGCACAGGCTGCTGGTCTACGAGTTCATGCCCAACAAGAGCTTGGATGACCACCTGTTCAACCGAGCTCATCCTCCCCTTTCGTGGAGATTGAGGCTGCAGATCATGATAGGCGCCGCGCGGGGCCTGGATTATCTCCATGAAGGAGTGCCGGAAGTTCAGGTTCCCCCGAAAGCATTGTTCTTTTCTTTCTGTGTAAAAACCAAAAATGCTTTCTCTGAACCTCTGAACTGCAGTCTGCAGGATAAATGCATTCTCTGAAACTCTGAACTGAACCATGTTAAACCCTGTATTAACACAACCTTCTTCCCTAGCTGAATTTGTCTCAAATTTTTAAGAACACAGAGACTGGTAAGCGATCAATATCTGATCCAGGGCCTTTTGGAGTGGCAGGTGATCTACAGGGATTTCAAAGCATCCAACATTCTTCTGGATGCGGACTTCAAGCCAAAACTGTCGGACTTTGGCCTGGCCAGGGAAGGGCCAACTGAAGGGAAAACGCACGTCTCCACCGCAGTGAGTCGCCAAATATACTGGCCAATGCGATTGATTCCCTGGCATGAATCTTGCCGGCATTTCGCAGCTTGTGTGCCAGCCAGTGCCATGCCGCTTCTTGCATTGCATTGCATCTGAATCTGAATATCTGACGATGGTGTGAACTGAATGGCAGGTGGTCGGGACGCACGGGTACGCGGCGCCTGACTACATCGAGACGGGGCACCTGACGGCGAAGAGCGACGTGTGGAGCTTCGGTGTGGTGCTGTACGAGATCCTGACGGGGCGGCGGTCGCTGGAGCGGAGCCGCCCCGTGGAGGAGCAGAAGCTGCTGGCCTGGGTGCAGCGGCACCCGCCGGACGGCGCCGGGTTCCGGGCCATCATGGACCCGCGCCTCGGCGGCCGGTACCCGCTCGCCGCCGCGCGCGACGTGGCCAGGCTCGCCGACCGCTGCCTCGGCAAGAATCCCAAGGAGCGCCCGGCCATGAGGGACGTCGTCGACGAGCTCGGACGGGTGCTGCAGATGGAGCCGCCGCCGCCGCCCGCAGACAAGAAGGGAGGGCACGGCAATGGCAGGACGCCGCCGTCGGCCAAGAGGTGACGACCGGCGATGGCTTTTTGGGACTGAGACTCTGAAAGCCCGGTGCCAGAGCAGGCCGTATTACAAGTTTATAGTATGTGTTTAGATCAATATAGAGGCCATAAACACACCATCAAAACAGAAGTAGTTCAGGTTTAAACATAGACAGTTTCTCTATTCACAAAGGCTACACATCTGCTAGGCTGAAGTGTTGCAACTTGCAAGACTCGCATTTTGTTACCACAGCCACCAACCAGCGCGTTTTTTTCCCCCGATATCCTTTTGCTGTCCTTGTGGGGTAAAAAAAAAAAAACCAAAACTAGTGGACAGAAATTCGAAAATTGCAAAAACAAAAAAATAACTCCTCACATAAAAGGCTTGTTAAAAGCCCAAAGGCCCCCAACCATTAAGTGGGCTTGGGTAGAACCGCCGCAAGTCCCGTCGTCGGCCGGCCGTGCCTTGCTATCTCGGCAAACTTGCTCCCTCCCCCCGAGGCCGAGCATCGCCCCCTCCGCCTCCGGTCGCGCTCGCGGGGGAGCTTCACGTGCGCGTCGGGTGGGCAGCGACGCAGCGTTAGAGAGCTCACCGGGGACGGACGCTCGTGGGCCTCGCACAGCCAACAGCGGTGAGATCGCTCATCCTTCTCCCCGTTTGATCTCGGATCTCCTACGCAACTTCACTGAGTCGAGCTCTGGGGATTTCTGGGCCGCAATTAGCTGCTGACCAGGCTCCCAAATCCCAGCGGGCGATGCAGGCAAAGAAGCTGACGCTGCTGCAGACGGTGGCGGCCGCGGGAGTCTTCTCCGCCGTCTCCTGCTGGTAACGCAGCCTGATGTGATTTAGTCCAACACCTCCCCCTGCAAATTTTCGCTCAGAGCATGCCAGATTGGATCTCCCACACCTCTTGTGCTTGCAGGTACGGCTTCATGTTTGGAAGGGAATCCGCGCGGCGTGAGCTTGGCGGCATCATAAACGACCTCCGCAAGTCCACCGCCACCTCTACCGCTTCCTCTGAACCCGATGCTAATTCCAAGCCATAGTACCGTATTGCTAATTCACCCCCCTCTAAATGTGGCCTGTTTTGTTCGTGGATCCTGTAAGATAGATGGAATAACAAGTCTTGGAGATGTTTTTTTCACCCTCCAAATTGTGAATTCAGCTTGAACATCTATTTAGAAAGAACGAAAAACAAGTTAAAGATGTTGTTTGGTTAGGGGGATATGATATTGATGCCTTGCTGTTGGAGCTAGTGTGGCTTATTTTCTTCCCGACAATATGTGTGGAATGTAGACATATTGTTTCATGCTACTATTTCAGATGAAGGGAACAACATGCTATAATATGAATATAATGTATAGACAGTTTCTGTTGGAAACTAAAAAGTAGCTGGACATGTATCAAATTATTGGCAAAATTACTCATCCATTACATGCAAGTGGTGCTAAGTTAGGTGAGCTGATCAGTATGTTCTGATTCCTAAGCCCTCTTGGTTTATAATGGAAGTATCAGTCCTGGAGTACAGAGTGCACATGTTCAATCTCAATTGCTTGGGACTCTAGTAAGTCATTCAATTAGGTAACATTGTTCACAGGAGACAAGAGAGAAAAATACTGCATCCGGTGATTACAATTTTCACAGCGCACATAGCGTATGATCAAACATGGGAATATGAACTTAGTGGTTTTTCTTCTAGTCAAGTGTTGTAGATATGTATATAATGTGCTAGAAATAGTAAGGAAAATATCTAATGCTATCATGTCGATGTGCTTTATAATGATTTCAAAGAATAGGGGTCTCTTTCTAGCCAAGAGTCTGAATTATACTCCCTCCGTTTCAAAATGTAGTTCGTTTTGGCTTTTTAAGATTCATATATTTGAATATGCACTTAGATATAACGTATGTCTAGATGCATAAACAAAAACTACAAACCTAGAAAAGCCAAAACGAACTACATTTTGGGACGGAGGAAGTATTTTGTATTGTAGAGCAGGGATAATGAGTATATAAAAATCTGCAGTTCCTCAATAGAGCACCAATAGAATTTCACAATGTGACTAGTACCAGATCTGAGAGCTCTCATATACTCCGTATATCCCTGTATTGAGGTGGTAATAGAGCAAAACCAACCAAAACGTTAACACATTTTATTGGAGAAGGTTAAAAAAGAGCAGATTTCTATCATGTAAAGGAATCCCCAACCCTTTCATATGCCTTCCTCTCCATCTCGTGATGTGCACTCTTCACTCCTTCCCATTGCGAGCACTTGTTCCATGCTTGATAGACCTCTTGTCGTTCTCATGGTGGTGAGCAAAGTCCGGAAACAAAAGGGCCCATGACTCGCCCTTTTCTTGCTGTCATGGACCATTGCTCCTGGAAGTTGGAACATCTTGACATCATATAATTACATTATTTGCATGGTAAGTTGTTAACGTCACATTAAATTTCTAGTCTAAGCCCGAAGCATCCATGATCGAACAAAACGGATTCTCGTACATTGCATCCACATGATTTGAAGGCCTGTTGTATTTATGGTTTTGGTTTGGGTCTCTTTTGGCTTTTGTTGAGCATTCATTGGCTCCACTCATGAGTCACTATAATATATCTTGTCGGTATAGTGACTGGTTTTTTGGATTTCCTGTGATTTTATTTGTAAATTTAGGCCTGAAAAAAGTGTTGCCAATGGGTGTGGTATGTGATAGCTACTCCCACTTGCTCATATGTATCTGTTCATTTGCTCAGGATATTCAACCTATGGATCATCACGATATTCAACCTATGGATCATCCTGGTCAAAAGTACATTGTTTCAAATGTTAACTTCTTTTGTAAATTGTAACACCGGAAACTGTGGCACCGAAAAGGCCACTGCAGAGAGGATGACGTCAATGCAAGGGTAAGAAAATTGTACAAGTGGTGAAACATTCGCACTTGGTTTCCCCAAGGTCCTTGATTGTCCCTGTGAACTGTTGCTTTTCTTATCCAAGTATAGAAATGACTAGCAGCATCTTTCGTCCGCCTGTCATTGCTGCAAACCAAAGGAACATGATGCGCATATACGCAGGCAGCCTTTGTATTTCAGCCACTTGAGCAGGCAAAAAGGGGTTCTTTTAGCGCCTTGATCGCAGAAATAAACGGCCTCTATCATCTGAAAGTAAAGACACACGGAGCATCAGAAGACAGAAGTGAAGGCTGAAAGAGATGAGGCGTCGTCTGAAATCTTACAGCCTAAACCCCTCCTGTCCCTAGAAAAGGTTTGGCAGCTAGCACAAGTGATTTAGGATGAAGGTTAGGAATTAGGATTGCCCTGCCCTGCAGACTACTAATCGAAGGACGACAGGTGTGCATGCCGTGGCACCCCAATCCTCTTCTGAATTTTTTCTCGCCTGTCCATTTCTGAAGTCACATCTGCAGGGGAAGAAAGTGCAAGAACGACGACGAGGAGACAGGAATGAACATGGCAGCAATCTTGTTCTGGTCATCTGGTGGTGTCACTAATAATCTTATAATTTGTACATGTAGACAGGTCATCACAAAGAGCTGATGTACATAGCTTGGTTATTCCTGCTCTCTTGGATCTCTATCTAGTGTTCAACTGCTCATCAATCAGTTACATTCTCTCCCCTCTTCTCTCTCTCCCCTAATCCTAAGAGAGATCATGCAAAGGAAATAATCCATTTGCATGCACTCAGGATACCAAGAGAAGACTATAATAATACAAGATGCCTGCAAGGCCAACCAACCTGTACTGATCCTGCTTGCCAATTTCTACATGCACTTAACTGCGGCAAGTGATCGCCGATGGCGATGCACCTACCGATCCTGCGACGCCCTCGCGGCCTGATTGATGCGCGCGGCCCGCCGGGCTGAACATACGGACGGCGACCACCAATCGCTGACTGACACTAGCTTGCGGCCACGGGGTGGTTGCGCGCCGCGAGGTTGGCGATGGTCGGGCGGCGGCGCATCGCCGGCGGCCTTGACGCCTCAGCGGCCGGCGAGGACGACGACGACAGGAGGCGGTGGCGCCGCGCCGCCGCGTTGAGCGCCTCGTCCATGTCCATCTGCTCCTGCCTGCAGTCGTCGCTGCAGAACGCCGCGTCGCCCCTGCAGCAGCAGCAGCGCCATGCGCAGGCAGCAAATCAACACCATGGCGTGGTTGATGGGAGGCAGAAGCAAATTGATGATGCTACGCTACGCATGCGCGTATGTACTTGTACATGAAGACGTCGCGGTTGCAGGCGATGCTCTCCTTGCAGAGGAAGCACGACTCCAGGTAGTGGAGCCTTTGCCTGCTGCTTGTCACGCCGCCACGAGGCTTCACCCGGAAGAACCTCGACGCAACCTGCACGTACTCCATCGTCGTCTCCGGCACCGGCATCGCTTTCGCCGCCGCCGGCGTGGTGGGCGTGGCCTAGCTTGATGATGACTTGCTCGCTCGCTACACTGCTGCCTCTTGGTTTGGTTTGGTTTGGTAGAGGGAGCTGTCCCAGGAGGAGGTTTTATATGTGTGCGTGCCGGGCTTTTTGTCTGCACGCGCGCCCTGCGGCCATGCTGCTTCGCGTAGGACGCAGGGCTGTGTCGTCGCAAAACCATGGGCGGTGGGGTAGGGGAGCATGGGCAGTGTCATGGAACCTGTTGGCGGCGTGTGCCTGGGGGGATTAACCCAAGCGGCAACTTGATCGATATGCCTGAATGAATAATTAATAATCAAGCGATCCTTTGGAAAGCAGCAAGGGATAACAATTGAACGGCGTATACTGTATGTGTCAGTCTGGCCATGCCATTGCCTTGCCTACACAGATTCCCCAGCCATCTGCAGCTAGCTCTAGCTACTTGTCCGTCCCAGGAGAATGAACAATTTTTTTTTGGAAATAAAAACATGAACAATTGAACATGCAGAGGTTGAGGTTAAACGGTGGCATGCATAGCGCTACTGAAAAAACGGCCAAGGCGTCTCTGACTGGATCTGCTGCAATTTTTGCTATACCATGTCAGCAGGGCAGGAGGTCGGCGGCATGGGCATTGACCTGCCAGTGCCATCTACCTAGTGGCAAAATCGTATCAGTCTCTTCTCTCTTGGGTCCTGACGCTCATCTTCCAGATCAAATGATCAGGATCAACCCGGTCGTTCCGGTGGGCTATCCTCTCCCAAGCTTTCTCCAAGGCCCATCAAAAGCAGCCCACGGCATTGCGCTCTTGAACCGCCCGCCTCGCACGCGCGCGGCGACACGCACGGCGGCCCACCGCTGAGGAGGCGCTGACGTCCACGTCACGTTCAGCCCAAGCCATCCGAGCGCGCGCCGCCGTGTGCGTCTCCGCCTCCTCCACCGCACCCGTCACCGTCAGTCCCCCATCCCCGGCCGAAAAATCCCGTGGAGCACGCGCGCGCGCGGCGGCGCACGCACGGCAGCGAGGAAAAAAAAAATCCCCAACCAAAAATAAGCGCGGCCACCCACTCGTTCGTTGTTCCTGCTCTGCCTGCTCTCGCCTCCTCGGCGCAGCAAGCAATGGACGCGGCCGTCTCGCTCTCCGTGCACCACCGCCACGCCGCGGTGGCGCTCCCGCTCAGGCGCCACTCCTTCACCTCATCCGCCGCCGCCGCCGCGCCGCCCAAGCCGGCACCTCCCCTCGCCGCCGCCGCCGCGCCGCCCAAGCCTTCTCCTACCGTCGCCGCGCGTCCCCGGTCGACCCCGCGCCCGGCGCCACCCCACGCGGCCGCCGACCGATCCTACAGTTCATCCAGCCGCGCCGCCACGGGGTACGCCGCCGCCCTGGCCGACGCGAGCGCGCGCGCGGGCACGCTGCACCGGGCCGCACGCCACGCGCGCGCGCTCCTCTTCCGCCGGCCCCAGGAGGAGGAGGAGGAGACGGACCCGCGGGTGGCGGCGCTGGTCAGGATGCTCGTCGGCAAGGGCAAGGCCGGGGTGGTGCCCGAGGTCCTCGCCGAGTTCGCCGCCATCTGCGACCGCCTGCTGCCGCTGCCGGCGCCGGCGCGCGCCCACCACGCCTACTCTTACTGATGTCTACTAGTAGTAGTACTATGCTGATTTAGTAGTATGCTACTAGTATTGCGTCGAATGAAAATTTGTGCAACATGAACAATACGCGCGTTCTTCAGAGTTTCACTCCACAGTTTGTATAGATTTCCAGTTAAATTGATTGTTGTATATGGAAATTCGTGCATTTGTACAATATGAACAGCTAGCGTGTTCTTCAGAGTTCAGTCTACGGTTTGTATAATCGGCATCGATTATTGTATGAAACTCGTGTATCCTAGACTCCTAGTACCACAAGATCAATCACCTGCAGAATTGCTATAAGCATGACAATCAACACATCTGATTTCTGAACATCACATTGAGTAACAGTAGCATTAACAGCAAACACTGAAGCATGGTTGGTTGCCTTGCCCATGATAGCTTCAAAGAAATCGGTCGAATGAATCATACACCCAGAGTTTCTGGACATCACATGGTTTTGCAACAGTAGCATTAACATCAAACACTGCAGGCTGCAGCGTGGTTGGTTGCCTTGATCGCTGAAAAGAAATCAGTCGAATGAGTCATACACACACCCGGAGTTTCTAAATGAGGTCAGATCAACTGCCTGCAACCAACAAGAATAGACATCAATTGTACATGATGAGCTAGCCACATTATGCATAGTGACAATCTCATCATGCTGATGCTGAATAGAATACTCGAAAGTCATCAGGACAGAGAATCGATGGAAGATCAGAGAGGGAGAGACGTAATCACGATGGTAGATGGTATCTTGAAAGTAGCAGTTGAGGATCGCACATCTCAATCGATGTTACGAAGGCACACTTAATCCTTGTCTCGACCAATCAACTTTATCCTCCTCCCGGTCCACTTCAAAACGTAACCACCGGGCGCTAGGCTAGCGTCACACTAGCGATTAGGTTAAGAATTGCGTGAGACATGCATGATGCTTGCATATCCCTGCTTCTCGTCGGATCCGTGCGTTTGTATATGACTGGAGAAATATCTTTATGTTACATATGCATCTCTATTGATAAACTAACCAAATGTATTTTGGTTTGTATTATCTTCCACCGTCATTTACTATTTGTCTAGCAAAATCGAACAAGATGGATACGGAATGAGCGAGTGGTTCACACAATGATGATCGGATGGGTTTTTTTTTCCAATATAATTAAATGTAATGAACGCTGTTAAGATACGAATGCATCAGAAAGAAAATTTGGATAAGAAGCATGTGCCCATTTACCCTAGGTTAGGCTGGCTACAAATTTGTAGCTGCGACGATGAATGAATGCCGAAAGAGAAAAGTGCCATAGTTACCAACAAACACACGTTGTAGCACTAGTACAAACGTACGCAATATCAGTGGCAGCAGTAATTAGCAACAGATTAGCAACACCAAGAACCAACCCCTTTAATCCCCAACAGCTAGCAGCAGTCCCAATAGCAGTGAAAGATGCTTATGAGCACCTCCAGCAGCAGGAGCGAGAGCAACCTCTCCTCATCGCCCTCTCAACCACTCTGCTCCATATGTCACTCCAGCACATATTTTCCCATATATTTATGCACACACACGCCGCGGTACAAGCATTAGTCGTTGCAAATAGGCTGCTTGTATAGCTTGCACTGGGAGAAGCCATTGCTGCAGGTAGCGTGCAGTTCCCCTGTCTGGGCTCTGGAGAGGTTGAGGCGTTGAGCGATACAATGGAGGAGGACTACGTGTTCAAGATCGTGGTGATCGGCGACTCGGCGGTGGGGAAGACGCAGCTGCTGGGGCGCTTCACCAGGGACGAGTTCTTCCTCGACTCCAAGTCCACCATCGGCATCGAGTTCCAGACGCGCACCGTCGACATCGCCAGGAGGCGCGTCAAGGCCCAGATTTGGGACACCGCCGGCCAGGAGAGGTACCGGGCGGTCACCAGCGCGTACTACCGCGGAGCACTCGGCGCCATGCTCGTCTACGACGTCACCAGGCGCCACACCTTCGAGCACGCCGCGCGGTGGGTCGACGAGCTCCGCGCTCACGCCGACAAGTCCATCGTCGTCATGCTCATCGGCAACAAGGCCGACCTCGCCGTCGGCGACCGACGTGCAGTTGCTACCGACGAGGCCGCCGGCTTCGCCGAGGAGCAGGGGCTCTTCTTCTCCGAGGCCTCCGCGCTCAGCGGGGAGAACGTCGAGCGCGCCTTCCTCAGGCTGCTCGAGGAGATCCACGCCAACGTCTCGACCAGGAGGCCGCTGGAGGCGGCGGACGAGTTGGCCGGCGTCATCAACGGCAGTGGGCATGGCGCCGCCGACGTCCTGATGCTCAAGGGCACCAAGCTGTCGCTGGCTGAAGAGATGTCCATCATGGAGACGAGCGCCTTGAGGAGAGCAAGCAGTTGCTCCTGCTCCTCGTGATCAACCGTCATGCATATTCATGCACAAAGTTGTTGACCATCCAGGTTCCATAGCATTCTGCTTGCTATGGATCATCATCATCAACAACTACAACTTGCTATGGATCATTCAGACCAAAAGATCCTACTGTTTCTCGAGCACTAGTTTCAGGTTTCAAAACAGTTTGTGCTCTGAAAGGAACTTCCTTGACATAGGAGGGAGACTGAAGGGATATGAGTAATAGAATCAGAAAAAAAAAAATGAAGTACATCTGTCAACCTGGAATGAATGGAAGAGCCCTTTCTTCATTATGTATAAGTAGATTGTCTACCCTAAAATTGTTTAAAAGTACAAGGCAAGCAAGACAGTACTTCAGCCAGACAACCATGCAGTTCTGACAATTTTTGGCCAGATACAGAGAACTACGAATCGACTTAAACATCAGTGCAACCTTGCCACTTTGCCAGCTGCAATTAGCTTCAAAAACAGGTGCAGCCTCGCCACGCAAAATGCAACTAATACATGTGCTGAACCCTCGCAATCAAAACAAAGATTGCGTTTACTCCACTGCAGATTTTCACGAGATCTAGCAAAAGGATTAGATTAAGGTGAAGAAGGCTCTTGCGGTTCGGACTGACTGTTCTGAACTATTCGAGACATCAGCTTAGATATCTCAAAGATTGCGCTCTGTACCTGGTCATCTTCTGGATCTGACGGCCGAGCCCACAAGGGTGACTGCAGGCCCGAGCTCGCAGCCTTCTTGCCCTTTCTAGATGTTGACAGAGCTCTCTCCAGGTCTGATTGTCTCAAGGGTCTTGGTTTCTGAAACACAAGTAGGAAGCCAAGAATCAAAACAAACGTGAGGTGGTTGAAGCCTTTCTAGCTAACCAACTTCACCAGTATCCAGAAATATTACAGAACAAATCTAATTACTGAAGCAGGTAAATAGAAGCACAAACAGCAATACTATCTGAATTTTATCCGTGAATTCGACATACTAGATCAACAGATTTCAAATCACAAAAAAGTAACAATCAACCTTTTTAGGTAATGCTAGTAATTATCATTCGAAAAAAATGCTACAGAAGATTAGCAAAATACTATTGAATTATCAGAAGTCAACGTGCGCTAGCACTGAGGCTGTTAACTCAATGAATTATCAGAAGAGGGAAATGAATGTTATAAACAACCATTTATAATCTTGTATACCAATAAACTGAATGGATATAGAAGACTCACATCTAATTGCCTCCCATTTTTCTCATTATCCAACAGCTCCCTGATAGGATAGAATGCTGCCTGCTTGCATAGTTCTAGGATATCTGATCCAGTAAAGCCTTCACACAATCTTGCAATGCGATCATAATCAATATTAGGCTCGACATTTTCACCCTTCAATACAACCTGAAGTATCTTGCTCCTTTCACTCTGAACAGGAATTCCAATTTCAAATATCTGAGTAAAGCGTCTGAGGATAGCCTCATCTAACTCAGAAGGCCTGTTCGTAGCAGCAAGGACCATCACACGAGCATTCTCTGCAAAAGGCGTATATTCCAATCAAATATTGCTCAGTAGTATGTACAGAAGTAAATTTGTATGGTAAATACTTCTAATTAGGCATCATGGGAATGTCAAACAAGCATAATAGTAAACTAATTTCTCATGCCTGCCTCAGGCCATACTGTTCATGTTGAATTAAACATAGAAAGCATGACATATGGCAAAGGCTATCATGTTATTAGTAGTTTCTCTGAAGTAACATCCTTTCAGTATCTGGAACCTTTGGAAATATTATGACACTAGCATTGGTTATGTTTTAGAATCACATGTGTGTGACATTAGAGTTCCTAAATAACAATGAGTTGAAAAAAAAGGAATGTGAAATGTCATTCTGACACCAGCATTGGTTATGTTTTAGAATCACATGTGTGTGACATTAGAGTTCCTAAATAACAATGAGTTGAAAAAAAAAGGAATGTGAAATGTCATTCTCATGCTAGCCAGCTCGTTGATCGCAGCAAGTTAGTTGCTCACTGTACATTGAAAGCATACCATATGACCAATGACCATCGACATGAATCCTAGCCTAGCAAGGGCATGGTCGCATAGGTATCACACGCATTAAGTAAACTATGATGCATAAGCAGGAGTAAAGACCCTAATACCAGTAAAAACACTTAGAATCAATCATCAACGCTTGTTACAGGAAGCAAAATGCCAAAATAATGAAGATGGACTAAAATCGATGAACAGGAAAAAAAACAGACAGCAACAGGTCAACAATTAGAAAACCACATCAGGAATTTTCCCTGGACTCAGTTCTTACAATCTATATAGCTATCTCACTATATTATCCTTATTTGCTTTGCAAAGTGTCACATAACTTCTATCATTGATTTCCCCAAAAAAGCACATAAGCTTCCTTTGGTATATATCATTGTCAAAGGCTAAAAGAGTTTTAATAAAATAAACAGAGATCAGAATAAGTCACACATTTACACAGTAATTGGTGTGCTATTGTGGGTATCTATTGGCTGCTAAACTCTGCTCCCTGCTTATCACCTAGGCATTTTGTCTAGGCGCTTTTCCAACTAGACCATTTTAAGGCTGGGGGAACTGAAGATGGAAGATAATGAATTATAGTAACATAACTCATGGATGCCTTATAATGTTAAATTCTTTGTTTTAAATATACCAAATTCCAGTATTTGACATGACATTACTCTAGCCATCAGAGAGGAGGGGAGGAGGGATTGTCTGGGAACGCCTAGTGTCTCTAGGCGGAGTGTGATACTCTGATCCCTAGCACCTAGCCCTTTTGAAACGTTACTACTAAAGCATTTTTTTTCTTGAAATGTACTGGGATTAAATTAAGGGCAGACAATGACGGAGCGGTAATTTGGGTGGAGGTGGGGCCAACCAGCTAACCATTAGACCAAACACTACATCATGCATTAGAATTCTTATTAAGGGGTTCAATATAAAAATATGAATCAAGAGGGGGGCCATGCCCCATGGTCCTGCCAGTACCCCTGCTGGCTAAGTCACTGAGGGCAGACTTGGACAAAGTTTTTCGGTACTAGTCTACTAACACTGAAACAACACCAGACTTCATGTTCGAGACATAGGCCCCGAGCATGAGAAAATTGATTAAGGACACATGCTGCTCAATTCCTGTGCTGATGCCAACCAATCAGGACAACATTAGGTGACAGCAAATGTAATCTTAAAAGCACATCTATTCTAAAACTTAAAACATGGAGGACATGTGCCCCCACTCAACATAATATAAGTAATGCCCCTAGATTCAATGTAATTTTTGCAGGTACATCAATTCTTCAAACTTCAAAAGTACACTAAATCATTTCGAAGCAATATATAGACAGAAGTTGGATGTCACTAAATTGTTGGTTAACGCTATAGGGAATCCTGTAAAAGACGTAACAATTAGGCATAACTATTTTCTTAAGGAAATAACCTTAGATGGTGTTTGTTACCAAATTTATTTGTGTTACCACCATTTGTATGGGACAGTTACTAAATCGTGATTATGCCTCTTGTGCATTCATTCATAAACAATCTTTGTGGAGCACGTATTTAGTTCTATACGCATCTATAGGATTAGTTTATGCAATGGTTTCACAGCAGCAGACAGTGAATAAGAGCACTCACGATCGGTGGTGAAGCCGTCCCAGAGGGACATGAACTCCGTCTTCATATTAGTCATGGCCTCATGGTCTGTTGTCCGTCGCTGGCCCAAGAAGCTATCAACCTCATCGATGAAGATAATAGCAGGCTGGAGCTTGTGGGCAAGACTAAACACAGCCGCCACTGTAACAGCAATAGAATGCTACTGTCAGAACATCACATGCCCACGCACAAAAATAGAAGTAAAAGTGGCATTGATTCTGAACTAGTAGTAAGTTTCTAGTGTGCAGCTGAAACAACAATGTGGTTATAACAGTATATAGCCGTTGCCATACCGAGCTTCTGCGCGTCCCCAAACCACTTGCTCATGAGGTTGGAGATCCTGACATTGATGAAGACGGCGCCAGACTCCCTGGCGATGGCCTTGGCGAGCATGGTCTTCCCCGTGCCGGGCGGGCCATAGAGTAGCACGCCCTTCTGGGGGCTGAGGAGCTTGCCGAAGGCGAACAGCTCCGGGCGGCGCAGGGGCAGTATGACGAGCTCGTAGAGCGCCTGCTTGACGTGGTCGAGCCCCCCGATGGAGTCGAACTCGACGTCGATGCTGTCGGGGTTGATGACGTCGCACGCAATCACATCCTGCGAAGCATTGGGGGGATTGGATTGGATTGAATTCGGGGGCTCGGTCAGGAGAGGGCCCAACAAATTGGAGCGGAGCACAGATTGAGAACCCTAGAAGATGGGGGCGGATTTGGATCGGGGGGAAGCGAAAGCAAGGGAGCGAACGGACCTCGTAGGGCGTGGTGGAGACGAGCGGGCGTCCGAGCCGCTTGGCGATCTCCTTCTTCTGCTGCGCGGCCTTCTGGGAGGCGGCGCGGTTGGGGTCGAGGTGGCGGAGGCCGGCGAAGAGGACGAGGCAGCTGAAGGCGGCGCTGGCGGCGTAGAGCACGAGCTCCTGCACGAAGCGCGACGACTCCGACGACTTCATCGCCCCGCTGGTCGCCGGGCGGCGGCCGAGGAACCCTATCGCTCGCTGCTCTCCGCCTTGCGGCGGAAGGGATTCGCGGGGGGCGAGGCTGAGAGAGAGAGGAGAAGGGGGGGTTTGATCCGCGGTGGGGAAAGTTGGGACAGAGGCGAGGGGAGGCGCTGGACTGGATGGATTAGGAGGGGCGGCTTGTGCTTGTGCTTGGACGAGGGGTTTGGGTTGGGTTGGCTTCCTCTCCTGCTTTTCCTGCCTGCGAGAGGTGGACGACTCTGGACTCTCACCCCGTCTGTCCGTCTCACGGGACGGGAGATCAGGAGAGTTGCTGTCGGTGATTTTCGTGATGAGCGGTTTTTCTACTGGACTCTGAAATGCTTTTCCTATTTGTACGTGCTGACGATTTGGACATTTTCGTCGCTACCGGAAAAAAAAGGCAGTGTTTCTTCTCCTTTGGATGGACTTATAAACGATTTTTTTTTCAGTGAACGAAACTAAAGCCAAATCAATCAATCGTACTGTATATATTTTTGTCGCTACTGGATGTTTTAGTAGCCCAAGCCCAGTGCTAAACCAGATTCCAGTCGTTTTCCTCGGCGGGCCACATTTCACAATCAATACAAAAAGGGGGCACCGAACCCCCCGCATCTGGGAGCCCAGGCCCAATCCAGCCCAGGAAGGCAACCATTTGCCACCTTTAGCTGTGAGCTTCTGACATTCTCGCACGGCTTTTTTTAGATCAAACAAAAAATTGCATTATATCAAGGATGAGTACATCATTAAGTTACAAGCGCTTTCAATGTACTCGCGCATTAAGCAGCTCCAAATCTCAATTCCAAACTTGTGTAAAAAATCAAATAGAATGCCGCACAGGCATACGCTCAGCAAGCAGGGTGAGAACAAGCCCCAAAGAACGACGACCAACATTTCTGTAGGTTGTAACGAGCACAATCTTCTTCTTCCTTCTTGCATCTTTCTTCTTCCTCTTTCTGCCACCGATGAAGAAGAGAGACGGGTCTCAATCTATCTGATCCGAGACTGATTGACATCATCTCGGAGGATAGACTTAGTCTCACAAGCCTTTCATCGTGGTCGGATCTAACCATGACAAAACGGAGAAGTGGCCGGAGAAAATTATTTCATGACGACGGCTTCATTCATGCGTGGCTGACTGGTTGGAATCCTCATTAGTCATTAGGGCAGGCAGTATGTTTTTTATGCTTACTTTGGACATGGACACGGATGGCCAAACTGGAAATCGTCAAACTCCAGCGTCCATGACCCATCGATGTGATCTCGGCAGCTGGTTGCATTGGTCCAACTCCAGCGTCGACTTTGAGCTAGATCCAAATCCAATGATCGATCTACATGGCAGTCGCGTGATCAACCTTTCTGACGGCCGGTGCAGCATGGATAATCTTGGTGCCGCTTCACACCGGGCACACTCCAGTTTCCCTCGTGGCAGGGATCCATGTTTGTGCGTGCGTGTACGGTGTGTTGGTAGCCGTCTCCCCAGTCGGCACAAAAATTGGAAATGTCGTGCCTGCAGAGTTGATCTATCGATCGATGGATGCCGATCGAGACCACACTTTTCGCGCGCGTGAGGAAAAAGGTACAAGATCGAAAAGTCCTTTGGTTATGTCGATCAATTACCAGCTGCTACATGCTTGTTTGACTACATACGGGATGTGCCTTGCTTGTTTGACTACATACTGCATGTGTGTACTCGAACATCAAGCATGCAGCAGCTTGGCTGAGCCATTTTCTGAACAGGAAACGACAGGCAAGCTCCTATGATTGATCCTATCGGTTTGGCGGCAAACTCTTGCTGATGGCCTTCCATGTATCTGGAGCACGTGGCATATAATTAAACTCTCTGAACCAAAGGTCAAATTGTTGTTCCCATCTTCATCTTGACCTGCATCTTCAAACTCATAATTAATTATATATATCCTTGACCTACCTTGATGCAATTATTATTATCTTTTAATGGTTGATCATTCAACCATGATATGTAACTATGTGCTGTAAGTGAGACATCTCGTTAAGTGCGTGACAAGTGGTGAAAACCAAAGCACATGGCAACTAATTAAAATCACTTAGGGGGTGGGGGGCTTAGGGCAGTCCCAACCCACAGTTTCTATAGATAGTTTCTATACTGCCACGTGAGCAAGAAATTACCTATAGACGCTGCATTCCCCAACCCGTCCTTTCTCATGGTGGGCCCGTAATAAATTCGTTTCTATCTCACCTTTCTATCCACATCTGCTTTCGCTCTCTGGAACACGACGCTACCAGCAGGCATCAACGCACGAGCGGCGAGGAAGAGGCTGCTCGTGGGCGGCCATGCTCGGCGAGAAGGTCATGCGCGGCGAGGAGGCCAAGCCGCTGCGACTTGCGCCTTGCGCGCAGGCCGCCAGGGCGCAGGACAGGGCCGTCCGCGGCGAGGTGGAGTGGAGGAGTGGAGCGCACATGTAGGTCGACGATGAGCTCGCGTCTGCAGTGAGGTTGCGGCCGCGGCCCGGGCGTCGACTGCGAGACAGAGCGGGGCCAAACAACGGTGAAGCTCGCTGGGCGGAGGAGATCCAATGAGCAGCGGTGGATGGTGCGCGCATTCTCACAAATCACAACCGCTACTGTCCAAATCAAGTTGTTCTTTTCCAATTGAGCTCCGCTGAAGTCAATTTCTCTCCGTATTGAACTCGCCCTTAATCAAATTGAGTCTCCCGTCGCTGGTTCTATCTGTTCCTCCGTTGAATCGGGTTCCCTGTCATCGGATTGAGCTCACGCCATGTCCACGCCCAGCGAAGCTCTGAAATGTCTCCAGAACGGTCGACGGGCATACACGGGGCGGCGAGCTGCTCTTCATAGTCGCCACAGCGAGCTCGGGGGCTTGGTGGACGGCGAGCTCGAGTGGCGGACTCCGCGGGAGCTTCTTCGACGAGCGGGCAGGCGGCAGGCGGTGACGGCCTGCCACGAACCGGGAGGCATGGCGGTGACGGCGAGTGCAGAAGGAAGGGAGGAACGTGGTGGGGTCGCCAAAACGCGTGCGCAGGAAACTATCCTCTCCTCAACGCGGAATGGTGGAGTCTACGCGCATCGAATGGAGCGTAGACGCCGTTTCGCACATGAGAAAACGATTTCCTGGATTTTTCTTCTCTTTCTTCATTAAATTTGTTGCCATGTCAGCTTTTTTGTCTACATGACACCCTATTCAATGCTATGGAAACCATCCCTGCTGGAGGGTTGAGACTGCCCTTATGCCTTCTTGCTCATTGAACAGCTATATATTTGTGGTAGACGATGCTAAGCTGCACGCGTCCTTGGACACAAAGAAAAAAAAAATGTGGCCTAACAGTTAATATTGAAAAAAAGAAGGAAAAAGTCTATATACCCCTGAACTATGGATGGTGGGATACGTGACCCCCTAAACTTTCAAAACAGGATTTCCTACACCCTCAACTTACTAAAACCAGACATTTACCCCCTCAAGGTGGTTTTTTAGCTGGTTTTGCACAGCTGGAGGTCCACGGTGGCAGCAATCAGTCTCGTACTCCCGTCATCTCGTCATCAATTTTTAGGGAACGGATCCGACTCAAACCATACGTGCATGCAATGCAAGAGCAGCTAGCGCGTCAGAGCGAAGGACGACGAGGGATACGCGCGCGCGTCAGTGGACGCGTATGCGTGCGGACTTGCATGCGTAGGGTAGGAGAAGATACCTTGCGGCAATGGCGATGGCGACGGGGCCGGGGCAGGGGCATGGACGACGCCTGCGTCGTGGTCACATCGGGTCGGCGAGCCGGACGATGCTGTTTATTTCATTATTGCGCCGCTGCCTGAGAGAAAAGTGAGGTCGTCGTAGCAATGCTCCATACGGACTTTCACTTGACGTGTCTTCTCCAAGCTCTCGATCTATCGATCGCCCCACACACAGGCCAGGCCGGCCATGGCGTCGTCCTGCTTTGATCCGTCATGTCTTTTGCTGGCTCCTCTTCTTGCTTGCCAGCTAGGCACGCAGAGGGCCAGAGCACCAGGCCCCACACGACGACTGGCCAGTGACCACCCTGTTCTCTCTCTTGATCCCAATCATGTCTTTCATCATAAACTCTGCATTTAAACTTGTGTCTGAACAGGAAAGAAACCGATCGACGGATGGCGAAAAGGAGCAAGGGGAAAGGCGTTTCGGGGTGTCGTGGGTGCCATGTTCCCCTGCTTTACAATTTGCTCGCTTGGAGCCTGACATGTGGGGCATACAGCATGGGTGTTTTGAGAAAAATGCAAGCCGTAGGAGCACCAGAGAGGCCCTTTTTTCCTAGGCTCAGAAAAAGTGCTGCATAGAGGTGCCCTTTTTAAATCTTATTCTATTTTGTTTATGAAAAGAATGCCTTTTTGAATCTTGACTAGGGCAGTTTGTAAGCCTATTTGATCGCCTAGACAATGACTTGGCTTCAGGGCACGCTGTGTGCTTCTCAAGATGCGGGCTTAATTAAAAAAACATGAAAAACGAAGACCCATATATTTGTAGATTAGCAACACAGAAGTTACCTAGTGATATATAGTGAACCAACCATGATTTTTATTTTATCCACTCGAATTTCTTGTTACAGGGGTCTTCATAGAGCAAAAAATAACTTCATGGGATTATATATAAATTAGCATATATGTGAATTAATATTCCCTAGACAATGGCAACTTAGAATGCTTGGAGCAAAAAAAAAAAACAGTCTTTTTTGGAAAAATATTAACATTGTAAATCCAGATATCCACATGAGAATGCTCTTAACAAACTAGTAGTGGTAAATTTACTGTTTTGTTTGTGAAACATGGTTAATTTACTTAAAAATATTGTCATAGTTTTACTACTTTTGTCAAGATCTATTAGTCTATATATATATATATTAATCTCACATTCTCTATCAGCATACTCCTATTCTAGTGTTTTTTTTAAAAAAAAAGTGTGTGTATGTAGGAATGCAAAAGAGTAGTTTTTGTACACATACTCCTATATATAAATATTGAGGTCTTAAACTAGCACCAAGCAAAATAGGAGTGATGGTACTAGTAGTACAAAAAGTTTGGCACATCTAGGTTGTCATACTGCAGATGAAAAAAAGCAGGGAGAGTAGGCCGGGGTGGGTAGGTGAAGGTAGCAATTCTTGTGGGCAGAGGTCCACCATTAACTCCTCTCCTAATCAGGACCTCTTCCTCCTCCTGTTCTCTTCCCCAACCCAGCACAGCGCAGTACTGCCGCCGGGCCGGGACTGGATGGACAGCTCCCCCTTGGAACCAGCCGTGCCCTTGCAATTCCCCTTCGTCCTGTGGCCATTCAGCTCGCTCATGCCTTCGTATAGCTACTCCTCCATATATACACACCTTTCCCTTCTTCCTCTTCTTCCTTCATCTCACTCGTACCCAAAAAGGCCAGAAAATAAAGCTGAGATAGAAGTGAGAGGAGACGAGTGAGCGAGAGACAGGTAGGATCAAGAATCTGTGAGGGAGATAGAGATCAAGGAAAAGTTGGCTACCTAGGGAGAGAAAGAGAAAGAGAGATCAGGGAGCCTTTTTCATCTTTGAGGGGAATGTTGTCTGGCTCGGGGGCGCCGCTCTTTCTCTGACCTGCCCCCCTTTCTCCTCCATCTTTGCTCCTCCTCGATCTCTTGTGGAGATCAAGAGGACGGATAGATCGATGGGCAGGAATGAGAGGAGGTTGGTGTAGATCTCGGACCAGGCTTCATTCCCCCCAAAAGGAAGGGCTCCTCATGCTCTCTGCTGCCTCCATCGATTCAGAGTTCGTCCCCTCCGCAGCTCTACTGCTTGCAAATCTGAACCGAATAAGGTAATCTGTTGAATATGTGTTGTGCTTGTTTTTCTTTCCCTCTCTGCAGTTTTCTTGGGGTGTATGGGTAGATCTTGTGGGTGTGGGGCATGGTGAAGGCTGAAGAGGCTGCATGAGATGCAGATTGGTGTAATGATGGGTAGGCATGACTGCATGACTGACCAGTGGCCAGTTCTGCACACATACCCATGGCTAGTACTAGCTCATGTGTGGGGGATCTTCTCTCCCTCTCTTTCCTTGGCAATAATTAGCCTGTGATGACTGCTGGGACTGGGAGAGAGGAGGTGAGGAAAAAGTTGCCATCATCATCAGTTCATCACCATCGATGAACTACCATACATCTTTCTCTTCCCTAATCCCACATACCATGCATGCACCTCTGAATTGAATCGATCTGATGGTTGGAGGCGCGTATCCAGGTTTAAATCCTTTTCTTCAGCTTTCCATGCATATCTCTCTTTCTGTTCCTTCAAAGTTCTAAACATGTACCCAACTGTTTAATTTCTTTTCTTTATTTTCGAATTTTGTTTACTTCTATACTCTAGAACTTCCTTCTTCTCTTTATATACATTACCATGTTTCTCTCTAGTTTATGTATATAGCTTTAACTTAGACCAATAAATACATATCAATAGTTTTTGTTTTTATTTGTTCCTCATAGTTCATTAGAAACCATATTTCTCTATTGTGTTCTCTGATCTCTGTAGAGCAATAGAATTTTCAGTATCAAATAGTCATGCATCGAACCACCATGAAAGAAATGAACATCATGCATGTATAATTGTTGTTATACACACAGCACGTGTAGATCTAGAAGGGACCCAAATGTACAGCAACAATCATACATGCATGCTGTTCATTGTTTCCACTATTAATATAACCTACTGCTGCTAATGTATAATTGTGTGCTGTTTCCATGAATTTGTAGATACAATCTACTTGAAGCTTTGTGGTGCATGCATACATAATTTCCTAGCTTATATTAATTATTATGAAACAGTAACGTTACTCCTCCAGAACGTAATAGCCAGAGATGCTTGCAGATCTTGTCCACTCCTTGGAAACATAAACGGTAGTATAGTATAATCTAGTTCTTGAAGCAGTCTGGTTTCTTTGAAATCTTTTAGTATTTGCATGTTAGAACCCTGAAGAGTCAAGAGTGGGATGCATAGCTTATAATCTTATATTATTCAGGCATTGACACCCATGCATTGATGTTGGTGTAACCTTGTTGCTATTCAATCAGCTAGTTCTGACCTGATCCCTGTTTGAAGCCTTGGTGAACTCTAGCCATAACTAGCTTCTTCCCCATATGCATGATGTACCATGCTTATTATTTTTTGTGTCGAGATGCTTACACCTTTGGGGTTGGGGACTTAGCTATATGTTAATGCGTGCTAGAGCTAGCGGAATGGTGCTCCCAATGCATCCAAATCCCTAAAGATTCTCTGGCTATATATGTTGAAACACATCGTCTTGTTAGACGGATTCCATCTCATTTTGCAGTTTTGCTATCAGGTCCTCTTCAGAAAATGGATGTCTTTGCAGCATGTCCTGGCCACATATGTGATATGTCCGACTTCTGAAGTTGCTTTTCTCCAAAATATCCTCGTTTTTTTCTCAATGGATATTTTCTCGTGCTCCTTCCATTTCAAAATTAATGAAATGTGTGGTTTGATTTGTACAGCAGTGCAGTCTACAATGCTACATTTTAGCTCGATCCGACCATAAATAATCAATAATCCACATCACATTAAGGTCTTGTTTGGATTCACCCAACTAGTCTATTAGCTGGTTAGTTGTAGCTGGATTGGACCACACCTAATTGGATAGTTAGCTGGTCTCGTTTGGATACACACCAACTAAAATTAGTTAGCTAGCAATTAGCAGGTGGATCCAAACAGGCCCTAAAACACTTTCCAAATGTGTACGTGCCCAATGTTACCCGCAAAAAAAAATGTGTACCCAATGATGGTACTAAATTGCAGCATCATACAAAGCCTGAAAGGATGAAAACTCGATCAAGCTACTATATGGATATATATTTTTATTTATTTATTTTCTCTCTGCTCTTTCTATTTTTAGTTCTTCGATCATTTGGGTACATCGGCAATGTGCTAGTGCATCACGACGCGTTCATTGAATTGGGACATGTGCTAAACCTCTAGCAGTGGAATAAACAGGAAATCCCTAGCTAGCGACTAATCGACATGCAGTAGTAGTTTTTCTCTTGTAGCTGCCGTAGGAGCACATGCAGAAATAAGCATGAGGTATGGGCGTATATGGCAATCATAATTATTCAGTCTTTCTCTTCCAAAACCAGCCACAAGCAAGTAGTAGCAGCTGCCAAACTAAATGGAACAAATGGACATTTGGATCGGATGTACATCCACATTTATCCATATGCCATTATTAATCAATGACGGGTCGACACTGTCAAAGTACAAGTTGAGAGGCAGCTGCTGCATATGCGGTACACGCGAGCTACACTGACTGAAGCTACTCCTACGCTGCATTTCCATGTTTATGCGTCATCCCAGGGACACACGGAGCCACTTTTACACGCATCTGTGTAGCACACTGTACCTGAGACATGCCGCTGCCGGTGCCCATGAGCAGTGACCTGACCATACAACAGGCAGCAGTCCGGTCAGCATCTGCAAGCTGCTCGCTCCTGTCATGGTAGCTTCTCGCGTCTCTTGACAAGAGGGCTCATGCAGGGCCAGAGAGAGATGGAGCGCTGTGGCTGTGGCAGCTTCCGTAATCCGTATCCATGGATGCGGATTCGAATTCGATTCTGCTTTCATGTTCACCGGAGAGAACAGTCGCCTACGAGGCTCTAGGACGCAGTACCCGTCCTGCTTGCACCCAGCTTTTGTTTTTTTTTTCCACCGGTTCCTGCATGCACGAATCCTATGCTGGTGTTGTCCTCCTCCGAACACGCTTGTTCTCAGGCCCGCCCAAGGCATCTCCAAAGAGCACAACAAAATTACCACATCGTCAGCAGAAAATGAAATGGTTGCAGGCGCTGCTTCAAGCCTTAAACCACAAAAGGCTCCAATGCACAGAAATATTGAGAACATGTTACGTGACTATGAACGGCACTGATCAATCAATCAATACTAGTGTGTGTGTGATGCTGAATCCAATCGTTGTTTCAGAAACTGGAACATTATAATCAGAGAGAGATACCGTCAGATATAGTGTGTGCGCGGACAATTGCAGATTTTAGCCCAAGAAACCAGTCATGCCCTCGACGGAAATGGGCCGCACAACTTGGGCCTACAAACAAACGGCTAGCCATGGCATGTGGGCCGTTGCTCTCGGATGGTGGACCCCGCCCGTCAGCGTGATGGGGACGGTTCAGTCGGCAAGGGATGGCTCGCCGCCGACTTATCACGACGATCCATGCACAATCTTCAGTTCCTCGCCAAAACATTCAGACTGATCATCTGACAGGCTGACCTGGCACTTGCTCACGACACGGAAATACGGAATCCCGGATCACTCTTCTAAACTGCTCCAATCATTCGGCTTCACTCCACCAACGATCTCGCCTCGGAAAGAACCCAACGGCGAGGCGATCACTCATCTCCGATCCCCTTCTCCGGCACAGCCAGAGCCACGTCAGACTGCTCCTCGCCGCAATCTTCTTCTTCTTTCTGCATCTGCTGTGCTACTCTGCTTCGGTTCGTTTTCACGTGTGTTAACGGCTAAGAGCAACTCCAGCCCACCCTCTATATTTGAGTCTTTATTTTGCTTTTTTAGATGGGCATCTAAAATTTAGGGGTTTCAAATTTTCTCTCCACTCCAACCTGACTGATCAAATGATAGCCCCAAATAAATCTAATGAGTGGGTCCCGCCTGTTAGCGACTGGGCTCCTCCCATCTCTCCCTCCCGCACGCACCCCCGTCTCCCCCTTCCCCGTGCGTGCACCCGCGGCATCCATTCGACCTCCTCCCGCTGATTCTCCTCCCGTGCGGGCCGTGCTACGAGCTGGCCGTGCAGCCGCGCGCGGATCTTGGCGCTGCCGTCGTCCCCGTGCAGAGCTCAGGCGCGGATCTCGGCGCCGCAAGGAGGAGGAGGTCGGCCACGCCGCGTGCGAAGGGCGCCGCCATCGGGTCGAGAAGCTCCTGCGTGTGCTCCTCCGTGTCCGCACGAAGAAGGAGAAGGGCAGGGGTCGTCGCCGCCTGCGCCCGCAGGGGAATAGGGCAGCCACTGCGCCGCGCGCGGGATACGCTTCGGGGCGAAGCCGGCCATGGACGCGTCGTCCACGCCTGATGCGCCTCCCCGCGCCCGATGCGCCGGCGTAGAGGAGCGCGCGGGGAAGATGGCGACGCGGCACGGGGAGGAGAGCGGAGCGGCGAAGGAGGGAGAGGAAGAGGGGAGGGGAGGAGGCGCTCCTCCGGCGGCGGGTCGGTGAGAGAGAGGAAGGCGCCAGAGAAGAATCGCGTTGTGCCTCATGCCTCAAGGCCGCGCCACGTCGGGGCGGCCCCGCCGTCGTCGTCGCCGCCGGTGGCGGCGCCCGGGTCCTCGCCGCGGGCGACTGGCACAGTGCCGTGCTGGGGCCCTCGCCGCGGGCGCCTGGCACAGAGGAGGAAGAAGAGGAAAAAAAAAGGAGTGTGGCCCACGTGTTGAGGGCCTCCAGATCTATGGGCTCTGAACCAACATTTGGAGACCTCCACTAAATGGGGGCTTGTTTAGAGGCTTAGCTAGAGTTGTTCTTTTTTCTTTTTTTTCAATTTGGGAGACTAAAATAGAGATAGATGCCCGTTTGAGGGCTAGACTGGATTTGCTCTAACCATAGCTCCACCATTCCAACTGATGCATGAACACTAAGTACAGTAGTACGTGCTAATGCTAAACAATGTGACAGGGGAAACAAGGATTTGGGAGATCGGGCCATCTCTCAAGCTTGCCGTGCAACCAACAGCACACACGTTCAGAGTTCTTTTTCTCCACCCCTGCTTCATTCAAGCACCCCCCGCAACAATTCAGACCCTCCCTGAATCACAAACATCGCTTTTTTTTTTTAAGATAATGAATAAGAATTCGGTTTCGACCTTCAAAAAAGGCGACAACACTTTATTACAGAATTGGCAGCACATCCGTCTGCTCAAAACTAAGGGAACTCAAAAGCTCACTGTAAACACATGAAGATACAAAACGGAGTTTTAAGCATAGCTAATCCTATTACTAAATCTCCATCCATGGTGTGTGAAAATCTGCATGACCAACGCTTCAAGATACAAACATTATTTATTGTTCTTTGATCATCTTTAAGCCGCTGCATTTGGCCCCAGAACCGTAGCCAATGAGTTCCTCTGAACAGTACCTGCGTAAAAGTTTTCATTGGAGATTTTAGGTCCCATCGTCATGGTTTCACTGAATATATTACGAGAATGTCAGCGAAAATAAAGAAAAAGATGTACGGTGACCTGGCCCAGCTAAAGTCCTGACAGGATGAACTGCACAATGACTACTGACTTACTGACTCGACACTTGCTTGGTGCTAGTAGCAGACTGGTACTGAGAAACCTATGATCACCCAAAGTGCTCCAATAATCGAACGGAGGATCGAAAAGAGGAACGTCAAGTGAAAGCAAGCTCGATTGTTCGACATCGGCACACATACAAGCCTTAGAGGTTTGGCAGAGAGAGACTTGAATTTATACAGCTGCCGCAATCTCTCGCGCCCTGTAGAATCTGAATGTTAGAATCGGAACAGAAGAGAGGGGAGGAGTCAGACTCCGAAAACGATTTGCAATCTGCAAGACGGAGACGGCACTGCCAGATCCGAGGAGCTCTCGGCGGCACCGACGGATTTATTGATGTCCGAACTCCGAAACCAATTTGCAATCACGAAAAGGAATCTGTGTACCTGCCGTGACGGGCTGACGGCGAATCGGAGACGACACCGCCAGATTCAGTCGATACCCTCCCTCCCCTGCGCCGCCTATCCTCTCCGCCGCACCGGTGCGGAAGAGCTGCCGCATCTCATCAGCCCCACGATTACCAGGCAGCTTGCGGTGGCAGCACTGCGGCGGCTGCGGTGGCGCGTGAGGTAGCGCGGCGGCCGCCGGAGGACCAGGAGCCAGCGGAAGCTCTTTGTGGAAAAGAAAGATCTTTCTGCGGTGGCGCCTGACTGCTGCTGCTGCCGCCTTGGTTTCTTCTCGAATCTCGATGGGCTAAAATGCTAACGGCCTCGAACTGAGCCCTGACTTTTTTTTCTTGGGCCAGGTGGCACCATTCTAAATGGGCTGAAAGTAATACGGAATTTGTTTCGGCAAACCCATACAGCACATCTTACTAGTATGTTTTTAATAGCCTGAATATTTTTTAAAAAACGAGATTTCTTTTCTCACGGGTTTATCAATTAGCAATGGGCAGGCTAAAGCATTGGATGTTTTATTTTTTTACAATCTAATACAAGCAAGCAAAGGAAATTGCGCCAACCACTCATTTTTGTCCTCGATTTTGTCCCGTATCATGCTAGGACGCTAAAAAGTCGAAATGTTCAATGATGAGCACGTATACGGTAGATAGAATTCAAAATGTCGAGTATATATATATGAATAAAAGCAACAGGTGGCGTCACGCCCGTTGTCATCTATCGAATTATCCGGGTCATCATTAAACAAATGGCATACAACATCAACAAAACTCTTGACAAAATACACCATCCAAGCATGGAAGATTCCCTAGCCATCATTTATATCCATATATTTCTTGGAAGAATCTAAGAACATACAGTGTACCTCCAAGCTCCAAAATGCACACGCTGTTCAAATCACACATGTTACTCTACAGTACAACAGGATCGAAGACGGGAACGAACCGTGGCAGCAGGTGGTTAGTAGGAACGGAAGAAGAAGAAGGGATCAATACGAGAAGGGAAACTAGGCTGGTCAAACCGCGGTCACGCTAAGGGTGCTGCCGTCTCCACCTGCCCTGCCCGGTCAAACTCAAACCAAACGAATTTCGCACTCGCATGGGGGGATAGCAGACCGGACGGAACCGAAACATACTCCCGACTCGATCGAGCACGGACCCCCTTCATTGACATGCGGACCAGGAACCTTTTCCGGTCCCACAGATCAGTGAGGACACTGATCGCTGCTTCGAGTCCCCTAGAGGAGCCAGCGAGCTGAGCTGAGCGGGAGGGCGGGGCCCACATCCCAGTCTGACTCCTCCTCCTCCCCGGATAGTACTAGTCGGACTCGGAGCACTCTTCCAAAGCGAAGGGAAGAGCCGTCTCGTCGCCTGGCTGGCCCATTCCTCTTCCTCTCCCCCCGCCACGCGCCGCGGCATTTCATCGAGCACTTCGCCGGCGCGGCCGTCCTCCGCCGCCCACGCGCGCCTCCCGGGCTCCCCACCGCCGGGACGGCCATGGCCACCTCCAGGTCAGCACCCGATCGACCTCCCTCCCCTTCGGTCCTCTCCAGCTCCCCCAACCCAACCCCCTTCCTCGGCAGCTTCCGCGCTCCACTTCTCGCGGTGCCCGTGCCTCGGAGCTCCCTTTCGATTCCGATCAGGAAAGCTGTTTAGCCTTGACCGGCTGTTGGTTCCGTTTGAGATGGGGGAAGGCTTTGCTTCCCTTTTCGCTCGCCTCTGCTTGGGACTGAAGCAGCGTGCGTGCCTATTAATCATGTGCTGTTCAACTGCTAATTCTGTCCTTCGTGCGAATGTTTGGGTGGAATAAGCAAGCTGCAGGCCCAGTTTTCGTTCCGCGCGATCTCGGATTCACCTGGCTCAGGTGCCATCAACTACTTTGCTTTTAGCTCCCCACAACAAACCGTAATTAGTCACGGCTGCCTCACCAATGGGCATCCACAAGTTGCACTTTCTCTTGCTTGTCATTCCACCTCACCTCTCTCTCAAGCTTGTTTTGTAGCATGGTACTCCGTATAGTGTAGTACAGTAGGGAGTCCTGTACCTGATGTCAGTAACTGAAGACAGATGAAGTTGTTGACTTCAATTTGAATTAGTGGAATTGGGGATTAGTAACTGGAAACAAGCCTATTACAACTTCGTGTTACTACTGACCCGCTTATGTCTCAGCTTACCGCTAGTAGTTTGCAACTTGAGGCTTATGAGTGCGGTTGAATGCTTTTCACCTGTTGCTTAATAAGGGTAACATTGGAGTTGCTTTCTAAATCTAGCAAATTAGTGGATTAAAAGTCACTGATAAGTAAACGACGGGTCATGCTCATACCTCCTTTCTGTTTCAGCAATGGACATCCTAGCCTGGCCCTATATGAGAATCGGCTGCACACCTATCCCATTTATATAACCCAACTTTAGAGTAGTTCCATAACTCAAAGCTGAAATATATACATAATATTTACATGTTCGAGTTTGAATTTGAGAATTTTGGCTACACAATAGCTAGCATGCCCTACTGTTAGCACAATACAGTGTGATTGATGATTGATGCAGGCTTCCAGCAAAATAAATCTGATTATTATTACTTACGATCATTCTATTTTTATCTTGTCTGTAGAGTCCTTCAGTTAGACATGTCAGCAGATTCTGAAGCCTCTCCTAGGAGAAATGTGCCAGGGAGTGTAAGTAGCCCTCTCAAGAATGGTGAGAAGGGTGTATTTCGGAATCAGAATGCAGGGTACAGTGCTCTTGCAAGTCCTGTCAGGAGAGAAGTCGGAAACAGGCATGGCCGCAACCCTTGATTTTGTTCTTTTCTTTTGCTATAAAATTTCATTATTGACCTCACCATAGATAGTCAAATGAACAAAAAGTCACAATTAGCTCCATTGATCTGAATGAAAATTTATCGACAGCAACTATGCTGCAAGTTACACAATCTGCTGTGTTTCCGAGTAATAATAATGTATTATTTCTGCAGATCTATGACAAGATCCTTCTGTGTTGATGACAATGACTTGGAAGATGGTAAGGCCTCAAAAGAAAGAGACAGTTCTTTACAGTTACTCAAGCTCCCGACAACACAGAACCAGGCTCTTCTATCTGGTCTGGCTTACTGCATATCATCATGCAGCATGATTTTAGTTAACAAATTTGTTCTGTCTGCCTACGGTTTTAATGCTCCAATATTTCTAATGCTATACCAGGTATACAGCTATTACTGACTGTTGAACTGTTAGTTTTCATGCAACATGGTCGTGTTACTTAAGGCATCTTTTCCATGATCTATTACTGCAGAACATTGTCTCAGTGACCATAGTTTCCACACTATCCCTGTCTGGTGCTGTTCCAACGGAACCATTGACATGGAATCTAATCAAAGTTTGGCTTCCTGTGAATATCATATTTGTTGGAATGCTGATCACGAGCATGTTTAGGTATGTACCAGATCTTCAGCATTAATTTGCTCTAGCGCTGTTTGCTGTGCTAATTTTTAGGCCTGCACACTAGATTTGTTAATGGGGGTATGAAAAATTTTCTCCTGGGCTTAAGCAGCCATTTGTTTCCTATGTACCTAAATTTATCTTCTTCAGAATAATGAATATGAATGCATCCAGTGCTTTCTCTCCTTCCAGTGGTAATGGTGGTTGTGAGAATCGGTATTGAAGTTTGATATATTCTGGTTAACAACAATCAGTTTATTTCTTTTTTTAAAAGTATCAAGGATGAATTCCTTTTGTGCTGACACTTGGTTGGTGTTACTTAGAATTTGAAAATGTGTTACATGTCTCATGAATCTGCTCTGTTTGTGGTCATCTAGTACGTTGTACAATGATGAATATATTTTGTAGTTAGCATTTTATATTGATCTTTTGCATATTAGTACCTTGTACAATGATGTTCCTCAACCCTGTTGCAGCAAGCAAGTTGCATATTGAAAAGGGAAGACTTCTATAAAATCATTTACTGCATTTTTAATATTTTGTTTATTTTTCAGTTTGAAGTACATTAATGTTGCAATGTTGACTATATTGAAGAATGTCGCCAATGTCCTGACTGCTTCCGGGGAAACTTACTTTTTCAAGAAGCAGCATGGTATTCAAGTTTGGATCGCTCTTATGTTGATGGTATGTCATATCCAGATTTTAGAAAAAGCTCTAGGAGTTGTTGCTTTCCTTCAGAAGCAATTCCCCGAATATAACTTTTACACATGCCACTAGCTGATTGCCTGTTTTACCTGTTTGCTGTGAAGTTTCTAATTGCATGTATCTGTGAAATTTTCATTGAGTTAAAGTAATTATGTCCAGACCCTTCAACACCTGAAACATTGATATGTTTGTGCAGATAATCTCTGCAGTTGCCGGAGGAGTAACAGATCTGTCATTCCATGCTGTCGGATATACCTGGCAGACCTTAAATTGTTTTCTGACGGCATCATATTCGGTATTGCTTTTCTTAGTGCAACTTAGAACCTGATTGGTATTGCAATCAACCTATAGATTTTCAGTCCCATAGACTGGCGCTTCAGTGTGCAAGACTTGTAACATATTTAGCTGTAAAGGTGTTCAGCATTTATTTCAACTAATTAGATTTTCCTTTCAGCTTACATTGCGGCATGTAATGGACAGCGCCAAGCAAGCCACCAAGTCTGGGAATTTGAATGAGCTTTCAATGGTGTTACTGAATAACATTCTTTCGCTGCCATTGGGAATTATCCTTGTTCTTGGTTTTAACGAAGTGGATTACCTTTTGGAGACGTAAGCTATTGATTCAAACTTCACTAATTTCTCATTTTGCTATCATAAACCTATGGGAATACACACACACTTTGATTGCCTGTGGTCTAAAATGGGAATACACACAAACTGCTGATATCTGCATCATGTAGCAATATTCATTGTTCATTGGCATTTGGCATGTTAGTGTACTCTGCCCTTCCTTTTTAGGCATGTAAATGTGAAATGTGCCTCGTAGGACCTGTAATGTCATCAGTTCTGAAAACTTGACAGGGAGGTACTTCTGAGGATTAGAAATGAGAAGTGATGTACAGAACCACTAAATGATGTATCTTCTACTGTTGAACCATTCCTCCATTAGTTACGCTACTTGTGGGTTACATATTTGCGATCTGAATCTGCAGATCTCTCCTAAGGATGCCTGAGTTTTGGCTGGTCATCACGGCTAGTGGAGTTTTGGGGCTTGGAATCAGCTTTACTTCAATGTGGTTTCTTCATCAGACAAGTGCGACTACATACAGGTACCAAGTGCATTAGAATTTTGTGGTATAAATGTGAAGACAGAAAGTTCCAGTATAATCTTTTCCAGCTTTAGTTACCGTCGATCAATAAAGGGCAACTAATGGACTTCTCTAAAGTTGCTCTGCAGTTTGTCTTCTGTGCCATCGCGTGTTTTCTAATGCCAATATTTTGTCTGATACAGCCTTGTGGGGTCCCTAAATAAGATCCCTCTCTCGGTTGCTGGAATCGTTCTTTTCAACGTTCGAACAAGCATGCAGAATTCCTTGAGCATTCTGTTCGGTATGTTATATTTACAACAGGGCTAAAGCTATTGTTGTCATTTCTTTTTATGTATCATAGATCGCTAATGACGATCTCAAACACTTCACCATGCCGCAGGTCTATTAGCAGGAGTATTCTTCGCGAGGGCCAAATTGCGAGATAACTCAGTGGGCTAGATTTTGGGCAGGCTTTTTAGTGTGTAGAAGGCAAGATTTGAACAATCCACAACAGAGTTCGCTACCTCAATTACCTCTGGGAAATTTGTGCAGATGCAATGGTTGTTTCCCATCTGACTAGGCAAAGGGGCAACATTCTAACTACGTGGTTGGCCTGGGGCTCTCCGGTTCCTTTTTTCCAAGCTGACCTGGACCCCCAGCTGTTGCTCTTGTGGACTTGTGGTGGTATACGTCTTCGTTGTTGCGTGTAACGATGTAAGGTAAAAAACGGATGGAACTGAAATCCCAGACAGTTTGGGATAAAAGGCTTGTTTGGTCGGTGTATTGTATTTCTTGTAAAATTACGGTGGTTGGATCGAAGGGGCATGTACATTTTCGAGTGCAGAGCCAGAAAAGATGCTTGTTGCTTTGGTTGTCTATATGGTTCCACTTGAGCATCGCTAGTCTACTGTATTCTTCTGGAAGTAGTAATGCCCAAAATTTGGTTGCGGTACGAAAAGACCGCAAAGAAGAGAGAACAGTTTCCTGCAAGTAAAAATTCGAATAGTTGAGTGAGCATAAGAGTGATTTTTTTGGAAAAAGCTAATCAGCGCTGTGATCAAATCAGGTCAGCAGCAGCCAACTTGCAGCCTTCAAATGAAAAAAAAAACAAATGCGGTGAGCGTGGATCGAACACGCGACCTTCAGATCTTCAGTCTGACGCTCTCCCAACTGAGCTATCCCCGCTAGCATGCTGAATTTAGTGATTTTTGTTATATAATATGTAGATCATAACTAATCGCATCACAACACAAAGATACTTTTTTTTAAAGAAATCCAGAGTAGACACGATCGGTGAAATGTAAATTAATTTTGTTGAGGCAAATAATCCAAATCACGCATAGATAGCATTGGCCTGATCATATTAATTGCGATCCAAGTAGTATTTTACAAATGCCCCCCTTGCATGATAGGTCTCTTGACCGGTGGCCGCCGCCATGCTCCTGGTCGGAATTGGGAATCTAGTTCGTCAGACCAGACCGCAAAGGCTTCGCCGGCGGGTGCTTCTAGCGACTCGGTTTCTCAGCCCAACAACAATTCGGCCCATTTGAAAACTCAGCTTATTCCTGGCGTCCTCGCCAGCAACCGCTCCATCGCGTAGCTTCCCCCGCGCCGCCGCCGCCGCCGAGCTGCGCTGCTTCCCCCAACAGCCGCCGCCGGCGATGTCGCGGACGCTGGTGCAGCCGGTGGGGCAGAAGCGCCTCACGAACGTGGCGGTGGTGCGGCTGCGCAAGCACGGCCAGCGGTTCGAGATCGCCTGCTTCCCCAACAAGGTGCTCTCCTGGCGCGCCCGCGTCGAGAAGGACATCGACGAGGTGCTCCAGTCGCACACCGTCTACTCCAACGTCTCCAAGGGCGTCCTCGCCAAGTCCAAGGAACTCATCAAGGCCTTCGGAACCGACGACCAGACCAAAATCTGCATCGAGGTACCTATTCCATCTATCTATTCTATCCAATCGATCCCCCGTCCCACTAGATGGTTTGCTGTCTAAATTGATCTGCTGCTTCTCCAGATTCTCGAGAAAGGGGAGCTCCAGGTCTCCGGCAAGGAGAGGGAGGCGCAGCTCTCCAGCCAGTTCCGCGACATCGCCACCATCGTCATGGAGAAGACCATCAACCCGGACACCCGCCGCCCCTACACCATCACCATGATCGAGCGCCTCATGCACGAGATACACTTCGCCGTCGACCCAAACCTCACCTCCAAGGAACAGGTACCCAAATGATGCCTACCTTACTCAGAGAGACTTACCACTGTTTTCTGCTGGAGTGGTATGCGGTGGCTGTTTGTTTATTACTTCATTGTGCCACAATTTTGTATTCATCATCTGTAAGTCTACTGTAGGGAACCATTTATTTTAAGGTATACAATCAGTGGCATGTGCAGTGCATAGATGACCTTCTGGTTCATGTACAATCAGAATGGCATCTGCCAATTTCAGAACCTCACGCACCTCAGCAGCATCTGTAGGCTGAAGCTAGATTCAACTAGCTGTACACATTTTCATGTCTGAACCTCAGTTCAAATGTTGAACTAGCTGCCTTGAGGCATATACACAACACTTTTAGGTTTGTTTACTTTGTTATGCATCATTTCTGGCCACAATCCACATAACTAGAGTTCTGTTAAACATGGTAGTGATGCTGTTTTTCATGCCCATCAGTTGCGTATCAAATAGTTGGCCAGTTTTCTCGGCTGCTGTGCTAGAGTGAAGCAAGAAAATGGCGTCAATAGTTCATTTCTCGTTTCTCTTTTCTGTTGAGTTGCAACTCAACACCATTAACATTTATATGTCCTGATCTTTGGTGATAATGCTTGCTGGAGATGCGGGTTTTTTTTTGTGATAACAGTAGTAGTGGTTTGTGTAGTAGAGTTCTATAGAGATTTTTCCTATTTAGGCCTGTCAATTCTACTGATAACATCAGTAGCGTTTTTTGCATCATTTCTTGCAATAATATGCAGAACCAGAGGTCTCTAAATATGGTACTGACACTGTTCCACATGCCCTTACTTTGAGTATCAAATACCTTAGTTTCTTGTCATTGTGCTCTTCAATAGCCGGCCAGTTTTTTTGGCTGTTGTACTTATACTAGAGTAAAACAAGGAAATAAGGTCAAAATCCATTTCTTGTTTCTCGTTCTGTGGAGTTGCAACTTAACATCATTAACCTTGATATATCCTGATTTCTGGTGAATGGTGATAATGCTTTCTGGAGATACTGCTTTTTTGTGATAGCAGCAGTATACAGCAGAATAGAAAATTTCCTGTTTAAGCATGTTATCGCTGGATGCAAAAAGAAAAAGGAAAAATGGGCTAGGTGACTAGTTGAACGTTTTGCAACACTGAATTCACCATCATATATAGCCTATCAAAAGGTAGCACAGCAATGGTTTCTGTAGGCAGTTGGGCACTAGTTGCATATCTGGTACATCTTGAGTCTGAATTGTAAATTTCATTTAATCATTATTGGCCTTTTGTTTGTATAGCATGGTATTTAGAAATTTGTCAGCATTACCTGCATGGACATGATGATGGATATTGGCCATACCCAACGTTCCTTCATCTACCGATCATCTGTGTTATCTTTGGTCTTGCAGGCTCTAAAAGTTATCAAGAAGCTTATAGAGCACTTCCCCATTAAGCGTGCACCACTGAGGGTGCGGTTCACTGCACCAAAGCCAAACTTTACAGGCCTCATGGAGAAGGTTGCTGAATGGAATGCTATTGTCATTTCAAATGATATATCTGGCACTCAGCCTTCTATTGTAAGTCTGTTAATTCTTGTTTTTGCTGCTATTTTTACACCACAGATTGCGGATTGATATGAAATTTCCACCAGTGTTCCCTTAGCTTTAGCCATTTCAGAAATATTTATGCCCTGAACCCCCGTTGCTGCTTACATAGTGCCATAGAGCTGGTGAAAGGTTTATGTGTCATCTGTCTGTCTCTTTTCGCTAGAAGTCTTGTTTTTAAGATGGAAAAGTTATCATAAATTTGGAAGTTTACTTGGTCCATTATACCTAGCCAAATGTTTAAAAATCACAGGACTCTCAGTGGGCCTTGGGAGGTGCCTACTTCGTGATTGCCAGTTATTAAGAATATGTGGAGATTAGGCGCTAGGCATCACCCTTCCGCCTAGCAACTCAGTGCCTCCAAATGTGGCTAAGGCGGCAGGCTCTTAAAGTTCCCATAGTAATGTGCTGTCCTCGTATGATGAACTTGACATTAAAGTGTACTTAGCCTCTTTTAGTGCTGATTTATTGTTTTCCTTTTTGGTGGTGCTGTTGCGACCTCTAGCTGATGCCAAACTATCTCTGTCATACTGAACGTTATTACCATTGATCTACTAATGTAACTGTGAATGATGTTTTACAGGTGTGTGAGATTGAGCCTTCCATTCTGCACTCATGTGAGGAACGGTTGAAGGATGTGCAAGGGAGGGTGGAAGTGCTATCTGTCTCGGCTCATGCAGAAGGTGGCTCATCTGTGGAGCAACATGACAATGTTGAAGTGCCAAAAGCAGTGCCTGCAAAGGAGTCTGATGTTGTTGCTGAGATAAGCGAGACAATGCAGAAGCAGAGCATTTCTACTGAAATCCAAGGCAATGCACAAGGCAAGCAGCAGAGAAGATGCAAGGAATGTGACGTACCCATGGATGACAAGCTATACAGAGAGCATTGCAAGAGCGGGTGGCACAAGCACAACTACACGCGGCACAAGAACGGGCTCCCACCTCTCAGCCAAGAGGAGTGCATGGTGGAGATGGAATTGGCTGACTCCAAGAAGGACCTGAAAGACTATGATTTCTGATTAGGTGAATTGGAAGTTCTCCTGCGATCTTTTTTCTGGACGCTAATGGTGCTGGTCTAATGTTTTCTCTGCTCTCATGTTATCAGGTCTGGGTAACGGGAAGGGCGCAGTACAGGTGCTGCTGCGGTCTTTTTTCGTTTCCTCTGAGGACACGTATATGGTCGAGCGCAGGTGCTGTATAGTGAAACGGGTAACCAAGTTCTAGAGAATGGGTGTGATGGCTTAGTCAGATAGTTTGTTTAGCTGGAGCAGAGTTTGCCAGTTTAGGGGTACCTAACTGTCTGGAAGGCTTGGTATAGTAAAGCCAAACTTGTGCTTTGTAATGAGCATTTGGTCGTTATGAACTTGAAACTTTGCTTGTTACATTGGAACAAGTTAATACGACTCATTCAGATCCTTTCTGGTTCTGTGATTAGTCGATAGGGTTATTTGTTATGGGCATAAATCGTCCGAATTTAATGTGATAATTTGGCTGCTATGTACCTCATCCGTTCCAAATTATATGATTATAGGTCCAAATTATATGATTATAGGTCGTTTTGAGTTTTATATGTTTATAGTTTTTTTTATGCATCTAGGGTCACGTTTAGTTCTAAAAAAGGGTGAAAAGTTTTCACACAGAGAATCGTGTCAGTTCATTTCTTCTCTTTGTGTGCGCATCCAAATGCAAAAGTTTTCATCTTTTCACCCCTTTTATCGGATTTAAACACCCCCAGATAAATATATAAATTTAAAAATATGCAAAAAGCTATAATTTGAAACGAATGGCGTATAATAAGTAGATACATATCACTCTAAGATTTGCTCTTAAGGCCAGTCTTAGTGGGAGTTGCTGCGCCAGCACCACGACCTACTCCAAATGCTGCACGCTGGCCGGAATCAGGAGCTGGGATCCACGGAGGTACTCTCCTTCTGCAAATCCATGGTATTTTCTCTCTTCCAAATGCTGCAGGGTGGCCGGAATCAAGAGCTGGGATCCACGGAGTTACTCCCCTTCTGCAAATCTATGGTATTTTCTCTCTCGTGTTCAATTTGCCTTCTCCAAATCCAGAGGTCAATCCCCTTTGCAAATCCGTCAGTAGTGAAAGCTCCATGTTCAATTTAATTTTCATCGCCAAATGCTTGAATGTTTAATTTTCCTCCCCTGTTCAGTCTGCACTATGTTTCCGTCACCAAATTTCAGTAGGACAGATTGGGTGGTGTTGCTAGTACTGGTGATCAAAAAATGGTGAACCTGTAGTTATAAATCAGTGAAGATTGCATTGGTGAAGCTTGCTCAGGCACTATTGTTAATTGTGAAGATTGTTACAGGAAGTAAAGGCTAGCCGAGAGAAACTGATGCGGTTGATGGAGAAGAAGATATTTGTTAATGACCAAGCATGAGATAGAAAGCTATAGAAATGTGTAAGGCACTGTAGTTGTCACAGGCGGCAGTGAAGGTCCTTTCTCCCTGTCGATGTAGGAAAAGGAATGGAAAGTACAATTGCAAGAAGGCTACACAGTCCTCATGACACATTTGATCACAACACAATGTAAAAAATAAATGGGTCTTGTTTATAAAATTGTGTCACGAAATTGTGCAGTGAGAGTAACAGTTTCATTCTATTGAAAATGTGACGTGGCTTTCTTGGTAATGCTGCCCGTGAAACTGCCCCTGAGACTTAGTGTTTGTTTTGCGGGTCGGAGTGGGTTAAGATGGGTCCGACCCACTCTGACCCGCATTTGGATGGAGAGGTGGGTGGGTTGGAGCAGACCCGACAAGAAATATACCCACTGGATGTGGGTTGGGATGATCCCTCCGATTCGAGCGGACCATCACAACCCACCTAAACGACATTGCGATGCCATCTCGCAGGAGCGCATGGCCCGACGCTTCGCCCCCTACTCCTCCACCGCCAAGCCCAGTGCACTGCCTGCTCCTCCACAGCGTCGGTCGTTGCCCTGCCCAACGCGTCGGCCTACCGCGCGCCCACCGATCCTCCGCGTCGCCTGCCGTGATGCCCGTTGTCTCCTCTGCGCAGCCGGCCGCGCAGCCTCTCGGCTCCGCCGCAGCGCCGGCCATGCGGCGCCCCAAATCCACCGTGCCAGCCGGGTGGGGAGCGAGCTTCATGGCGAACCCCACGGCGGCGGCCTGCGCGGGCGAGCTCCGCGGCCGGGGCGAGCGCAACCTCCATTGTCAGCTGCCTCGAGTGCCGCGGTCGGGGCGAGCGCAAGCTCCGCAGCCGGCTGCCGCGAGCTCCCCCGCCTTCGGCTGCCAGGAGCTCCCCCGCCGTGGAGGAGCAGGTTGGGAGGAGCCGGCGGTGGCGCATCCATGGGGAGATAAGAGATGAGCTGACGGTGGTTGCAAGAAGATAAGGTTGGAAGAGGGTGACATGTGGGCCCCACAGCTGACAAGTGGAACCTATTACTAACGGTGTTAAACATACATCCAACCCACTCATTCCAACCCTTATATCAAACAGAAAATTGGGTTGGCTCTAACCCTCTCATCCAAACATGAGATGAGTTCAATCTAACCCTAAAAATTGAGTTGAAGCTAACCCAACCCACCTCGTCCCCGAAACAAACACACGCCTAGAGAACATCATGAGAAGCTGCGTGCGGTGATGAACTGCTCCACCAACTCCGTGCCGCCACCACGCCGGGTTCGACCGGTAAGGCGGTAACACGAGCACGGGATTCGTCATCAAGAGGCAGCATCGTTAGAAGGGCCAGCTTCGATCTACAACCAGAATGCTTTGGGAACGAATTGATACTTGTATCTAGACACTAAGAAGGATCGCGTGGACCGGTGATCTTTAATGTGCAGCTCTCCCCTATGATTGTACTTGAGGCCAAACACGGTGAGACGGAGCCTCCCTTGGATTTATACCGCTAGCTGCCACCGCGTGCATCTGTGTTAGAATCGGAATCGAGGAGAGAACGTGTCGGATTCCAAAATCAACACGTTCAAGTCTGTGTACGTGGGGAAGACCCGGCCCGATCCGAGTCTCGAAATGAGCTAACTGGAGTAACTGTCTGGGCCAAACCCAAACTTCAGGGCTGCTTGCCCATCTCTCTGCACGAGCACGGCCGCAACTTGTGTAGCCTTAACACGTAGTATGATTTGAGAAGCGTACTATCACATGTAGGAAAATGGTTCAAGATTTCCGCATTATAGCTGTTCATTTCCGTTTAGCAGTGCACAGGCATGGTGTTTGTGTACACAATGTAACAAGTACTTGTATTGAGCCCAATAATTGATCTGGTCGGCTTCTTCAAGCCGCCAGCCAACATTAGTGGAAAAAAGTGCATACATTTGGTACGAAAACATTCAGCCCAAGATGACACTAGCATCAATGTCGACAAGGCAATACTGATCCGCAAGTAGCTGGTTTTCAACCTGCTAATGTTTACAGGACTCATCATACTAACACTTGATGTAAAGTGCCCTTCAAAATTTCCAAGAAACAAATCAAACTACAGGCTAAGACCTTGAATCCGCAATAACACAGAGGCAGGGCTACCAACAATTTCATGTTTTCTCCTCAGCACTCATAGCTTCAGCTCACGTCAGGGTATGATGCTTCAGAGCGGGCAGGGTGGTACTTCAAGTGTCGAGCCGGCCTGGATCTGGCCCCATCCAATAAGGCGTCAATGCTTCTCAACACGACGGCTCAGGGCAACCTTCTCTCCTTTGCTTGTGCAGACGGGTGCAGTGAGCTGTAGCTTGGCAAGATCATTCTTAACAGCAAGCATGCGGGCGCCCGTGGACATGGATCCTATGTTAAGCATGAGGATCTCGCCCTTGGTGAGCTTGGACACCTTCCCTGCCTTCTCTGTACCTTTGGTCCTCACACCCAATAGCCGCCGGAGAAGGAAGAAATTGATCTGCAAAGCAAAGGTTCATTCAACAATGCGTAGCAGCTATTTCTGTCCATCTAAAATCATCAAGGAGCAAATATAGTACAAACCTCAAGCTCTACGTAAACATCCGGTAGCGAGCCAACTTCACCGAGAACCTGACCGACCAGTCTGTCAGCGCGTGTTAGAGTTGGGTCCATGGTTGTTCCCACACCAATAAGCCCTCCGGGCACAGCAAATTGGAGCTCATTCTGCTCAGCATATAGCGAGACAATCCTTGAGTAGATTGGGGTGCACTTGATGTTACCATTTTCATCTTTCATGACAATGCCAGGGCGAACTTCAATCTTCTGGTTCACCCTCAGAACTCCCTGTAAAGATGAATTGCTGTTTTGTTCATATCAACCACAAAGGACAACAGAACAAATATAGCACCGTGACTGAGATGTACATACCCTGAGGATACTGCCACCAGCTACACCACCCCTAATTTCATCAACTTCTGAACCAGACTTATTAACATCAAAGGACCGAATGACAATCATGTTAGGAGGTGAGGTGAAGTTCCTTTCTGGGATTGGGATTTTCTTCACAATGTATTCACAGATCACATCAATGTTGTATTTCAGCTGGGCAGATATAGGCACCACAGGAGCACCTTCAGCTATTGTTCCCTGCTCAAATGAGCAAAAAATGATCAGACCACGAAAGAGATGACACATGATATAACAAGATGGTGACAAGTATTGACCTGGATGAATTTTTGGATTGCTTCATGCTGATTCATCGCTGCACTTTCCTGGATAAGGTCAATCTTGTTCTGCAGAATGATCATATGCTGAAGACGCATGATCTCAACAACTGCAAGATGCTCAGATGTTTGTGGCTGTGGGCAACTTTCATTCGCTGCGATCAAAAGCAGTGCTCCATCCATGATAGCAGCTCCATTAAGCATTGTAGCCATGAGAATGTCGTGCCCCTATTCAAGGAGATGGGTTTTACATATAATTATTTCATAATACCATACTCAACCAATAAAATTATATAACCAATATCAAATGAAAAATCAGAAATATTAATTAAGACACTCTAATTTCCCAAGACAATCATACCAACCAATATATTATCATATTCTTTTTAGTGGAAACATCATTAGTCATCAAAAGCTTAACGTAACTACACCCCCATGATAATAATGACTGAGAGCAAAAGAAAATCGAACTATATGCAGCAAAAGAAAATCGAACTATATGCAGCATAGTATAAAGCTTATTACTTGTTCACTTGCATGTGGTGGTGTTAATAAGGATTTCGGGTAGAACAATTTAATTTGGCTCAGAATCTTTAAAAGTACAATATAATATTGACAGCAGAAAAATGGTTAAGGTTCACCATACCGGGCAATCAACAAAAGAAACATGTCTTAGGAGCTTCATCCTAGCATTTTCAAACCCAGGCACATCACAGAGAGGGCTATTTTCTTTTCCACTTCCATAAGCCCTTCATTCAAAAGAGACAGTCAACAAATAGTGCACCAATTATTCATAAAAAAAAGTGCACTAGGAAATAGAACAACTATGCTGAGTTCTGCATTGTATGACAGAAATAGAAGCTTGTCATGTTAAGAGAGAACAGTAGCATTTAGTTGTATGGCAAACATACTTGTAGCACATTGGTCATGGACATCTATCATCCTCACATTTGTAGATTTTTGCATTAGCGTAACCAAGCTTTATAGTGATGTTACGTTCTAGCTCATTCTTGAACCAAACAGTCTACAGAACCAAAATTAGGCCATCAAAAAACAATAATATATCAAAAACAAACATGAGGAAAAAGATTGAGAGCATCAACAAAAATCAGTTGCTAACCAGTCTAAGTCATTCTAACAAATGCTGAGAAACAAAAGCACGAACCACAGTGCCTTCACTAAGGAATACATCCAAATATTTTTATATCATAGTATCATCCCTTGATATAACTTCTCTGAATCAAATATTTATTAACCAAATGTATATTGTATTCTGAGCATGAATTTAAAAGTTTTCGAAGCCAACTTTCCCACTAATGTGCCAAACTCTAAAAGGCACATCATTACATGTTTGAGTAACATGGAGACATAAGCAGTTACACAGAAATGTCATTAACTGCAGAGTCAAAGTGATACTGGAATATATCATATGTGAATCACACCTGAACTCCAGATATAGCTTTCACGACAGTAGACTTTCCATGAGCCACATGGCCAATGGTACCTGAGATACAAAGATGAATATTATGCCAGTGCGGAGGTTTATTTTTACATAAAATTTGAATACTACGTGTAAGCCATGCTGAATTCACAGGAGCAACAAGATTGCGCTTATACCAATGTTAATCGTCGCTTGGCGTGAGATAACTTCAGGTGACAATGGGTCAAGCTTCGTCACATCAAGCTTGCTTAAGTCCTGTTCCATCAATCCTCGGGGAGCCATCTTGGAAACTGCACAATGATACTCGGGTAAACCTATATTCAGTGCTACCTAAGTGAATACCAACTACATAAAAATAACAAAAAACACAGTCCCCGCATGAAACCGGCAATCAAACCAGCAGTCTAACTATATTTGCATTGTCTACCGAGAATAGATGTGCAGTGCAGGCAGGACCATCGATTAATGCAAGTTCCAAAATATAAGTTCACGGATGCTCCTAGAGTCATAATACCTACTCACTACTTACACGGTCGGGCTTCAAGATTGTCATGGGTGTTTGGTTAAACACTCGATCCTTTCCGTCTATGGAAAATTTGGATTTGACAGCTCAGAAAGCAGGCACAGGATCTATCTACCGGAACATATTGAACCAAGCAAGTCAGGTTCTTCACCAAAAGAAGAAAAACAACTGTCATTTGAGATGATATTGTAGCTGCTATCTGCAGTGTGTAGACAACTTTAGGTAAGCATCAAATCTACTGCAGCAAGTATATTCTGGGTGGGTGTGTTTCCTTACAAGGAAAGGCTGCTTTCTACGGCCTGGGCATTCTAGCTAAGACATGAGGACCATCAATTGCCCTTACAGAGTCCCTACACCACGTACTAGATTACTACAATGAAGAAGCAAAACAGGTTGCATAATTGACCAGTTAAATGACCTTTGTTCTTCTAACCCTGAAGCATGCGTACCGCCTGAGGATTCTAGCTGGGACAGCATATGGAGGTGGTCAGGTAGCATCATTTCATGCCTAAGCTCATCAATAGCATACTAAACCTCCCTAAAATGCCTACTAACTGTTTCAACAGATCTTCTAAATGTTAACTGGATGCACCTAAACCTCTTAGTTGTGAATCATTATCGTCAAAGAGAAAGCAACAGATCAAAACTCATGTGCCCACAACGAACCACTAAAATACCAACAACAAATCGGAACGCCAGGATGGGGGAGGATGGGCCCATTCGGCCATTGCAGGCGTACCACCTCAAGCTGCAGACGAGCACGACAGTGGAGCAACGGACGAAGAGGGGAACGACGAGCACGAACGGAGAGTGGAACGACGCCGCGCATAGGTCCGCCGGTGTGAGCTCACCAAATCTGGTGGGAGGAAGGGGAGAAGTGGCTGGAGGTGAAACAGGCGGCTGCAGATGAGCGGGCGGCGCGGCGGTAACCCTAGCGGCGGCGTGACGGGGGAGGAACGGCAAGTGGGCTGTGGGCTTTTGGAGGGTTCGCTTGCTGGGCTGGTTGGGCTTTCGTGGCCTGCTAAAATGCTGAGGTTGTGGGCTTTTAGTTCGGCTTTGTTAGCAAAATATAGGTGCTCCACCGTCATGGCTTCACTCTACATGAATATGTTACCAGAATGTCAGCAATTTTTTTTAAAAAAAAAGGATTTACGGTGACCTGGCCCGGCTAAAGACCTGACAGGATGAACTGCACAATGACTACTGACGACACTTGCTTAGTGCTAGTAGCAGACTGGTCCTGAGAAACCTATGATCACCCAAAGTGCTCCAATCATTCGCTTTTAGCAGCTCACCAAATAATCATTCGCTTTTAGCAGCTCACCAAGCTCGATTGTTCGACATCGGCACACATACAATCGCTGCACTTTTCTCACAAATAAACGACACAATCCACAGGCCATGGCCCCAGGGCTCGATCCATGATTGCAGAATCGTCGTTGTCGCGAGCCATCTCTGATATATCTCATACGTAATGCGGATCAGATTTCAGCAGTGGCGCTGTCGACTCTCCCTACTGCCAGAGTGCCAGTACCAGTCAGCGAACGGATGGCTGGGGAGGTTTCTGCTTTCCATGACGACGGCGGAGCATGGCAGTCCGTCTCATCATGGCAGCGACCCTGCCTGGCTTTGGGAATTATTGGGTGGATTTGTCTCCTTTTTGTCGCTGATCGGTCTCACTCTTTTCCATGCTTTCTGTCTGCAGCCACTCTTTATGTTTAGACCCCGAGGATTTTCTTTCTTCGTTCCCCTATCTTTCTTTGGAGGGTAGCCCATGGACAATTCCATGCCCCGGAACATGTTTGTTTCCTCCTCCGACCAAGATACCCCAAGGCCCAAGCACTGTTGAGTTCAGAATCTTAAATCCATATCGTTGGCACTACAGCCTGTCAGTAGAGACGGTAGTAGGAGTAGGACACCTCTCAATTCACTCCGACAAAATTGACAATAAGTTTAGGAAGTTTTCAGATACAATTCGTTAGAAGAAACTGAAAACATCTGCCAATTTTCCTTCTCATGTGTATGGTGAGCCGTAATTGTCTGTAAGATTGTAACCATAACTAAAGTACAGTCCTCTCCGTACCCGGCAAATTCGACAAATTTCAGAGAAGACCTTGCGCACACGCTCTCGACAAGTGCTCACCTTTCCATTACACTATAGACAGGAGTATACTGCAGCTCCAACGTCCCAATCCATGGGGGATAACTTGTGTTGTGGATCGTTTTCGTTTCTCAGGGGCCGGAGCTTTATAATAATGGAGGAGCTAGCTAGGGGTTCGACGTTTGACCGCCACCCACCCAACCAAAAACCCTTTCCGATCCATCACTTTGCTTGGCAAAATTATTGGAAGCAAAGCAAAGGGAGGGATTGCGCGTGAACCCCCACGCCCTGCACTTTGCTCGGTAGTTGTCTAAGGAATCATTTCGTCCTTCATGGTACTCCACTCCTGTCCTGCAGTTTATTTCTTCAGTCACTGAAGACTATTCTCAGCACAGTCAGTCCAAAATTTGTACGCACTGAAGATTTCGTTCTCCACAACTTTCTGAATTTGAGATGGAGAAATATTGTTGTCGGTTCAGTTATGGCAGAGTGTGAATTTACTTTGGTTGTCTTTCTTGACTGCAGCATATCCTTTTCAGTCTATAAGGTTGACCATCTCCGTAACAAATTCTCTTGGCACTACTAGTTTGGTTCATGTTCATCCACCCAGAGTGGTTGATTAGAACAGACATCAGAACATTCTACTGCCAATTATATTGGTTGTCAAAAGTGAATAGAATTGCACGAGCTTCATAAAAAAGTAGTACCTCTACCATCTAGCCTCTCTCTGCTACCACCAGAGTCCAGAGGTCTAAAGCTATATGGAAATATTTAGCCACACAGGTGGTTCCCAAGTCATGGATGGTTGGTTTGGTGGTGCGCAGAGACCAAACAAAGAAAACAACCAATGGTGCCAAAAAATCTGCCTCGCACATTGTCGTGGCACTGCAAACGAACCGTTGCCGTATTATGCCTTTGTGTCCTTGCTGTCCTTTCTTCCTCACTCGTAATAATCAATCCGTGAGCTTTTTTTATATCTTTCCCGTCTGTCCCCACTAGCAAATCAACGTCATCATTGCAATTTAAAAAGAAAGAACGAACTCTGCAATCAACCAGCAGCTAAAATCGGCACCTCAACTATAAAAAAAAATTACAAAAAAAAGACTTCGTCACGAACTATATATAAAAAAAAGTTTACAAAAAAAAACTTTCGTCGCGAGAGGTTTATTTCCCCTGCTATATATAACATGTATATCTGCCGTGCACCGCACCACCCGTACGTGTCCATCTCCATATATATCGTGCATCGCGGGTGCGTGCATATGCGATGCGACCGAGGCCGTTGGAGCTGCAACGAACACACACGCGCGCCTTGATCCATCATACACGTGCACACTGTACCTGCTCTGCTCTGCTCACTTGTCCGGCCTCCCAATCCCAACCACCGCTGGGTGCTCCGGCCACGGCGACACGCGTCTCCGCCGTGACGTAGCTCATCGGCGCCTGGCCGGCCACCGCTCGCTTCGACGGTTACGTACGGCCGGCCAAGCACGTACACACGGCCACTGGGCCGCCCAAAGACTCCGGGATTTCGGGGCCAGAGTGTTTTACGTGTCGTGATTTGCGCAGTACGTGTACCGGTGTACGTCAGTACGTGGTAGTACCTCGCGCGCACCGAATGACTTTTAGCTTTGTTGAGTCTTGCATGCATGTCTCTCCGATCCAGATGATGTTACATATGACGTCATCCATTCGTTTGCAGGAGACCGCGGCATACGCTTTGAATTGCTCGCTCCATGCAAGGAGGCGATACATGTATGGTAATCAATGTAGGTTTTTTTACTAAATTCATTCCGTGTATTTGACACTTAATTTGCCGCAACGCGCATGCAACACAAAGGCCGGGACCATATTTAATTTTATTTATACAACGAGAATCCATATCCTTCTTCGTAGGTGATTCCGTATATTCCTTTTCTTTTTTTCTCTTTACTACAAGATTCCATGTATTCATTCACTAGCTAGAGACACTATTTCGTACTATATCCTATACGATTGCGTATTGAATGCAATGGAACAAATAGGAGATGGCGTTAGTGGTGACTCCTACTCCCTGTTTTCTTAGAAGCATTTTGAATAGGTCCTTGAAAACAACTTTGACCGTATGTAGTAGTTTATCTTACAAATGGTTTATCAATTGTTACTAAATCAATATAACATCTCTTTTTAAAAAAAAACTAATATCATATTAAGATAGTGTCAAATATGAATCTAGCTGTGCAACCTATATCTATTAAACATGAATATAGTTTAAATACTTCTTAATAAAAAAATGCAATGTTTTACTTTTTTAAAAAAACACTTATATACCATACACCTTTCATCATAAAACATTAAAACTAAAGGAGAGAATACATCTTTAGCTATATCTTTCTAGAATATATGCCTCATGAGTTTATATATGACCATTGCTTACAAAAAACAAAAGGAATTGACATCATACTCTGGATCCTTATGCGGCTTGTTTTATATGCTGCTTACGTACCGGTGGAGGCAATTCATATATAGCGACAACGTAAAATGAATTCCTATTGAATATAACAAGTACCATGACACGTAGAGCATCATAATTCATAAGTTAGATCACACCTACCATCCTATGTGGTTCATACAAGACTTTCTCTAGGTCATCACGCTTTCTCGTACACAAAACCACTAGCGACGGAAAAGGTGAATTATCACTGCATTATATATATGGAGTATGTATATTGTTTGTGAGCAAATAAGATAATCACCCACAAGGAAAACACTCTACTAGTATACTTTGAATAATATCATAACCTATTATCCCCATACTAATAGTGGAACATAAGAAAAATCGTTTCTGAATGACCAGTGAGAAACATTTGTTCACACGCACAAAAAGGGCTATATGGCTATACGACACACGGCACACCTGCCAGAACCGAATTTAGATGCCCATTCTCTGCGCGCACTTAAAAGGCACATACTCGCTCCTCCAGGAAAAAACACTGATTGTTCAAAAAAAACAATTATGATTAGATTTATTTAGAAGTTTACAAAAGAAGAATCAACGAAAAAAAAAGGAAAGGCATACTTCTGATCACCCTGATTTATGACGTTATCTTTTCCTCTCCAATGGCATTTATTCGATTTAAGATAGACCAAAAAATTGGGGAAGGAAATCCCGGATACAACAAACTGCTGCAGCCCTTGCTGCTGGGTTGCCTACCCAGAGACGCCTCTTATACCCGGGCACGGGCAACTCGCCTCCCTCCCTCCCCACACAAGACGCCTCATCAAGCCAAACAAGAATCCAGCCGGCCGTGTCGCGCGGAGCCAAGCACACACCTCCGCCGCCGTCCCTCCATCCCCCAACTCCGATCCACCACCGTCTCCCTCGCCGCCGCCGCCGCCATGCAGCAGCCTCCGTGCCGCCGCGCCTCCTCCCCGGCCGCGCTTCTCTAACGTGCGCCGCCGCCCGTCGTCTCGTCCTTGGGCAGGTTGTCGTTTGAGCGGATCGATCGATGGGGGTTCACCTGTTGAAGAAGCAGAACTCGTCGGCGTCGCTGGTGGGGGGCGGGTCGAGCGGCGGGGGGTCGTCGGCGATGCCACCCAAGGGGTGCATGGCGGTGCGCGTGGTGGGTCCCGCCACCGGCGGCGGGGAGGAGGAAGAGGAGGAGCGTTTCGTGGTGCCGGTGGGGTACCTGAAGCACCCGCTGTTCGTGGCGCTGCTGAAGGCGGCGGAGGAGGAGTACGGCTTCGAGCAGAAGGGAGCCATCACCATCCCCTGCGGCGTCGACCACTTCCGCCGCGTCCAGGGCATCATCCACCACCAGAAGCACGTCTCCGGCGGGCACCATGGCCACCACAGCACCAACCACCACCACCACTTCCACATCGCCGGCTGCTTCCGCGCCTAGATCCGCCGTACGTGCAGCCGGGCCAACTGCAGGTGCTTCTCGATCGTCGATGAGCGGATGGGTGGATCGAAGAAGAACGATCAATAATAGTAGTTATTTTGTTTAGGGTTTTTCCTTGATTATATCTTTATAGGACTTGTTAGATGCAGGCCGCGTGTGATCGAAGGATCATGGTTCGTCGTCGCTTGAGCTAGCGTAATCGTGGATCTGCAGGTTTGGACATATGGATCGATCGGCCGTCGTTAGAGTTTCTCTCTCTAGGTTTCTGATGATGATGAAAAAGGAAATGAAAGAATCATGCATGTTTCAGTGCTTGGACTTTATGCTCTCCTCCTTTCTCTTTCTTCTTCTCTCTTTTGCGAATGCTAGCTACTCTACTACCAGTTGTTGGCATATTGCCATATCTCCCCGGTTTAATTCTCAGATTCCGGTTGGAAGCATTATTCTCTTTCGGAAAGAAATGGCTCTTCAATCTTCATAAAATCGACGGATTGGAAATTTTCAAGGAGTTAATAAATTTCATTGGAAACAATTTAATCCCCACAGCGTGTTCTAAGCGCGCGGCGGGATTCACCTGATTGTCTTCCTAGGTGAGCAAACAAACAGGGAAAGCAGCCCCTTGACAAGAAAGAGGGAGGAGTGAGGGACCATAGCGCAAAAGCTCTTTTTGAGAGCGAGTGTGCTCCCTTCTTTTGTCACATCCCGCTCTATATTCTCCCAATCAAGCATGGGTTTAGTGATGCATTAACGCCCGCTAATCATGATTCCCTTTGAAGTCGCTGGTAGTAGGAGTACAGCTAGTGCTAATCAATTGAGTAGCTAGAATTTGTACACACTTGCCGTCCAACAGCCAGCTAGTATGGCATGCATGCAAGCAAGACGACAAGGCCCTTCCTTGTGAAAAAAAAAAATGACGCCATATGCATGCTTACAATTTTCTTCAGTCGAGGAACATGTGTGCATGGGGAAGGGAGACCTGGTACTGCAAACTGTTCAGAAGGATTCTGCATTCTAGAGATGCTCAAGTCAGAGAATAGAGAGAGAGGAATAGGAATCTGCCGAAAGTCAGGCGTATAGGGCGGCGCCGCAGTGGAAAGGCCAAAGGGGGAGAGACGGCTGATTTCTCAGGACAAACGGAGCCGTACACAAGAAAGCAATGGGCAGATTATCGAATGGTTTTTTTAATCTCCTCGGTAAACTAAATTGGTGTGTGTCTTCTTGTCCTTGGTACACCTCAGTGGAGTGGTTCTCATGGTGAATCCCTCTCGTTGTAACCTTCCGAGCGGATGAAAACGATGCCTCCTTGTGGAACATGACAACAAAAGTGAACCATCCGATCCTCTATCCTCTTCAACTTTACATCTCCAACCTTTATAAAACGAATAGGGTAAAAAGTCGTTCCACGTGTGGAGAGAATTAAAAAAGACATGTTTTGAGATCGACGTGTAGCATTTACTCTCTATTTTAATTTGCACTCGCAAATCAGAGACTAGATCGACAGAAAGAAACATGTTAAGTTCGTTCTCTCCAGTTGTGTATAGTACTGTATGCTGATTGATCCCTGCAAATGATAGATGGAATCCGAAAAAAACAGGTAGGTGTTTATGACGTGTAAGAGTCTTGCATGTTTTCCATGTTTTTTTATATGAAAGCATACGCAATAATGCTATTTTTCAAAGCATATAAAGCAGGAGTATATATGCAATGTGACAGAGGCTATGAACAGAGGTAGAGGGGTTGATCAGACACATGAGATTCTTGAAGCCGCTACGTGGCGCTTGAGCTCTACTAGCTGCTCTAACAGTAGTCAAGCTAGGCTGCCCATTTTTTGTTTAAACGCCTACTCATATATACAATGCAAGCAACCGAAATGTATCCTTTGATTAACTTAAGTACCAGAAACACACCTGACAAACATGATTAGCCTTTTGCAAGTAAGAGTGTAAAGCCAAGCATAGTTAGGAGAAATACTTAGTGCATTGGCATGGCATATATGTTAGATAAAGGGACAAAGAACTTTTTGTTTAGTTGATGAGATGACGAATGTGTAGCATTATTATTGTTAGCCGGCCTCTAGTAATAATCTTTCGGCCGGCATGCATATCGAGAAAGGAAGATACATATGCATACGGATCGCGTCCTTTTCCGTACGGGCGGATATCGTGCAGATGGACACGGCCGAGACCACATATTTTTTTCGTGACAGGTGATGGCTCCACTGTAGCTATATGTATGATATATTGATCCGTGTAACAAGACAAATGCACGCCAGTCTCAGGTATTGGAGTACTCCACATGTGTGTCTCTAGTTGCTTTGTTCAGCTAACACCTACGGATTCTATTCTCGATCTGGACTCTTCCATTCCCTCTCTCTAGCTGCCCTTGGCATCACGCCATGGCAATCTTCTTCTTCCTCCTCCTCTGACCTCTCCCTTCAAGACGCTGACATTAACCCAGTAGGGCGATATCTCTCAGCCTTTCAGGAATGCATGGAGGAAACAGCAGGCTGATGGCAAGCGTGAGGGCGCTGTCGTTGGTTGTGCAAGTAACATGCTATATTTATTAACTTGGGACGACTGAATGGGATGTCAATTGTGATGATGGCATTAGAACATCCATCCATCATCAGCCGGTAGGGAAAGAAACTGACCGACGGATCAACTAACCCCCGCTGTCAACGTTGCCACGCGGGCGTGATTAGGACTGGATGGCCTTTTGCATGATCCACTGCTGTCAGTTGCGTTTCCTTCTCGTCCAACAATTGGGTTCACTCGATCCACATCAGGCTTCTTTTCTCATACACAAGTTTGTGCATCCGTCCGTCAGTCGTCAGAGCCTATCAAGACTGAATGGATTTTTTAACACTCCTCAGGGGCCACTTGAAGGACAATACAGTTGCATGGATTGTCCAACATGTAAAGCTGTTTTGGCCTCTCTTTATGTGCTATTTTATTTTATTGCTTTTATATTGATGTATCTATAGGATATGCGGTTCACTGACAAATTACAGATCCAGCCAGTTACAAAGATTAATTTCTTCACAATTTCTTTACCAATAAAAAGCCATTGATGCAGTTGCAGACTTGCAGTAGTTATAACAATGCTATCTCTTGCAGCCACACACACATTCATGAAGAAGCTCATGTACGTCGGCTGACGCTATGCTGCTGATAGAACAGGGTTTCCATTTCCTTTTGGGAAAATATAAGAGTTCAGCAGGTGCAGAGTTGAAGTTGGCTTCCGGTTGCCGCCACGCGTTCTTCGTCAACTTTCAACGGTCGCCGCCTACTTGCAACAGATGTCCTCTTCATGGATATGACCACATCTACGCTCAACATATAGCATCAGCTAGGCTACATGTATTCAGAGGCAGCGCTTGGATGCAGTGGAAGGCTACATGTATTCTAGGGTCGCCGTTTGGCATGTATAGCGTATGCATATCCAAGACTTGTGCACAATGGTCCAAGAGCTCACACCAAGTTGCTGCATTTCTTTGTGGTTGGGAAGGACAACTCGACCTCTAGAACAATTGAGAAAGAAGAGCGAAACCGATAATTTTCGCTTTCAAATTTGACATTCAGATCCGTCGCACTCCGTTCTGCTGCTGACTTTGGCGCTCCCCGAAAAAGACCACGAAATATTCGATTCCTCGCGTCCAAGTGGTGAAGACACGGAAGACTGAAGAAGCACGGCTAGCTTATATCTGAACACTCATTGTGTTGGTTTCTGTCCATGAAAACAAAATCCGTTTCAAACTTTCAGTTCAGGAACATATTCCTTGGCAATCGTGCGTGTATGCCTCATCGCTTGCTTCTGCTTCTGAAACATCTGTCGCCGGAAACGCGTCTCTGGCACGGCGTTCGTTTGTTTAAATTTGGAAACACATTATGTTTGCGATGCACGTCCGTACTGTGTGTCCGTGCTGATGTACTTGTCCACCAGGACCAGCTCCGCTCACATGCAGATGGCCCATCGCCTGGATTCAATCTTGCTTCCATGATGGCTCCAAGATAGCAACAGAGACAGCACTCCTATTAAACGGGAGGGAATTTGCTTGTCAGCAATTTGGCGACGACTGGGTGCCCACTAATGCCCTCGCCGTTCCCGGGCACGGATCGACGGCGACGCCCATCTTGTGGCCCGCCCGGCCAGGGAGAGGGTTCCTCTGCCGTTCACCCTCTGCAGTTGAGTCTCTGACTGGTGGGACCCATCACTGTGGGGCCCACACGGCAGTGACTCAACAGCAGAGACGTCAACTGCAGAGGATCTCATTCCCCGGCCAGTGGGTTTTCTTTCCCTGTGGGCAGGAATGACACCTTGATTAATTGCGCCATGATAAATAGGGACGCCGGGGCCTGCTGGTTTTCTTCAATTCGTGCTCCATCCATCCCAGGAACCAAGAAAACTGCAGCAGCCAGCCAGCAGGCCTGACAGCGAGGGCAAAAAACTGAAAACCTCTTCCAACCGAAGCTGCAGGTGTGTATGTGAATGGAAGCTGGGGACGAAAAGGAAATGGAAGCTGGAGGCGCTAACTAACCTGATGGCTGATAGCTTTCAAAAACCGATGCGGCAACAGTGCAGCTGCTTCAGAATGCAGCAATACGGGCGTAAAAGCAAAATATCCCATCTCTTGGAAAGTAGAACATCACAAGATTTAACGTTCGGGACTTACCTACTTGGGCTAGTGTCGCTGTTCTTCCAGTTCATAGCATCAGGATTTGGGTAAGAAGACAGACACATGTTGCAAACTCGTGTTGTGACTGGCGCGCGCACACACACTTGCCAGCCTGCAGGAAGCAGGCCCAGCCCAACCTATTATCAACGGCAGCAAGGCAAGGCAGGAGCAGCCCACCCACCATGACATACCTTTTCATGCTGAAGGTGGAAATTTCTGCGACCCATTTCGTTAATTAGCGAACGCTGAAGGGGGGAATTCCTCTTAGCTAAGTGAATGATTTTGCAAGGAAGTTACTACATTCAGATACAAGCTGTAGCACCTGAAATTTGCATTCCTAATTGCCCACCATGGCCAGCCTGTAGTACTATTAGAGGCCCAATATGTAACGCTGTAGCAGGCCCATCAAAGCTGTAACACCACCACCAGAAACTCAAAGGCATCTTCTTTCATTGGTGTTCTTCCTTTTTCTTGCCGGGTCAAATGTCTTTTCTTTTTCCTTGTGTGCACGGCTCAAGTTTCAGCATTTGTCAAACTTGAAAAAGGATGCCTTGTCGTCCATCCTCGTATTTAGGTCGTGTTTAGTTCCCAAAATCGAAAAGATTTCGGGTTTTGATTTTACCGATTTATAAGTAGTAAATGTAGACGGAAAATGTGAAAATTTACGTGGATAGATTGGAAATCTCAAGACGAATCTAACGATGGTAATTAGAGGGTAATTAATCCATAATTACCAGATGATTACTGTAGCATTGCTGTTGCAAATCATGGATTAAGTAGGCTCATTAGATTCGTCTCGCGATTCACAGGCTATCCATGTAACTTTTCACATTTTTCGTCTACATTTAATACTCTATGCATCTAAAATTCTCATTTGATGTGATGGGTGAAATATTTCATTTTGAAACTAAACAAGGGCTTAATTTGTTGACGCCATTCTTGGGTTCTTGACAGCTATAAGCGAGATCCTCCTTCGAATCTGTCTACTTCCATCACACTTATGGCCTTGGCGAACTGAATTCTGAAATGAAGGTAGCTAAAAGCTTTCCTTTATAAAAATAAAGAAAGACCCAACAGGTTAACAAGTGGCATCACGGGGCATAATTGATTGAAATTCCTCTGTGACGCAGTTCATTAGCTGATATTGTACCAACAAACCTACACCAAGCATGTCTGAGCTTAAGAAACACTGAAAGTCTCAAGCCGACATTCTTAGTGGTGTAGTACAGTAGGGAGTTACACGTGTTTGAACTGTTATTAAGCTGAGCAAAGTTACCAACTTCAGTGCAGCATTGATATCCAAATCTGTCCACCGAAAATAGTTCAAAACTGGTGAGCAAAAAAGAAAACATGACACTATATTTCTTGAGCAAACCATATGATTTCGCCTTCATTACAAGGATCTTTACATGTACTCTACAAAAGCTATGATGACAACAACCGGCGACAGCACAAACAGGAAGAATGATCAATGACCAGAAGAAGGGGCAGGGCAAGCAGGCAGGGGTCACAATAATCAGGGCCATATAATGAGGCTTTAAATTAGAAGCGAATACAATTTGCAACCATTTAGTGTCGTCTTGTATTCGAGCCCCGTATCGTGACACCATGCAAAAATTTTGTAAATCCAAGAAAGTTTAGCTTGCCGTCTGACTTTCTGATCCAGTCTTGCACGATAGAATAATGAGTCGGTGCGAGATTTAGTTCCTACACACAAAGAAACATGTCAGAGTACAGATGTAGGATCAAGAAATAAGGTGGTCATCTTCACATGGATCCGGATGCACGTGCTGAAAGTATTAACCCAAAGGATAAGGTATCTGCTAAATACCTGTGCCAACTCCTCAACCGATATAACTCGGTTGCCCTCTTGTTCAAAGTGCTGAAAAGCTGTTCCTGCAATTTCTTCCCACCTCTCCAAAGCCTCAAGCTGGTACGGGCTGATTGCTGCAGCACAGAATTCTTCAAAATCCATCCTTCTGTATGCAAGTGGTTCCAACTGTGATAGAAACATGAGCAAGATCAGTAACATTTTTTTTAATAAAAAGATCAGCAACATCAACCATCAATATACGAAATGCCAGCAGATACAAAATCTGCCACATAATGCAAAAGGGGTTCTAAAAGAAAGGAATTGAACAACATGTTTAAAGCATCAAGACCACCACTCAAAATTGAGCGTAACCATTACAGTTAAAGATAATCAGATGAAAAAATTTCCAGTGATCTCAGTACATACAGACATGATAAACATCACTGTATAAACATTTGTAGTGATAAATCCTTACCGCATGCAAAAACTCAAGAACCCTTGATTCCCTCATAGCATCAGTTAAATATCTTGTCAGAGCCTGGGTACACCATGGGAGTTTACAGGTTAGAACATGCAACATAATGTGCACATGAAGACAAAGTGTTCTGCTTTTGACATGTCTTCAGAACTTACAGTCCGAAAGTTGTCAAGTGATACAAATCCATCTCTAGGTTCAAGCAGCTTAAACTGCAATCTAAGGTACAAAAGTTCATCCTCGCTTAAAGCCTTAGATAGTGCCTGTGTCAAAGAAAGTAAGAAATTAACTGTTACTGTAGTACCGTAATGGGTGAAACTTTGCTGGTTGTCAAATGCACCACAATCTGCCACTTTCAACAAATTCGTACCAAAGACTTCATGGGAAATCCACAACAATTTTGAAGCGACATTATATGACCAATAAAAGTTACAGGATTACAAAGTAAAATAAAACAAAAATACCTAAAAAAACTTGGCAAAAGTATGTACTATTAATCTGCCACGACTAGACTAGAAGAAGACATGCTCATGCACCCATGTCCTATATAACTTTTAAAGTTGGGAGGAGTTACATGGCCTTTTTAACACATCCAGCGCATGTACATTTATCAATTACATATTGCTGCATCAATAAAGATCAATGAAGAAAATAAAGAACACTAATAGATACACAAAGGGCCATGGAAGTCTGCACGGTACCTTTAATGCCAAGCGTTTAAGAGGAGTGGCACGAAGGTATTGCTTAAGTAATCTGAAGATGAGTATGTCCAATGGAATTTGCCTTTGTTCATCTCGTAACCAAGGGTGAGCTGCAAACAGGCAAAGAAAAGTATCTTCATATATGTGGTTTTATTTTAACTAGCAGTACCTAAAATAGATGGCAACAAACTCTGCTTAAATGATAAAAGGTCTAGTGTGGTAATGTGATATCACAATCATGGAGCAACACTAAATACAGATAAGTGGTAACTTACTCAGTGCCTGGACAGCAGTCATTCTTTTGCGGTAATCCTTGTTCAGAAATCTCTTCACAAAATCCTTAGCTTCAGCCGATACTGAAGGCCATGGTGAATCGTCAAAGTTGGGATCAGCCCTCAACACAGATCGGAAGATCCCAGATTCTGTCCTTGCCCAAAATGGCCGACTGCCACAGAGCAGAATGTATGTTATGACACCTATACTCCAAATGTCTGCTTCCATACTGTATGATCTGTGTAGAACCTCTGGGGCGACATAATATGCACTTCCAACAATATCATTGAGCCTTTCATCTGCATTACATAGCACAGAACACACAGAACCAAGTATCTGATAAGTTAATGAAGTGAGTGGGGGAAAATAACTTAAATATTGATAAGTGTGAAGTCTATTCCAACTTCCAATGCCAAGAAACATGCAAAAATAAACAGTAAGATATGAACGTAGGCAGGCACTGTTTATCTAGAATATAGACTAAGCATTATCCTAGCATGTAAGCACAAGCTAACAATTAAAATACAAGAGTACAAGACTACTAACAATTGTTTCTGCATAAATAAAACACTATGCAATTAAACAGGTTCCTTTGTTCAGATATTTCAAACTTTTTTTCAAACTAGCAGAGGGGCACGTGCTGCAGGCACGTGTTTTAAAAAATTATTAATTTAGAGTTGTAGTCTACATGGACTCTTTAGATTAATCTAGAGCGTTCGATCATCATAAAATCCGACGGCGTAGGCTCAAAGGTGAGATGTAGTCAACATGGACTCTTTAGATTAATCTAGAGCGTTCGATCATCATAAAACCCGACGGTGTAGGATACAGATGACGACAGACGAAACGAAAATTTCGTCGTCCTTTATAGTATAGATTACTTAGCGCCTGTCATTCATCGAACAGCAGCATAAGACAAGATTTACTCAGCACAAGAGCTAACTGGCATGCGCTATGAGCAAAGGTACAAAAAAAACAAAACAGTAATATATTGTACATTCAGTCCAAACTTGCGTGATGAAATCCTTGACCCTGAACGCATGATACAAATTCTGATAATTTCTATTATAAGTTCACTTAAACAGTTAAAATTATGCTTCAGTAACAAATCAATGTTTCTGTCACCTTTTGAGATTTTCTTATTTAACCTTTTTACTGAGAAATCTATTTTGTTCACCTAAGTGCATATTAGAAAATTAGAAAGGCAATGTCTTTCTTTTTTGCAATATAATTACAAGAGCAAAAATAAACGTAAACTCGTAGGCTATATGCAGAGATAAATATCAATCAATTTGTGCATTACCTGGTCTAATAAAATCGGAAAGACCAAAGTCAATCAACTTCATCGGAGCGTTTTCATCTCTCGTTGTGAAAAGAAAATTCTGTGCAAATGAAACATAGCAGCTGTGTTACAAAGTAGAGCCTAGTGTTTAAGAAACATTATTGCCATCACTTAGTAGAAATAACAGCAAGTGCAGCTAAATAAAATGGCAGAAGTAACCCAGTTAAACACCTATGGGACTCCATATATATACAAACTATACACAAAGTGGCTCAAGCATACCTCTGGCTTTAAATCGCGATGCACTACTCCCTGAAGATGACAGAAGGCCACTACGCTCAAAATTTGTACAACGATCGCTTTGGCATCTTCTTCTGTGTATCTCCCGCCTCTTCAATAGTTCAAGTTTTCGTCCTTGGTAAGCATTAACAAAGAGATACTGCTACTCGGCTACTAGAGATGGATAAACTGTAGAAAGTACCTGGCCAAAATTCTATCTAGCAACTCCCCACCTTCACATAATCTGCTCAAAGAAACAATATGAAAAATTACCACCTGATGGTATAGCATTGGTTGCGTTGAATGAAGAGCATTTACTCAGTTTGTTAGATACTACTGTACAGCACACACACATCAAATGATATGAAATTAGCAGAGTGATATAAGGAATGCACAAGTATGAAGGAACTGTTTTTAAGTATGCAAGAAGTTGCCTGAGATCAAATGTTGTATCTAGAGAAGGCTAATATAGTATTTCTGAAATATAAGTTGATAAAATCATATATAAAAGGTCACAAAAAAAACATACTCCATGACAATGTAGACATTGAGGGCGTCCTCACATGCATCATAGAATTTGACAAGATTATTGTGCCCTGATAGAGCTTTCAAAATCTTGACCTCCCTACGGACATCTTCAATGGAAATGGCCGTCGTCATCTACCAAAAACAAAGGGTGATATATTTCATTTCAATCACAAGTAGAGGCAATGTTTACATCATTCATAGAAAGAAGCAAATATAAGTAATATCCATTTACATGGTCAGAACTTAATGAGAAGAAAGCATCACAAAGCATATCCAAACAAGGCTCTAGGCAGCAGATATTTACTGAGTAAATGGCTTATATCAGAGCAATTATTGCCAAGAATGATTGATTTCCTTTTTCCAAGCAGATCTGAATGAGACAATCAATTTTAATGGTGGCATCCTGGGAACTTCATACCCTCACAAAAATAGGTAAAACAAAAAGGTCTCAGAACCAATTTCTTCAACTAAATTGGTTATATCCCTGAAATTCTGGGCTGCTAAATTTATCTAGCCAATAAGCCCTATATTTCTCCTCCATGAAGAAATGCCTGCTAATAACAATAATGTCATGTAAGACATTCTTACTGTCTCATTTACGCAATGCTACCCCCTCTGGAGCTTGCCCTCCTAAATCAAATCTAGGCTACGTAGCCTCCTTGAATCTATCTTCGTTTCAAGTTGTTACACACATATGCATCCCAGTGAATTTGACTAGCAAATTGCAGTCGGAGCTTAATCATCTTTGGTATTAATCAAATAACTGATTATCAGGACCAGCACGATGAATTAAGTTTTCCTAATGGTGCCATGGAATCAAATTACAAAATGCACGGGCCTTAATTCATAAAACAAAAGGCGGGGATGAGAACATAGGTCCAGTTGTTTATGTCTAACTAACGAGAATTGAGCATGTCACCGAGAATTTCAGTCACTGTACTATTCTACATTCTAAAGCCTCTACATACATTCCCTTGCCATTAAGCAAAAAGATAAAGATTAGCATGATATTCCCAGCGTCAACTAAACCTGCCTAGAACTGTCAAAAGTTGTAATCAGTACCACGATCAAGAAATTGGGATAGTTCATTCTCGCCCTCATTCCAACTATCTAGTTGAGTAGAGAACTGCCAGGCATTATAACAGGATTGAACAATGGAACAGTAGAATGTCCTTAGTGGTAAAATCTTGCTGTCTCAAAGTCAAAACCTGGGAATCATAAGAAAGGAGGCAAGATACTGCGCTAGCGAACACGTCGCTAAAATACAACTTAGCCAGCTACCATGCCAAATCCTCAAATTCTGTATGTTACTTCCTCCGACAATGCCAAACAACCTAGGAGCAAAATTCCAAATTTGAAAAAGGAAACCGCTAAAGTATCCTTCAGTACTTAAAATTTGGACCATTTAACCACCTAGGTTTCGGTTACTAGTGCGGAATTGGCGCGAACACATACCGGTTACCTCAACAGCAACAGCTGGTATTTGAAATTTCTAAACTTCCTAAAGTGAAATTTGACATGACCATACCACTACAATCGTGATCCCAGACCATGCCCCTCACCTTAGCTTTGGAGATGATCTTGACGGCGACGGTGTGCCCCTTGTACTCGCCCTTCTTGACGACGGCGGAGCAGGTGTGGCCAAAGTGCCCCCTCCCGACCTCCTTCCCCAGCTCGTACTTGGCCCCGAAGTTCTTCCCGAAGCCAAACGTCTTGTCCAATGGCCTCTCCGCCTCGGCCCCATCCGCGCCGCCTCCTCCGCCGCCGCCGGGGCTGACGCCGCCCTCCTCCGGTATGGTCCCCTCCTTGGGCTTTCCCCCGCCGAGGCGCTTTGCGAGGGTGGCCTTTATGTGCTTGGCCGGCGAGGGCGGCGGGAAGGGCCGCTTGAAGAACCTCCTGGGAGTCGACCTCGCCGGAGACGGCGACACCCCGGCGGGGAGCGGGCTGGTCCCTCCGGCCGGGTACGGGCTGGGCCAGGCTGCCCCGGCGGGCGTCTGGTGGTGCACGGGCGTGGCGGATCCGGACTTGCGGCGCCTGGGCGTGCCCGGCGCGGTGGCCTGCGCCTGCTGCGGCGCGCCGTTGGCCGGGAGCGGGGAGGGCGGCGCGACGACCCCGCCGATGTCGTCGTGGTCGGCCCGCGACGAACCGCCCGCCTTCCCGTAGCACTGCCCCATCGCGGCCGCCGCCTCGGCCGGGAGGGGGAGGCGGAGCCCCGGGCCTCCTCTAGGGTTAGGGTTTGGGGCGCTCGGGGCCTCCGCGCGGCCGCGATTGCGAGGGGGGGCGCGGGTGGAGGCGGGCGGGGCGAGTCGCGCTGCCTGCCTCGTTGGGAAATGGAAGAAGGGGGGAAGAAAGAAGCGGAGGGAGGAGGAGACAGAGGAGAGAGAGAGAGAGAGAGAGCTGGCGTTCGTTATTTCTCTCTCCTCGGTTACAGCACAGCTGGGGTCTGGAGAGAGAATGGGTCTCACCTCAGGGAGGCGACCGTGAATTCTCCCATTCTCCGGGGGGGTAACGTGTAAAAACACCCGGAGAGAGCCTTCTTCTTCTCTGCGCGTACGACGAAAGCCCTTTTCCTTTTTTTTTCTTTTGAAAACGCCTTTCTGATCGGTAGGCCCCACCTCGCCGCCGATGGCCCGACCTACACGGGGAAACTGGCGCAGGTGACGTCAGCAGGGAGGGAAAACTGAATGCGGGCTGTGGCTGGCAGGTGGGCCCAGCGCAGCGACGTGGCGAGGGCTGTTTGGTGGCCGGCGACCCCGTCCCGTCCTCGGTGGCCGCGCTGGTGGTGGTGGGGGTGGTTCGGTTTGGGGAGCTGGAGCAGGGAGTTCTTCCACCTCCACCGCCAGGAACACGGCCGGGGGCAGGTGGCGCCTCCGTTGTCCCCTTGTACCGGCCCCCTCGTCCTCATTACAGCCCCCCTTTTCCAGTACTACGTACCAGGAGTGGTTAGATTCGCTATGCTGGCTTCTTAATTGGGTCATTACCGCCTTCCTAATTTTAGGAGACGCGCCGTGCTTCATGTGCTCCTGTTCCTCTTTCTTCTCGCGTCATTCAGTTCCCTTTTTGTCAGATCAGAAGCTGATGTTCTTGCGGCATCAGTGTCCTGGTTTTGATGACAGTCTATTTCTGACGAACAATTCTGCCTTTTCCCATGATTGGAATTCAGAGATCCAATTGCACCCAGAATTTTACTGTCCACAAGATTGTTCATCCTTTTTACGCTGAATAGTTTGCATTGGTCATTTTTTTGGTCTTGATGACCATGGGACACTGCTACTCATACTTTTCTCATGATTGGAATCCTTCTCTGCCGATGCTCTGTAACACCCGTACTCTTCTTACTAAACCAGGAATTTCAATTTCAAGGAGCAGTTTGCTCTAAGTTTTGACCGTGAATGCGACTGTTCATCTTTTGAAGCTGAATATAGTTGGTCACCTTCAGGGCCGTCCCGGCAGATTTGGAGGCCCTGTACAAAACACTGCTTTCTCGCTACTTGCCAGTGTCGTGGCCTTGATGCAACCGTGTTGACATTTTCCAGCTGCTACTAGTACTGTTATTGATCAAAAAAGTCATTTCTTGACTCGTTCGCTTCAAATAGTGCTGCAGCATTTCTCCTTATTAATTTACTCTTGACGAATCGGATTTGCAGTTTTGGTAGGCAAGCAAAGACTTGAATTTTGATGCTAACAGTTACTATACTCAGAAGGTCAGGTGCGCAGAAATAGTGCAGGAATTTTCTTCTTCTACCTGACCTCTTGGTTCTTGGAATTGTCCAGTGCGCAGTTCATGACCGCGCCGCAGAAAGACAATGATTCATGAAATTTCAAAAGTGGAAGCTTCGTGGTATCCTGAAATTTTCAGACAAATTTTCATCAAAAAGGAGGTTCAAACAATTACTGAATCTAGCTAGCCCAGCATGCCACTAGCTTTTTGCCAGAAAAAATTGACTTTTAGCAACTAGATAAGCATGCAGGCAAGCAAGATCAGCAGTACTTGCACACAAGCCGCCGAATGGCGTCTGAATTCTGATGTGATAGCCCTTGACGGCTGCCGACCGCCGAGCAGGACAGAGAGCTCTACGGTCCGGATGACAGGCTCCTTCACTTTCCATGCGTCGTCAAGGCTCCAGGAACAGGTCGCGGTTTCGGAACGGAAGATCGAAGCTCCCGTCGTTGATGGACAGCAGCGGTTTGACTCGCTGCAGCTAGTGGATTACTAATCCTCTTGATTTCGACTAAAGGGCAGAATGATAGGCCTTTTGGGAGGACTTTTACGTTTTTCTAGATAAGAAAATAGCAAGCCCTTTTTACGTTGGCCATGGATATAACTGTATATGCAAGCAAGAGATTTTGGAAAGCGATCTCAAATCATGTGGATTAATTGGTGCTGCATTTGTACATGTGTGGATTTTCTTTCAGAGATGTTCAATCTAGACGAAAAATTTCTTTCTAGCGAGAGGGATTAGACGAAATATTCTTTCTCCCTTCTGTGTAGGGTGTGATCCGAGCACATCTTTTTCGGATGAAGCCCTTTTCCGGGATGATCCTCAGGACGTCACAGTGACGAACAACATATAACAACAACAGCGAATATAATGCCTTAGGCAAACTCGTGTACTTTTCACATAATCCCTAGCTCCGAGCACGTGTGAATTCGAGTGGATCCGTTGATGGCCGACGGCGACCCTTTAACACTTGTATAACTACTACTGCTACTTTGCAACTGTTAGTGTCATCCATCATGATGCAATTGATCACATGATTTATGCATGCGTGTTTGGTGCTAACTCATCTCTTATTAAATCCAAAAATCCTGGACCCATTCCATCACATGATCTTTGTTGATTCATACGCGGATTAGTCAGAGGTACGGCGTATCCCTAAACTCCCATAAATTTGACACCAAACCTCGTTGCAAAAACAAATTTGTGAGTGGCTTCTAAATTCTTCAGAGGATTTCACAAGCAATGTCCACCTCACCACCATGAATCGTGTCGGCAAATTCGTCGACAACCGCCACATTTTTTTAATTAAAGGCTCAAAGAGATCGAATTCTCATGTAATGTCCAGGGACAGACACGCGTGCACGATCAAGTTTCATCGTCTCATTAATTAAGCATTTAATCTAGGTTATACGTGGTGCTAGGCAAGCTCAAGCAGTGTCCGTGCACAAGGACAAAGTCAATTTCATCGGCAGCTAGCTTTGCTTCAGAGAGCAAAGCCGTACTTGGTTTGAGAAGTTATTGCATGATGCATGTCCTAATTCCCGGGAATTATATGAGGCACAGTTGTGCGATCCAACAGCCACAGCTTTTTCCTGAGTAGTTGCATTGCCGGTGCAGCAAGAAACTGGACTTTTTTTCGTGGCAGGAGACGACGCCAGGTTTCTCAATCAATGCCTGGTTAAATAGCTCCCTTTTATGTTTTTTTCCCTTTCTTTTCTGTCTCTTCTGAAAAGTAATGCCTGCTTACTTCATGCACCGAAAGGAAGCTTTCCGATGACCGTGCCATCATTCGTTAACAGGCCCATCACGAAGTGTAAAATTATGATGACAGCCCGTTGAAAGCGTCAAGTTTTTTTTTCCAATCCATATCCAGCTGTATGGTTCATGTTTCAGCGATCAGCAACTTGAAATCTTACTCCATTTGCTGCACAAGCACACTGGTTTGTCTTAATCCGTCATCCAACTAGCTAGGAAAGTACTGTTTAGCATTCCTACCCTATGATTGCCAACTAAATCCGGCTGCCATTTTCACCAGCATAGTTATTATTAGCAGCGAAAAGGAAATAAATCATGGAGCGACATCTGGAAAATTTTGGATGAGTTGATCCAGCAGTATGCCACCACTATGAGTTGGAACACGGAAACAAATTAATCACGAGCAAGAACAACTCGGCAAGTACGCGCGTGTACAAACTCTGCTGGCTGGCAAGAACAAGATCCATATGGCCAGCAGGAAACGGGCGCAGCGCAAGCTGCCGAGCCTCACTCGAGTAAAGAAATCGGCCAGTGGCAGCTGCTCGGCACTGCACTGCACAGGACCCTCACCTCTTCACGATGTGCGTGTGGTGTGGCATATAAAAACGCCGTTGGATGCCGTAAAATACTCGCATTGCTCGTGGTTAGCGTCTGATTAGCGGCAGGCAGAGAGCCTGACTGACTGACCGACTGACACATGAAGGTTCCAAGCCATTAAACAACGGCCAACCTGCAGGCGGCAAGTTTCAGAAGAGGCGCCTGGGTTCTTGCATTATTTCTTCAAGTGTTTCAGACCTCGGAGCTCAGAGTGAGGTCGCGGTCAGTGACGCAGGAGCTATTAAATCTCACTCACCCCACCCAACTTGCTGCCGCTACCTTCTTCTCGTGCACGGAGTAAATGCAAAACGGACAATGCCTGAAACCTGAACTGGGCACCAACGGCCTTCCTTCCCCCATCTGCTGCAGTTTGATCTGCTGCAGCCTTATCTGTTTGCTTTCGGACAAAGGCCTCACCAGCGAACCTGAAGCTTAGCTTAACCCTGATTTGATTTCCTTGGATACCAACACCTCACGTAAATGATATACAGTACAGTTCATTGTACCACCCAAAACTTGATCAGAGAAGGGTCTTTTTTTCCTCCCTTTTGTCGATCGAGAAGAGAATGATGAATAATTGCACTGTGTGTACTCTGTACCTGCGCTATGCTAGTAGCAAAGTACCGGTACGTGTGTACGCATATCCTATGTACAAGCAGTAGTGGAGTCTTTATTCAGAAATGTTATACCACTTACTGTACATGCCAACTACCCAGTGGCTAGTGTGTACCAGCAGGCCCATGTCAACTCCTAACAACTTCCGTTGTGGCCGTACATCGATCGATCTGGCCGGAGAAAATTCTCGCTGCTTGTAGTAGTAGGAATCAAAGAGCCAGTATGTAGTGGATGTCAACTCACAAGGGATAGGAGAAGATACATGTTCTTTCTTTTCATGAGTGGAAATGCACCCTATAAAATTATTTTTGCTAATTATACTTTGACTCGATCAACACATGAGATACTTTTTTTTTCCTTTTCAAACAGTGTAATGTGGAAATAGTAATAGATGGACCATCCAAACAGGCTTTGTGATTCTTGTCTAATTTTGTATTATATGCAAAGTTTTCAGTCAACCTTAGCTAGTAACCCACCTTTTATTTGTTTATAATATTGCAAGTACAACTTCTAGAAGTGTGCTCGATATGTCGTTGACTATTGGTGGAGAAATTTGAAGTTCCAATCCTTATATCCGAATATCATCAGATTTCAGGATATTCATTTTCATTCCGAAGCTGCAAGCCGGTCGGTAGTGAGGAGAAAGAACAAATAAAGAAGCTTTCATGTAACAAGGTCAACTTGACTAGAGGTGAAATGTTGGACTTTTCGCCACCTTTTCTGTGCTACTTGGTGGCAAATGTTCAACCAGCGTTTAGCTATTTCAATCTTTTCGCCACCTTCTACACGCTAACTGCATAATTTTTTTTCTAAAGATATTGCGTACCAGCCTTTGAAATAGTCCGAAAAAAGATGTGTGCACACTGCACAGAAGCATAGAAAAAGTAAAATAAAAAAAACATAAGTGGACCGGAAAAGCCCAGTAAACCATGATGAGCCTGTGAGGAGGACTGAGTGCTCAGACCAGTTAAGAGCAAAATGGGCCTTGATGGGCTTAGTTTATGTTTAAGAGTGTTCAGCCCAGATCCATTCCAAGAGCCCATACACCTGAGAGGCCGTGATCCCGTCCGAATCCGATCCCCAATCCCCGTACCCACCCACCGAAGCGAGAGGACAGAGAAGGGAAGGGGCGGCGGCGGCGGCGGCGAGGTCTATGGCGTCGACGGCGGGGTACCTGGCGCGGCGGGCGGCGCAGAAGGAGCGGGTGCGCCTGCTCTACCGCCGCGCTCTCAAGGACACACTCAACTGGGCGGTCCACCGCCACCTCTTCTACCAGGACGTCAGTTTCCCATTTCCCCATTTCCCTCCCTCTCGATCTGGATCTCCATCTCCATCTCCCTCCCAGCTCGCGGACGGATCTGACCTCATGTTCCTCTCCCGTGCAGGCGTCGGATCTCCGGGATAAGTTCGAGGCCAACCGGAACGTGGTAAAGCCTTCTCGTACTGATTCTTCTCTGCACCTCGATCTCCCATTTTGCTGTCAGTTGGTGATTTGATACGCGAGTTACATTCTGCTGCTGATTTCAATGTGGTGTTTTGAGTTATGATGTTGGATTTCCTGTGTGGGGTGTTGCAGGATAACCTCGACGTGATCGATAGGCTCATCGATGATGCAGAGGCTCAGTACAGGAATTTCCAGCACCCCGATCCCTACATTGGTAAGCTTTCTGTCGCAATCCTCGGTCTATTTGCCCCTGTGGTCGATACCTCTGGTTCTCAGTGAGTGCTTCGCATAAAAAAATGTAGGATAATACTAGCATTTTTGTGTCCATAGACGATTTAATGTTGAGTAATTGACTGAAGTTTTTAGAATTCTTACAGTAGTTGTACCAACGAGTATGAATTGCTAAATGCTGAATCCTGACATATTCTTTTGGGGGTACCCTAGCATGTTAGCTTTATGATGCAACTGGAGTATGTAATCCTTCAGCCTAAGTGACTAACTTATGAATTGCTTCTGTTCCTGACTACTGACATTGATGCTCTATTTGTCAATGAATGTTGCGCAGCAAATTATGCTGGAAGATACTAGGATCTTTTGTTGGATAGACAATTGAAATCTTAGTACTTGTCAAAGTTGCAACATATTCTCAGTGAATGCTCCATATCAAATAATGTCGGATTAGTATTGGCATTTTTGTGTATGTAGATGATTGAATATTGAGTAATTGACTTTCTGGTGAAGTTTTTAGAATTCTTACTAAGTTATACTAATAAGTGTGGAGTTGTGGATTGCTAAATATGCAAGATGAATCCTGTTGTATTCTTGTGGGGTTACTGTAATTCTGTAGTAAGATATATGATGCAACTGGACCATTTGAGATTTATAATGCAACTGGAGCATGTTATCCTTCAGCCTAACTGACTAACTAGGGAATTGCTTCTGTTCCTGACATTTATGCCTCTGTTTGTCAATGGATGTTGTGCAGCAAATTATGCTGGAAGATACTAGGATGTTTATGTGTCAAAGTTGTTTGGATAGACAATTGAAAGTTCTGTACTGATTCTGTTGTCAAAGTAACTCTTGGAATGGTTGTGCTATTGTTTACGAATTACCAAGTCTATGAGCTGAACTCTCTGTGCTGGAATGCTAAAGCCTAAAGTAATGCTCTTTGTATGTCCGTTCTTTGCAATGCAGTTCCATGGGCACCTGGTGGCACTAAATTCACAAGAAACCCTCCTCCACCTCAAGGGGTAAGACCATAACTTACTTTGCTCTTTGTTGTTTATAATGGAGTGATTTCTCAATGGACAGATGAGCAATACTTGCTGTTTATCATTAATGGATTAATTAGCTGGATGTGCTTAGGCAAATCTTTTCCAGTTATCTGTAAAACCACATTAAACGCCAGGAACTTTTACTGATCGGCTTGCAAGGGTAGGTAGTTGTACAGTTACGGAGTACTTCGTAACAGAATTCTCTATTTGGATATGAGATGAACACTTTCAAATATTTTCTACTACCTCCATTCCAAAATATAGGTCGTTTTGGCATTTCTAGATTCATAGATTTTGCTATGCACCTAGACAATACGTTGTATCTAGATGCATAGTAAAATGTATGAACCTAGAATTACCAAAACGACCTATATTTTGGAATGGAGGAAGTAGTACATAGTAGATGCATAGTAAAATCTATGAACCTAGAATTACCAAAACGACCTATATTTTGGAACGGAGGAAGTAGTACATAGTATCACATTTCTGGCTTAGAGTTTGCAAAATGACTTCATTTCTGATGACAAAATTAACCTTTTCCGGTTTCAGCATAGCTTGATTGTCATGTGACAGTAGATTCTGTACAAACAGTTCAACTAATGACAACATGCATCTTGCAGATTGAGATCATCTACAATTATGGCAAGGAGGACTAGTAAACAAGAGTCCTGCAAGTGGGGGCAGAACTCGGCACATCCAGAGTTCTAAATCACTTCCTGTTTAATCTGAGTTGTTGTACGAGAAATAAGAATGGAATAACTGGACTTCATCTGTGTTTCTCATTTTCCATGGATGCTTGTTCGAATAACCCTGTGCTCTTCATCTAGTGGATGGTCAAGTGATATTTGCCGTCACACAATGGAACTTTGCTTTCTTTGTCATGCAGTTATGCGCAGTCTGATGAGCCACATGTCACATGTGCCCTATTGGCGCTCTTGCTGGTTATGTATTTTTTTTTCTATTTTTTCTTCGGTATCTTCAGTAGTTTATGTTTCTCGTATCTGAAATCTAATTGTGAGCTTGAAGTTTGTGAATTGGCCTAGTCGCATCAAGTTCTTGGCCAATTTTGATGTGTGATTTGATTGAGGCCATCTCAGACGTCCAATATTGTCACTTTGGCTCTCGGTTTGAAGCCAAATAGAGTTCGTATCGTCGTTAACTTGGAGCCGAGCCCGTCAATCCAACTCCAAACGAGAAGCAACCATGGAAGCAGAAGCAACATACGCAACTCACCGCTAGCAGCAAACGGCGGTGTCCTCCACTCCAAATCCGCCACGTGTCCCGCCGGCCACCTACCTGCCGCGCGACGCTCCTCCTCCGCACGTAATCCGGCCGCAAAGGCCCGGAGCGGCGCGGATGCACGAGGCGACCCCCTGGCCGACACCCGGGCCCCGCTTCGAGGCCACAGTCACTGGCAAGACCGGGCCCGCGTGTCATAAGCTGCCAACCCCCGGGTTAGTTTTCTCGTTAAGCTAAACCGCACCGCGAGTCCGCGACGAGGGGAGAGAGATGGAGGAGTAGACGCAATCCCACGCGAATCCAGTCGAATCGAGCCCAGCAGCACGCGAGGAATAAACCATCGGGGAGGAGGAAGGAGGAGGGGGAGCGCGAGGTGGGCCCCGGGATGCAGGCGCAGAGGTCTCCGGCGATGGTGGGGGGCGGCGGCGGCGGCGCGGCAACGGCGCCGGCGCCAGTTGGGATGCCGTCCCAGGCGCCGTTGCCGGTGCGGCGGCGTTGCGAGGGTACGGCCATGGGGGCCATCACCCTCGACCTCCGCCCCGGCCTCCACGTTGGCCCTTTCACACTCGGTGAGTGCCCCCGAACCCTATCCACCCGCCGCCGCCGCTCTGGTCGGGATCGGCGGTCGCCGGTTGCTTCCTTGCTTTCGTCTCGGTTGGCACAGGAGGGAAAGGAAGACTTGTTTTCGAAGCAACACCTTAGCTGAACTATTCAAACTTTTTTGGGTCAATTCTGACTTGAGAGCTCGCAATCGGTGCAGGGATGCCGATCTCCGATGCCTTTGCTCAGATTGAGCACCAGCCTAATATCTACGACGTCGTCCACGTGAAGTACTTCGACGAGGTTCGTGAGTTGTCGTGCACAAGTTCATTGGGTGCCAGGGGTACCTCAATACTATTCTTGACTGAACGGTGTTGTTGGTTCAGGAGCCGCTCAACTCGGACTTTGTCATTAGCTTCCCTGACCATGGATTTCATCTACGCTTTGATCCTTGGTCACAGGTATGTTTGGGTTAATTTGTTACATTTTAGGCGTATTTGAAAGTGCCAGTGCCAAAGGCAGGATGAAATTAGCTGTTTGTGAAGATTAATAAAGACTATAGTTGTTTGTGATGAAATCAAATTAGATTGTGTTATGTATTAGCCTACACCAAATTGCTTGGGACTAAAAGGATTTGCTGTTGTTGTTGACTTGTTGAGTGTTAACTGTTTATGCATCGTAGAGACTAGAAAATATAATGTGGATCATTGAAAAAAATAGTTCATCATAGTTAGTAATTCTAGCTTCTGTATGGGGGAAAAATGAATCTCTGAGAATGTGCGCCATAGGCCCATTTGGAAATGGCATTTGCTTTATTTAATCATCGTTCAGGCTTCAGCAATTACTAAAGTTCCACGGCTCCTATTTCCTTGCAGAGGCTCCGGCTCATAGAGATTTATGATGTTAAGAGATTACAACTGCGATATGCAACATCTTTAATTGGGTGAGGATCTTGTAATCTGTATTTTTCATTGTTTGTCTGTACTGTTGAATAAATCCTGAGCGGATATGTTGTCACGCTGTGTGATGTTACTAATCGTTTTCTCTTTCTCTTCAGAGGTCCATCAACATTAGCCACTTTTGCGGCTGTTTATGCAATCTTTGGACCAACCTTTCCTGGCATTTATGACAATGAGAGGGGAATCTATACGCTGTTCTACCCAGTACGTCATGATAAACAGTGACTTATTTTCATCTTTGTCAGTCATCTTGTTTTCTTTCTCTCGGTCTGTTGGTAGGTGTGCCTTACTCACAAGCTTTTGTAGGGTCTATCCTTTGCATTTCCCATCCCAAGCCAGTATACAAATCTCTTCACCAATGGGGAAGGTATTCTACATAACAGCCATATTCAATAGTGCATGTTTTATTAGTACTCATATTTTCTTAACATCTTACATCGCCTCCATTGCTGTGGCAGTGGCAGAGGCAGATTTGCCTCTCGAGTTCCCAGATGGAACAACCCCTGTTACTTGCAGGGTTTCTATATATGATAGTTCAACAGATAGCAAGGTTGGGGTTGGATCGTTGATGAACAAAGCAGCTGTACCTGCATTGCCTGCAGGCAGCCTATATATGGAGGAGGTGCACGCGAAGGTATGCTGTGTATTTGATTCATGGACAATGTTTTCAGCTTATTTATTTTGTTGAAGTTGAAGAGATATTTTGTTGTTTCATAGTCCAGTAATCCAGACTAGTTTGACCTCTTGACTGTCAGACCCAGTCCCCATCCACCCACTGAGGCACCTTCTTCTCTAGGGAAATCTATGAACCTAATGAGCAAAATAAAATGAAGAAAAACTTATCGCGAGACCTTTAAAAGCTTGTTTTGGATTCCATTATTTACTGTTGAATATACTATATCTTTTGCTTTGTTGCATGAGGGTCAATCATAGAAATCACTGGGTATATTGTTTGTGTATATCAAAAGAGGGGGTTTCTGTATGATATTGTCTTACTACTCTTACCAAGTATTACCACTGGAGCAAGCCATTTCATACACGTTTATAATTTGTTTTGTTTTCAGCTTGGCGAAGAGCTATGGTTCACAACAGGGGGGCAAAATATTCCTTTCGGTGCATCACCACAGGTCAGAACATCACATATCCGTTTGATGAAGTAAAATATAACTTAACACTGGCCCTGATTTGTTCTTACTTTGTTTTTCTTTTGCAGGATGTCTGGACGGAATTGGGTCGTCCATGTGGCATCCATCAGAAGCAGGTCAGTTTTAGTTGAGGCATCATAAATAGAGGTTTCAAATGATATGAAATTCTTTCAATTGCTAACATCACTTAACATATGGCATAAGCTAAGCTGAATGTTTGCGTAAGAATTTAATTGATTATGAAAACTCATGATACATGTAGATCGTATTTTAGCCTATACAGAGCCACTGAGAGTGTGAGATTATGCAGTATTTCTGTGGCATATGATCATTTTTTGTTGTGCGACTACCAATATAAAAGAATGCGATTCTCCATAGAATCATTGGTGCATTTCTGCAATGCTTACTAAGTTTGCTCTCCCATCTTGTCAGGTCGACCAGATGGTAATACACTCTGCATCAGACCCCCGCCCAAGGACAACACTTTGTGGGGATTACTTCTACAACTATTTCTCCCGTGGAATTGATATATTATTTGATGGACAGGTATGGAAAATCTCCTCACAATATGATTGGGTACTGAAGGTTTTTTCTTGTGGAAGGAGAGCGCTAACAGATTTTTGTTTCCTTACAGACACATAGGATAAAGAAGTTTGTTTTGCACACAAACTTCCCTGGCCATTCGGATTTCAATTCCTATAAGAAATGCAACTTTGTTATCTACGACGCTGAAGGTTTGAACTACTAGTATTATAATTATTTTACTTTTGAACCAATATGATTCAATAATCTATATTTTTTCCCCAGCTGAAGGGACATACCAGCCTGGTAATGTCTCTAAGAATTGCATCACACCTCGTACAAAATGGGAACAAGTTAAGGTAAGATAAATGACATAATTTTCACGTTGAGGTACCATTGAAACTCTGGACGTGTTGAATGTCTTATTAAGGTTATTAAGGTTCTGATTGCATGTGGTTTGCTTTAATCTATCATTTCCTTGCTCAAAATTTTGAGCACTCTGTTCCCCAGCTTGTTACGTTCTGGATATCTTATGAGATATCATCCTTTTTAAATGTTGTATGCCAACTTTTTTAATATGTGTATACAAATGAATGATGGTTTCATCTCTAGCCTACCCCAACTTGCTTGGGACAAAATGCTACGTTGTTGTTGTTGTTGTATACAAATGAATGATGGTTTCTTTAGAACATTGGGCTGTTAGCTTAAGGACATTAATGCTCTGATGCAAAGAATGGCAACTCTGCCATGCTTGTTCTGGAAGGCCAAGACTAGCAATTCTTGGAGTGATAATGCTATCTTCTCATATGCTCATATGTATGTTGTATTTTCCCCCCATTTATTTAACCCTTGTACTGGTTTTATTGTATTAGGAGATCCTCGGTGATTGTGGTCGAGCTGCGATCCAGACTCAAGGCTCCATGAATAATCCATTTGGATCAACTTTTGTATATGGATATCAGAATATTGCTTTCGAGGTGGCTATCTGGATTCAAAATCTGTTTTCTGCCCTTGTGCATGCTACACTACCAGATATCAGATGTGACGTGTTTGTGTCTTCTTTGATTAACAGGTGATGAAAAATGGATATATTGCTACTGTTACCCTCTTTCAATCATGAGGTATGTAATGTATCAGTTGCCCCTAATATGTATGTGGCCATTTTATTAAATGCGATAGCTGTTCATTTGAACAGTGCTATTTGTGGTGCTGCTCTGGACTCTGGCTGCATAGGTTAGAAAGGCTGGCTGACCTACACTTCACCAAAATGGAACATTCAGATATAAGGTTTGTATGTGATTACCCCTTCATGTGCAACAGCATCTTCACATCATCGTGAAGTTAACTGTACTTGGTACCTTTTTCCGATAAAGATTTGATGGTACTTGGTTTATGGAATGCAATGCAGCCGCGCAGCCAACGTGGAGCACCATCATCATGACATGTAATTTATCCTGTAGAAGACGGCACTCATTGTACAGGAACTAACTGTACTCTGCAACCTCACCTTCTGTACATAAAAATGATCTTTATTTGTTGAAAAAAGGGGAAATGTACATACACAGTGCAATGTGGTCGGATGGCGGAATGTTTGTGATTCATCTCATGTGAATACTGAAAATATGATTTGCAAGAAGATTCTTGGTCTCATGTTTGCTGTCTCTGTATTGTTGCCTGCGGTGTGCCCTAATCCGCTACGCAGAATCAACGCATTTTCACCAAGAGTTGAGTACGTGTTCATAAAGGAGGTTTTTGGCACTTCACGAGAGTTGTAAACGCGCATAAAAATTGATCCACGTACAGTGTAATCCGTCGCATTTCTTTGCCTGTATAGCAAAGCAGGTTTCTTATAGGTTTTGAAGTACTCACTGATACCTACCAAATCTTTTTGAAAAATGGGAAATCTACCAAATCATTATATTCAAGTTGTAGCATCTCACAACAATAAAAACTTTGACCACCTTGACATGGTGAAGCGGAGACGAGACACGCGCACGGTCGTGCACACACCACACCTGTTTCTTTGAAATCACAGGTGAAGAAAATGAAAATGGAAACCGCGGCGTAAACCCAAACGGAGGCAACCAGCGTAGCCATTTCAGTTCAGTTCACGCCGCCACCGCCTCGCCTCCTCGCGCGCTGGCCGCCGATCCGCCCATTCCGCCGCCGCTCCCCTCGACGCCGCGCGCCCGCGGCCATGGAGCGTACCGGCGGTGAGGCGGGCGCCCCCACGCCACCGCCGCCGCCGCCGACCGCGGCAGCGGGAGCAGTAGGGGCGGCGAAGGGGAGGTCGTGCAAGGGCTGCCTCTTCTACTCGTCGGTGCTCCGGTCGCGAGAGCGCGGCCCCGTCTGCGTCGGCATCACCCGCGCCCTTCCCCAAGGTATTCGCGCGCGCCTCTCCAGCCGCCATCTCCACCCTCTCATCCCCGCTTTTCTTCGGGCTCAGAGCTAGGGTTTCTGGTTGTACTGATCCCGCCTGCCGCAGTGTACAATGCCCTGTAGCCTTTTCCGGGCTCCGTACGCCGCGCCCCTACGAGTGGCCTGCTAGGTAGTGATTTGCTCCTGATTGCCTCTCAGTGCTCAATCCGTGGCTACAAACCGATCTCCTTTCAAAGGGGATGTACTGCCGTGTACTGATTAGGTTCATTCATTGACACAGCTGCACACCCTTTTGGAAATGGGAAGGAAGGCATAGGCATAGCATTTCCCAGAAATTTCTTGAGTCTAGAATCGTGCTAGCTACTAGGAAAGTTGTGATATCAGGAGTCAGGACTTGGCGTCCATCAAGTTTGACACATTCAATTCATACGTTTATATGTAAACTATGAAAGTTCACCATGTCCGGACTAGCAGGCTTCAATGGTAAATTTGAAGTGTTCTTATGGCTTGGCGTATACGGCCCACTTGAAAAAAAAAAAAATCTCTACCAAGTATTACTTTCATGTCTTTTAGTGTAGACTCTTGGATTATCCAGCCTAACAACATTATTAGGTTAGGCCTATTAGGGGCATGTCTTCCACTGAGTTGAAAACAAATATAATTGACATGCTTGGGTTAATGCATAAACTTGTTAATCGCGTGGTGACCAAAAGTGTAGGTTTCAGAAAATCTAAAGTTGATCTGTTCTATAACAATGTGCAAAGGCTCTTATCCCGTGATTCCCTGTAAACTAATTCTTATCTGTGTCTATGCATGCACACTTCCTTTATCGTATAATCAAGTAATTAGAGTTGTATAAGTCTCATCTGTTTTGTGATCTATTTATTTTGTTATCTGATTTCATAGTTTTGAACAGTTTGATTGACTCTGTTTCATGATCGACTTTCTTAACTGTGTACCAGTTTCTGAGCGTATGATTGGAGAAATTGAACAGGAAGCTATCCAAGAAGGCCGCAACCTTTCGGATTTCAAATATGCATGTGTTGGCTATTCAGTATACCTAGACGACAAGGAAACTTCTATGGGGGCACGAGAGAAGAAATCACATGCAAAATTACCTGTTTGTCTTGGAGTCGAGGTAATATCTGCTAACAATGGTGTCATTGTGGCATGATGATTAAGAAGTAGTTAGCTCTTGAAGGTATTAAGTGTGATCGTGTGAACATCATCCTAGGATAGCTGATATTCATATACTGTGAGTATAGTTGTGGCTAATCAGAATCTGGTGAGGAACATGAGATTAGTTATCCTAAATGCCAAAATGGTTGGATGACTATTCATGCCAATTTGTTTATCTGCATTGCATATATTTTTCGTACAATAGTTATGCATGTATTTTTTCCCTCTCAACCACAGTAGAAATAAATGATCGTTATTTCACCATAGATGTCCTACATTGACTATTGAAACTGCTCGGCCAATGTTTTGTGCTTAATCTGCATCTTATGACCCTTCATACATTTCTTTTTGCTAAGAGTGAATATATTTCTCCTGTTTCAGCTATTGGCAGATAGAAGAGCCCCAGTTAAGAAAGCCCCATCTCACAATAAAAAAGAAGGTAAGAAAATATTTTCTTCTATTCCAGGATTAGTACATGTCCTAGCAACCGCAGAAGCTTGCACTTGCCTTTGAGTGTACACACTCAAGATCCATTTTTTAACAAAGTATATTTCTCCTATGGCTCTAATGGACTCCTTGCTTGTTAAAATATATTGATTTCTAGAATTCTAGTTGATCAATCTACTGTTGAATTCATGTACCTTAAATATACTGAGAATTGTCACTCAAAATTTAATTGGAAAGGAGGATTTAATTCTTAATAGGGAAATGTGTGATTATGTAGATTGCACGGGTAGCCCCCTATAGCATCCTGATTTATAATGTTGAACGATGCATTTGTGGTAGGTATGAGACCTGAAGAAATCACTCCCCAATTTGGGGGAAAAAATATACTGCCTCCTTGACCATCCCTATTCTTTTATTGAACCTGTGTGGAGAAATTACCAAATATCAACTGAGTTTATCTATTAATCAACTAGTACTTAAAATGTTTCATGATACACAAAATAGAAAGCTTGATTAATTCGTGATATACTATATTCTTTTTAATGGAAGTGTGAGTTTTTGCCACTGTACACGTTACTGTTTTTTGTAGGGAGCTCATGTTTTCTAGAAAGTAAGATTAGAGGATATTACACGCTTTTATGGTGAAATCCTGAAAATATCTTATTACCTGGGAGCATGTGTCTATAACTTTCCAGCGTTGCTATTTTGCCTTTTTGGAAAGAATGCTCAAAACAAGCTACTTTATTTGATTCGTTATTAGTAGGCGCCCATAGAATTCACAAGTTCCTGTTTTGAAACTTTTACTCATCTGTATTAATGTATTATGCTGCAGCTCCTCAACCACATCGATACAAACCAGGACATGCAGGAGATGATTTCTTAACTAAGTGAGTTGGTTTTTTGGTTCATATGAGTTCTCAAGTTCTCAAATTTTGCATTAGAATTCAACCAGCCGCACCTTCTCTATTGAACTCGCAGATTTCAGCGGAATGCCGGGCTTGTTGCCAATGGTGTGGCTAAGAATCTGAACAAGGTTGGGACCTACATCAAAGACACTGTGGGTGATATGATGTACCCAGACCGCAAGCGTCCCAAATAGAACATAGGCCTACACAGAGAACCAGGCCTAGACATTAGACAACCAGGGGTGTAGTGTCTGACACCTGGCATAGAAGTAGCCTTCTGTTGGTTTCAAGAAAATTGTAACGAGATTTCAGTGTTAGGAAAATAGCCACTTGAATTGATACGGTATTCCATTTGCTGTTGGGGCATGGTATCTTGTTTTCCCCTGGCTCCACTGCCTCGCCCCACAGATTATTGTTTCGCAGGGTTCCTTCAGTAATGTACAGGATGTCGTGTAATAAGACACAAAACAGCCCCGTTTTGTGCATTGAGAATAACATCTTGGAGCATTGCAGAATGTGTATAAACACAGGACGCACAAACTGACTCATCTTTTTTTTTCCCTGTTTGTTTTTCATTCTGATACGCTGATCGTGTGCTGCAAGAATTCCTGGAACAGAGTACGATTGATCCGTGTTCCAACACCTGCGTTATCGGGCTGGGAATTCAATATGGATTGTAAGATGTTTACCGTAGTTTATTTAAAAGAAGATGTTTGGGCTTCTTTGATTTGGAGAGAGCAGCTCGTTCGCCACCCAGAGGCTTCTTGAAAGGAAGAAAGTCTATTCCACACATGTATGGTTGCAACACTTTGGGCACTTCAACACCATCCTCCATCTGGTACGTCTCTAGGATACAGCAGAGAGTCCTCTGGGTGGCAGTCAGTGTAGAATTCAGCGTACGAACATACTTCTTGACCGCTCATCACGCTTCCTCTGCCCATAGGTGATTCCAAGCCTCCTCGCTTGATAGTCTGTGCAGTTTGAGCATGACACCAGTTCTCTGTACTCCTTTGATGCAGGGAACCACCCTTCCAAATCATACTTCTTTGCTGCAGCATTGTTAAGGGCACCAGACACAACGTTGACAACCTGGCCTGCTATGCCGAGCTCCCTGTAGAAATCCTCTGAATTATTGATCATCTCCTCATGCATCACCCAAGATCCGTTCCCATCCGGGCTCGTGATGCAGAACTGCTCAACCTTCTGGAACTCGTGCGTTCTGAAGATACCGGCCGTGTGAACCAGCTTCTTTCCTGAAGCAGGTCGAGTAACCGACGTATCTGATTGGCAACTGATCAGGATGGATCTGCTCGCCCTGATGGTAACATGCCAGCGGCTGCTCTGATGTGGCAATCAGAAACTTGCCTTCTCCCTCAAGCTTATAGCGCTCTCGTCGTACTGGGACAACTGAGCGCATTTCCCCATGGCTTCCTTCGTCATCATGAGCTTGTAGCCTCGTTTTCTCAGGAACGCGATGCCGAAGTTGATCAGCGCCAGGTTCAGTAGTGCACCATCCTCCTCCAGAGTCCAGATAGTAACCCCTCCCACCGGCAGCAGCCACACCCTTGTTCAGGTCCACGATATCAAGCATCAGGCAGAGATCCACGTGAGCCTGCTTCCTCCATCCTCCTCTCCCCGAACGCCCGCAGGGTAACATTGTTCGTCTCGTCGGCGTTGACGGGCACGGACTTGTGCAGGATGTTGCCGATGGATAAGAGAGCGCGGCCTTGGTCTTGTGCACCTCGGCCTCCATTGCCGCCTGCCTCTTCTTGATCTCTCTCGTCTTGGTTTCCTGTTACTTTGAGCTTGCCGATCCTCTTGCTCGTAGAGTTGAGCTCCTGCCGAGAGTACGCGCCAGGTCGAGACCTGGATTGCCGGCGCGGAACAGCTTCAGGTGAAGCATCTTGGCGACGGGGAAAAGAATCGTACGCGCAGTTGATTTGACGGGCGAGGAGGATATGGATTCGGAAGTACTACTAAAATCGAGTCGGACACGCGGATTTGGCGTCGGAATCAGATCGGAGTCCGACAGCAACTCGGCAATTTCTGGCCTGTGAGCACGGCGGCGCAGCACAGCCGTCGCGCTTGCTTTGTCGCAGAGCGATTCCAACGAAGCCGCGGGGAGTTCATATCGGGCGATCCATGCTTTTAATCTCAGGATCGGACGGTCCAGGGGAGTCCCGGAAAAAACTTCCCAAGCATTTCATCTCAACAGAACGTGACTTTCTACAGTGCCCATTTCTAAAGCTCCCAAGAGCACCTTATCTTTCTATGAAATACATAACAGAAAGCAAAAACACACAACAATCTTTCCAGGAGCGACAGCTCATCGCCAAGCAAAACATAACAGATAAGCGATCAAGTCACTCAACAAGCCACGAAATAACAAAATAAAGCTTCTTTTCAAACTGAAAGACTTACTACAGTGACGCAAGTATTACAGGTGGAAGGGTTACAATCTCATTGCGAGAGCTGGCTCAAACATACTACTAAGTACTATGGAAGTACTACAGTTAAGTTCTACCCCATTGTGAGAGCTGGCTCATGCTCTCCACTGCCCACCCGCAAATCCAGCAGCAGGCTGTGGTAACACCCCCTTTGTAGGAGCAGGCTGTGGATTTTCCGCAGGTGCAGTATTTCCGCGACCGGCCGCCGGAGCAGGTCCATATCCTGACTGTGGGTAGGCACTTGCATAGTTGGGATCTGCTCCAACTCCCTGGTAACCATATGCTGGTTGGGTTTGCGGGTACTGCACATAGCCACCTTGTTGTGCGCCTTGCTGAGGATAGCTTTGTGCTGCTGGAGCACTCTGGCCGTACGGGGCTGGTGCTTGCCCACCCTGTGGATGGGGCCCAGTTGCTGCACCATATGTTTGGCCATAAGTAGGAGGTTGCTGGGAGGGTGGCCCATAAGATGCAGGCGGTGGTGCCTGGTGCTACCTCCGTCCCAGATTTCTAATAAATTGTATTCAAATTTATGGTTCTAAATAAATTTGTTAAAAAACTACATTTGGAAACGAATCTAATGATATATATTTCATATAATAAATATTTATATTTTTTTATTTATAATTGGTCAAACTTAAGATTCTGGAATTTCTTGGAAAGCGAGAAGTGCATTCTTTTTTGGACGGAGGGAGTAGAAGATACCTGTAGCTGGAGCACCTCTGGGCGGCGCCCATTGTCCAGGTCCATTGTATGGAGGCCTAGCATAGGGATCTGGCTGTTGAGGGTAGCCTTGCTGTGAGCCCATTGGAGGATGCCCATAGTACTCGTTTGGAGGCGGAGCACTGTATCTAGGATCACCATAGCCATAGTTCTGTTGAGGCGCATGTTGCGGGTACGGAGGTTGACCATAGCAAGAAGCCTGATATTGCCTGTAAGTTCCGTGGGTACGGAGGTTGACCATAGTGCTGTAGTTCCGTGGTCCAGCAGGGTAGCTTGGTGGCTGGCTATTGTATGGTTGAGATCCCTGTTTGTAGCAGTCAAAACAACCACCCTGATTTGAAGGATGGGGTGGAGGGCCCTGCCTTTGGTCCCAGCCCATGCCGCCTCTTGGACGTCCCTGCGGTGGATAACCGCTGTATACTGGTGGATCTTGAGCAGCGTGTCCATACGCCACATGAAGTTGCCGGGGTGGAGGGCCCTGCCTTTGGTCCCAGCCCATGCCGCCTCTTGGATGTCCCTGCGGTGGATAACCGCTGTATACCGGTGGATCTTGAACAGCGTGTCCATACGCCACATGAAGTTGCTGGCACTTGCTTTCACTTTCGGGAGTGAAGTGCACTTGTCTACTTTCAGGAGTCCTTGTAATCTTTTGAGACGGTCTGGCTCTAGTTTCATATCCATTTGCGTCGCTTGCCTTCCGTGAAAATGAAATTTTGTCACCGCTACATTGTTTTGGTAGACGATGCCTTGAGGACCTCGGTACCTGATAAGAATGATGAAAAGAAACTAAAGATCTTAGATATGGCAAGCACCAAGTTTATAAGAAGTTATCATCAATTTTCATTAATTCATATTCAATGCAAAGCAACCAAACAGTAAATGCAAACCTTTGAAATGTGATCCATAATTAATGTTTTAGCTTTCTCATATTCTTTTAGAGTTCCCATGATCCTTATCGACTTAAAAGGAGAAGAAGGGTCTCCTTGTTGGGTAGGCCCAAGGATTGCAGCACCGGATTGGTGAGAGAAGTCCCTGTAGATATCCTCATGTAGCAGACGAATCTACAAAAATTTAAAAAATACACAATGAGAACCAATGCAAGCAAGAGAACCAATGCAAGCAAAGAGCAAAGTTCTGCTGAAACTTGTAGTACCTTATCTGTTGCTATCTCTAGTTTTCTGAGCCGATGGTCACTCTCTTGGTCCTTTGATAGGTTCTTGTCCAGTAGTTTGTGACTACAGAGTCTAGAACTCCATGGGGTGATCTAAAACATACATTTATACCAAAAAATATCACCTCAAGAGAAACAATAATGAATGAAAAAAACAAACTTTTGTTGAAATAAACTACTTGTCTGTCTTCTCCATTCGTGATATCATGTTTGCCCTTGAAGCTTCTTTCCTTGTCACTACTGCATGGATATGAACTAGTTGTACATCCAGAAATACATTTCTAAATAAATTTTAAATAAATAATAATAAAATATGCTGACCTTTCATCAGGGTAGTAGTGCAAATCAAGTGAAGTTTGTGCTTGGGAGAACAAAAGGTTCTGATTAGTTGTCCCAGCAATGAGAGAATGCTTTCTAAGGAACTCTTGGTGCCTATCATCGCTTTTTTTTCAGAAAAAGATAAACCACATTACAAATCTAGAGCTCATGTTGCAACATATCAATAAGATGGTAGAGACACTTACAAATCAAGTGTGTTTCCAATTACAGTTTCTATTGTCTGTTGTGTTTCTGAGTAATCATAACCTCCTTTAGGAACACTGAGAAACTTTCTTTCCTGTTTAGAAAAAGAAATGTTGGCTGAACATTAACATTGTGAATAAAGTGCAAATAGAGAAATGTTGGTTGAACATTAAGATTGTAAATAAAGTGCACAAGGTGATTAAACAGGCTGTGCTTTACCTCTTTTTTTACTACCGAATGAAAGACTTTCCCGTCAAGTACGGCATGAGCTAAAGCACCTTTAATCAACTGTAACTTATATGCATGTTCATCAACTGTTCCACATGTGAACAGCCGGTAGATAACCACATCTTTTGTCTGTCCAAATCGATACACTCTATCCGAAATTTGATTATCGTCGCTGTGAAAATGTAAAAGTAAAAGTAAGAAGCATATAGGGAATTCTTGGTGCACAACTTTTATAATGGTATAATAGATCTTCAAGCGATCCTTTCAGCAATCCTTCAAGTTAATTACCATCAAAAGTAGAACCATTCATAATACTTGCATCAATGTCATCATTCAAAGGAGGAGATAGTAGTCCAAAAATTGGACTTTGAAAAGGCTTTAGATGCTGTGGAACATAGCACAATATTGGGTATTGGGTATGCTGAGACAATAAATGGCTAGGATGGCTGTTGGCTGTTTTGTTAAACGGAGTTCCAGGAAAGTACTTTCATTGTAAAAGAGAGGTGAGGCAAGGGGATCCCCTATCTCCATTGCTCTTTGTGATTGCAGATAAAGCACACAACAGGACTGAGATTGATTTTCCTATTGTGCAATTCTGATTCTAAAAGGTTCACTTTGAGTCCATGTAGCTCACTCCCATACCATTCTGATTCTAAAAGGTTCACTTAAGTCCATGCAGCTCACTCCCATATCCACCTTCATCTCTCAAGCTGGCAGATTGGAGATGGTTAATTAAGGCATAACGTCCTCAGTCATCTATCCAATGTGCATATTTTGTGACTGAAAATATTGATAGAGCCAGGAGGAATTGTCTATGTCAATGCTAAGAGCAAGTCTCTAGTGGCTTGGAAAAAAGGAAATAGGCCAAAAAAGAAAGGTGGATTGGGTGTTATGAATTTGTGTGTGCAGAATGAGGCTCTACTTATTAAACATTTGCATAAATTCTATAACAAACAAGATATTCCATGGGTTAACCTAATATGCAAATTGGCAGATTGCCCATGCAACCACGGAAAGAAGGTTCCTTTTGGTGGAGGGATGTGCTAAAGTCTGTTGATATGTTTAGAGGAATTGCTTCTTGTAAAGTAGGTGATGGTACAACAGCCCTACATTGGAATGGCAAATATCTCAGAGAGCACTTGCCAAGACTCTTTACATTTGCTAGGCAGAGGAAGCATATCTTGAGCTACAAATCTTACAAAAGATGACTCAACCATTACAAGAACATCATTTGGATTTGGAAATTAAGTGTAGTAACCAGTTGAGGGTCATCACTTGGCTACTTCTAATGAACAAGTTAAACACTAAGGAACATCCTTACACCAAAGAATTGTAGAATAGGAGACAGCTATAGTTGTGTTCCTATGCAATCAAAGAGTAGAAGAAACAACTCTTCATCTATTTTTTGAGTGTCCATTCAGCATGTGAAGAATTTCAAGGCCTGTTCTTCGTGGAAGTCTTCGTCATTACTTGTTGGACTATATAAAAACAGAGAAATGACTCTATTTTTAGGCAAATGAGGCCATTATTCCAAAACTAGAGAGCAGATTTTCCAAGGAGGGCCATTTGCAACTACATAGAATTAGAGCAGAGTTGGAAATTTCCATTTCTTCTTGGCTAAGGTCACTTATTTAGCTGCTGTTGCTACTTGTCATTTTCTTTTATCTCTTTTGGAGAGACCATGACCGCCACTTGGCCTTGTTTACCTCTTTCTTTCTTTTTTATATTTATGTATTTATCTACTATAGTAGGGGGGCCCCTACTGTTCTCGCTCAAAAAAAAAAGAACTTGGTGCAGGTACAGCTCCCACACATGGATTATTATAATGAGTAGTTCTTCAAGAGAATATATGGTCAAAATAAAGTTAATTTAGTACAATCTAACCTCAGGTTCCATGAGGGATCTACAATTATCAGTCGCGTGGCAGCCGTTAAGGTAAGGCCTTCACCGCCTACCTTTGCACTCAAGAGAAACACGGAGGGGCCAGTGGTTTTTGAGTTGAAATTCTGCATAATAACATGAAGCAATTAAGAGTCTTTTACTCTTTTCAAATAGAAAAACATTAAACAGTGTGGCAAAGAAAAAGAGAAAAAAATAGAATAACCTTGATTAGTGTGGCTCTTTCTTTCCGAGGTACTGATCCATCAATTCTAATGACATCGGATTCTTGCATTGTAACCTTTAAGGCCTCCTGCTTATATACAATATAACAAAAACAACTTTTTAAAAAAATATATATAACAAAAACATTTCATATATGCTTAGCAAGTGTGTACCTGGATCCTATCCAGCATACAAATGTGCTGCGAAAAAATGAGAATCTTAAGCTTTTCCCATTGTTCACCCTGCAATAGAAGTTAAATTATGTTTTATGCAACAAATTATGTTTTGAAATGTAATGGGAAATAGTGAAATGTAATGGGAAATAGTGAACCTCTTTTTTGTTTTTCTCAAATAATGCCTTTTGAATCTTCTCTTGGTCAAATAATTCATTCTGCAACAAAAGAAAACACTTCAGTTTTTGAAAAAGAAAACACTTGAGTTTAACAAAAATAAATTTAATAGAGCACACTTACAAGAAGATCCAAAATAAAACATAATTTGGAGGAACTATATATGCTTCGTAGAACTCCATCATCAACATGAGCAGAATTGAGGAGTTGCTTGACTAGTTTCGTAATTGTACGTCCGTGTCTTTTATCATCTTGAATATTTAAGAGCAACGATGGATCATTACACAATAGCTGATATATCTGTTTCAAAGGAGAATATGTGTGAGATAGTTAAGTTTATGAATATTTAAGAGCAAAGCTCAATCATCACACATTAGTTGATATATTGAGTTCAAGGAATACCAACCATTATTTCGCTGAGTGAGTGCTTATCAACTTGGTGCTCATCAACTTGGTGCTTATCAACTTGGTGCCACAGTGCTGACACACAACTATTTAACTTGCAAAATTTTCTGCACAAATTATCCTAATAACAGAATATAAACCAAACTTTAGAAAACAAACCAAACTTCAATTGGATGCTTGTCATTATCAGGAAAGAGAGGAAATAGAGAGGAAATAGATTACCTGCAAGTTAGTTAACTTGAGCCAAACAATTAAGTCATGCTTTTTACAGCGTAGCTCTCCACTTTCAAGTAAAGCTGATTTCGTTCTTCTCAATATATAAGGGGAAATTCTTTGGCGGCAGCGCTGTAGCGACAAGACCACAAGATCATGACTAAAATATGGAATAAAAAGGAAACGTGCAAGTGCAAGAACTCATTGCAAACAAGCTTACTGCAAGTGCTTGGAGGCACATCTGCTTTTGTTTTTCACTAGAGTTTTCATATTGGCCCAACTCCACTGGATATATATAATTCTTCTGGAAAGAACGCTTATCATCTAAAACATCCTTTTTAATGAAGTCCATTAAAGAAAATATATCCTAGAAAGCAAATAGTAAGCAAACGTTAACTGAGGAGAAGCAGAAAGAGGAAATGCATAGGAGGGAGGGCATGCATAGGAGGGAAGGCATGCAGTACCTTTAAGCTTTTTGTTATTGGAGTTCCTGTCAACAATACTTTCTTACGGCACTTAATTTTCTTTACTAACTTTGTGGTGGCTGCACCAAAATTTTTGATTTTATGAGCTTCATCTAGAACAAGATAATCCCAAAAATTATTGGGAAATCCAACAATCTTTTCATAATTGTTACAATACATTGTGTAAGAGATTAGTAAAAGTCCTCCTTCCTAGAAAAAAATGAGATATTAAAGTCAGTACCAGATAAAGGCATAACAATCATTTTGAATTAAAATGAAAATAAAACCCAGAGGCGAACCTCCTCAACAATCTGAAGACACGTTTCACCACAAGCATTGAAGTTATGGACCCATCGTGTCAGTCCTGACTGTTCAAGTTCATCAATCCATGAATCTAATACACTTAGTGGCACAACAATAATAGCCCTCTGAATAATGCTGGAAAACAATAATCCTGATAAAAAAATTGTTGTCTGAAGGAGAATAAAAAATATTAGTATCATGCAATGCATAAGCTATCATTTAGTAAAGTGGTCAACTGGTCAGCACCTGAAGAGTCTTTCCCAACCCCATGTCGTCAGCGACAATGCCACCAGGCATGCTACTGCAGTGCAGCCTCCACATCCACTCTATGCCTTGCTGCTGGTGAAACTTTAAAAGCCGGTACAAATTTCCAGGAAGGGAGAAGGGTGTGTTTTGTTTCCCCCCTCGAGGAGTTAGTGTAAGTATGTCATCATGTGGCTGATGCTGTTGGGGTGATGGTGGTGTCTTAAATGCCTTAGGTGTATGTTCATTAGAGCTGCGCCACCATTGGGAAAAAAAAATGGTATAAGGTGCGAGGTTTACAACTTAGGCAATATCGCTATATCTTTAATGATATTATTTAACAAAGAGCAGCTGTCTGAGTTCAAGTTGCGCCATGCATTGTGCAATTATCTTCCCATATCATTCACATCTTGTAAAACAAACTAAACTAATGTAGTGCAGACTTGAAACTAAGCTTCCATAAATGAATAGCTACAGCCATGAACATGCTCAGTACACATCTATGGCAATGTTTTATAATCGCAATAGATCCCCCCCCCCCCCCCCAAAAAAGAAGAAGAAGAAGAAGAAAGAAGCTAGAGGTTCAATTGGCATAACATTATAGCCCAACTCAGACAAGTATTCACATGGTTGTGGACCGAAACTTGGAAAAGTATACAATCCCTAGATAATTAGCCACGATAAGAAAAGAAAAGACAGGTAGGAACATACTTTCCACAAGTAGGGCTATCAGATTGAGCAATATATTCCTCTGGAGCATCAGATTTAACCAGTGTGAAGGTGCTAGTACGAAAACTCCCATCTCCATTCACCTGATGATTGAGGGATGAGAATTAAAAGAATCAGTAACGAGTTTGAACATAACCTCAGAGACATTGGGATGAATAAAATAACGACAAAGTAGTTAAGCATTCCTGCGGACACTTGTCTTGTTCCTGAAGCAAGGTAGAGAACCAAGGGGATGACCCTTGCTTCACATAGAAAAGAAGATATGCTGCCGAATCCAAAACGCCCGCCTCAGAATATCTGGTTATCTGCATAGACAGCTGAAAGGTCATAACCATGACACTAATGATACTCACAGCTCTCCTGCATATTCAAGAAAAAAAACTATACAACTAAACAACAAGAAAACAATCAAACACAAAAAAGATTCACTTGCCTTATCATCATCAAATTGGTACCAACGGTCAACACATGATCGGATATAACAAACATAGTGACCGCCTTGACGAGTGCCATGGTGTACTACAACTCCATATAGATCATACTTCACTGGCATCTGCGAGAAAACAGCTAATACATGACCCAAATGGTTGGGGCTTGGGAGTAAAATCAGATTACAAAAAACTAAACTGGAACTCACATCCTCTTATGAGCTCATGAAAGTGTTTATATCCAGCTCTAAGGGGTATTTGACCTTGTCCCCAATCTTATTGCCAGAATTAGTGAACCGCTTGAGATGGATTACAAGAACTTAAGGCACATGCTCTATCTGGAAGCGTTTTTCCATATTCATAGATTTGCATCCATCACACATGAAGTTTTCAATGAACTCAACTTTTGTAAAAGAGTGCAGCACGTCCATGAGACTCCCAAACATGTTAATTTCCAGGCTAAGATGAAGAAAAGGCTCAGGTTTATCTGAGGAACAGTTGCACTCTTTGCAACGCAGCTGAGCAAAAAACAAAAAGAGGAAATAAGTAACATTGAGGCATTAGAGATCACGGGATCCAAGAGGCAAAAAATAAGTTCACAAGTCTTTACTTGGCTTTTTAGGCAGCCTCCAAATATTTTTTTGCCAATGCCCTCTTCTTCAGTTGAACTGGCCTCGTCCAATTTTGTAAGCAAGTGGCAGAAGAAATCATGTGCATCTTGGTGTACTCCAACCTCAACTTTTGGCAAGATTGCTAGAGACAACATGTGATAGTTAAAACCACATCTACTTAATAAATGAGTTACATACTTCAGCCAAAGCAACTAGAGATGCAAGGTAAAAGTAGAGACTGAAAGTTTAGAACATACATTTCAGTTGATTTACAAAATTCTGAGGATAGAATACGCTCCCAGAAAGCCTCATAGAATCATTAACAAGCTCTTTTAGGGAGCACAAACCGCAAAGTCCTATAGAAGCACCTACGGAAACCCAAACAAAATCACAAAACAGGTAAGAATGGATAGAAAAGATGGTGCAGAACAATGTCATACTGATGGAACTAGATTCCTTACAAGGACATGGATGTGGGTGATGAGCTTCCCGAAGCTTTAATACAAGAGGAACGGTGTGAACCATACATTGGAGGACACAATTAAGAAAACATGTCCATTGTTGAGGATTGGTTAGTGCAGCACCCTGTGCAAGCAACAAAAATCAGTTTAGAAATTAAAACTTCATTTCAAGAAGCAGAACTGGGTTACACTTAAAACTGCAGCATAAGTCTAGCTTACCACAGGGTAATCTGGTTCTGGAGAGGACCAATGACTCACACATCTAGTATGACCAGAAGCCTAGACGAAGAACAAGTCGAAGGTGTCAGAACCAAAGTGACTTGAAGAGCACAACAACAAAAAAACAAGCATGAAAGTGCAACATAAGTCCAGGTTACCACATTGTATCTTTTCTTTCCGTGGTTTGGTTCAGGAGAGGGCCAACAGCTCCAAGGCTCGGTATCACTGTAACCCTATGGCTAAATGGCAATGGTCTAAAAAATGGGCCAAACCTGAACCAGGCCTTTTGTGTATGCACGTAAACCACGCACCACCTCACCAAGATAATCACCCTCGTAAACTCAAATACAATCAAACCAGCCGCAATAAGTTCAGTGGCAAACTATGGAACCAGAACATGTATATTAGGATTCACTAAACACTTGAAGGTAACACCAACAAACAATGGCTAGCTTCATTTTCCTTCACCCCAGTGACCTCAGCATGAGGAACCAAATAATCAGGCAAATGCTGCATGTAAGTAATTATCTAATCCATGGGGTAACTCAAATCTCTAGATGATTCCAAAAACTAACCAGACTCATCTCCTGCATCCACGACTAAGGGCGCAGGACAACAGAACCGATACCAAGCAAAGGTATGGTGTGACCTAGCAAGGCGCGCACTACACAGCAAAATAGCCTGAGACCTAGAAAATCAACGCATGCCAACACGTTCGAGGACTAGACTAAGGCGTTGGGGGAGCAGAGCGCGGGAGTCACTACCTTCTGCGCCGGCGGCGGAGGAGGAGGAACGGCCGGCACTGGCTCGGCGGCGTCATCCGCGGCCGTGGGCGGCGGCGCGCCGACGGCGTCCGCGACAACCGGCGGCGGCGCGACGAAGGCCTCCACTACCGCACCCGCGGCCGCGGCAATCGGCGGCGGCTCCATCGGCATTTGAGCGAGGACGGCAGGCCCGGCGGCGTCCGCGGCGGCCATCGTTTTGGGATTTGGGGGCTTGCGAGCGCGAGGGTTTAGACGAGATGAAGGGATTGGAGCGGTGGCGGGCGTGCTTTGCTTACTACGCTGGACGCGGTGACGCTGTATGGTACGAACCGCCCGGGCGGCTGGATGGTTCGTGGATCGAGTCCACCTTTCCACCTTCGGAAAAGGGGTGGAAGCGGCGGGGCATGCGTGAGTTTTTTTTGGATTCATCACTAGAAAAATTCCGCTAAAAGCAGGTTAAATTTTGGCTTGTGCTTGGGCGTCTGACGAGATTGATGTCATCAGCTGTGGGGTGTTTCTAGAACACGTGACATATACACACGGACAGTTTGGGTCAAGCATACGCAAAAGGCTTTAATTTTCCATTAAGACAGAGAACGACACGGCAGCTGTATTAAGTGATTTAATTAATAACGAGAAATTGGTGGGCTAGTATGTTGTCTCGACCGAAAAATACTTTTGTGCGCATGGGTCGTTGCACAGGACAGTGCAGGACGTTTGCATGAATAGTTTGTGTCTTAAGCTTCGTACAGTATTGTAAGACTTTGTACAACGTTACCGCTAAACGTCTCTGGACCGTTACATTAGCGTTAAATCCTCTGCAATGGCATCCCCTATCCCCTCCGCTACTTTCAAGGCACGCCGCCCACTTCCCCAAATTTCAGGGAGGCCAAATCCCCAAGCGGTGCTGGGCGGCCTCGCCGTGCCACTCTAGCCAGGGCCCGCCGGCACCGCCCGACGCGCCCGCCCCCTCCGTCAGCACCTCTCGCCGCGCCTCCTGCCGCGCCCGCGCCCGGCAGCGACGCAGCACCACCACGACGGTGTCCGTGGAGAGCACCGGATGGACCCAATCGCCTCCAAAGTGAGTAGTTGTCCTTCTTACTGCAAATCATCAGCTCGTGTAGATGTTTTTTCTCAATTTGTTGATGCTTGTTTAGTGGAAAACTGACGAGGGTGTTGGATGGCTCAGTGTAATTGTGAAAGTCCATATAATGAAAATGCTGAGATTTCCATTATTTGACAAAGATTGTTCCATTTTAGTGTTGGAGTCTATGTTTGACAAAGATTTTTCCATTTTAGTGTTGGAAAATTTTCTGTGCAAACCATTGTCTTGGCATTAGAAACACTATCATTTCTATTAATCTGGATTGCCCCATGAGTGAGTCTTTTCCCCTCTCTAGTACTCATTAAGTGATTTCTTAATGTGGCCACCCATCCGGTTCTGTAGTCTGTAGAAGGAGAGTATTTCTAAACAGTTTGTATTAAGCAGGATTCGATTCTATCTAGATGGAAATTCCTCATTGAGTTTATTCTTGTGATGCAAAACTGCTCTGCTGCTATCAGTTTGTATTATGCAGTTTCTTGCCTAAAACTGCTATCAGTTTGTATTCTACAATTCCCATCCATAATGTGGTTACTAGATTTAGTGATGACAAACTGTGTACCACTGAATCCAAGCCAATGATACTGTACCATATAGATTAGTTAACTGCAACAAGAGTAGACTAATATCATCATCTCCCAGATCTTGATGGAATATGGTACACCACTTCAGTATATGTGCTTTCACCTTCAAAGCAAACTAATCTATTCTTTGAGAACATTTGAACTTTAGCATATCTGTAAAATATGGTTCTATTTGCTACAAAATTGTATGCTTCAATTCATTACGGAACAGTTCACTTACTATTGTTGATTCGACTTTGGTTTATTGTTCTGTCACTTAGTTAATTTGTTCATCTTGCTCTTTCTTTACTATATATGTTGACTGCATTTTTCTTTGGAATAATGTAGGATGGATGATTATCTTATCGATCTCAACGATGCAGCAGAGGGTGTTGGTTGTGGAGGAGTTTCTGAATCTTCTATGAGCGGTTACTGATGTATTCATGCAGCTGTATTTATGTTAAGAATTTTGCCATTTTGATGGTTACTGATGGTGTACAAAATTACTGATGTTGAGTTGGACAAAACTGTATTCATGCAGTTTGGGGTCAAACATCAATATATCATCTTTGAGATTTTTTTTACTTCAGTGGAGGTGTTTGTTTCATATGTGCACCACTTGTCTAGTGAACATGCTTTTGATTTCCCACACTCTACATGCCAGTGCTCATTTTTGTACATTATGTAAAGAAGTGGGAATTTCCCTCTATGATATCAGTGGGCTCTGTACACGTTGCTTTCTTGACAAGGTAATATTGTTGCTTTCATCTTCTGGTGGTCCACTGTTGGTACCCATTTTCTGTATCTTGGATCCTAATTGGATCATAGGCTGCATCAATCTCAGAAGTTGCTTCACTGAGCACCAGAAATTTCTGCAGTTTGCTCACTATTCAAAGAGAAAACACTTAATATTTTGACATGGTAATAAGTTTGAGCACCAGAAATTTCGGTAGTTTGTATCACCAATTTCTGCAGTTTGCCCAGTTCCTTCCTTCCCATAAGAGGAGGTTTCATCTTTAACAGAATTTCCTATTGGAGATTTCGAACCACCTGTCACAGCACTCAGTGCCAATACATTGTGTACAGTGCTGCCACCTAGAGTGGATATTTGTCTTCATGAAATTTCCATTTGCAGCCAACTTTTGGTGATTCCTGCAAAGAAACTTGTGCTGGTGGTGCAGCCTTTGATGCAACAAATAACAACATAACTTAACATCTGTCAAAAATTTCTCAAAAATTATTTCTCAAAAGTTGTCAAAACAACAGAACTTAACATAATTGAGCTAATTATCCAGCATCTAGTTTGAGAATAGTTTAATAGAACTTAACATCTGACAGCAGGCCACCAATATGTATAATTTATTTCTCAAAAATTGTCAAAACAACACCGAGATACAGATAGCATGAACCAAGTACAACACTCCCTTTCAGTACATTGCATAATTGAGCTTATTAACACAGCACAACACTCCCTTTCAATTCATTGCATAATTGAGCTTATTAACACATTACAACCATGGGTCCCAAAAGAAAAACATTATAACCATGAACCAAGTATGGAGCGGTGGAAGGAGCTCTCATGATCCATGGCTGACACCATAGTTTGGCTTATTCTCGAGAAACTCATAACAAAGAAGGGTACAATCTTTGTCCTCCATAGCCGCAGAGATCTGATCAGTAGAAACATAACAAATTCAGTTGGGCAGAATATATATGTTGATCTGGAGCAAACTACTTGTTTGAATCGGTAAACCATTGCAATTTGCTCAATTTCAGAAGAAATTCAGAAGTATGACAGTTTGGTTTCACCTAACTCTCATGGAAACATAGGATGCCACATGTACCGGAGGCAGTAGCTGACGCATCAATCTATCAATCAATCTACATCAACCATCTAAACGATGTGATCCAGGGCAATGAGTTTTTCCATTACAGGTTCGTGTTACCACTGTCTTATATTATGTAATTGAAGCAACCTATCATACTGCCAAAACACTTGGCACACATGCAAAACCTTTGTCACGTATTGTTGAAACAGGTTTATTTCCATTGTTTGGTGTTGAGAGAGCTTGATATTGGCCTACTACAGTCTACAAAGTTTATCTGACAGTAGTTCAATCTTTGCTTATTTTATTCAGTTGCATCAGTCATGTATGTATGAAGTTTATCAATGGGTTGTTGCAAGTTCATCAAAGGTAATTCAGGATTGTCCTAGGTTTCAACTGGACAATTATATATGACTGCAGTTCTTACATCGTGATAAATTTCCAGAACATGTGAATTCTTTTTAAAGATTTGAATTTTTTGTTACTACAAAGTTTTATAATTCCTACTCAGGATACCTCACAAAAAAAGTCTTCACACTCCCTGCAATTTTTTTTAGGAAATGATAATATACGACTGTATGAGGAAATGATAATTTATTTGCAGTATTTTTCTAGTTACAACATGTCAATATGCTAAGATTGAAGTTTGGCGACAGTGTAACCGCACCTTGCGATACGAGAGAAGTACAAACTGAAGTTGTCATTGGGCGAGCAGTATATGGGCGCGGCGTAGCGCGCCTGCCATCCTAGTACTCTAATAGAACCAGTGCTTACTCGATCGCCTCATGTTTATGCATTTTTTTTATCGGAGAAGCATATATTTGAAGAATTATATATTCTTATGCATATATTTTCTTTCAAGATAATGTCCCCGTATCAAGCTCCCTGCTTCCTTCCAAGATATTCGTTTGACTTTTTTTGGCCTCATAATATTTTTTTTCTTACATTTACAGCACCATTATGTGTACAGATTACTTTTTAATCTGCATTTAGTTTCCTACTGCAAGCTGAAAGGGCAAGCAAGTTCGAAAGGAAAGGACCATGTAATCTGAACGACTTTTCTGAACTGAAGAAGCTGTCCTCTCCCTCCTGCTTGCTTTCCTCTTCCTAGATCTATTATCCTAACAAACTCATACCAGTATAATAATCCACGCATGGATGGTTAATCTGCTAGTGTGTCAGTATTGCCACTGCCTTCCTGAGTGATGCCTTGCATGATGACGATGTTCATGTTGTTTATACAGGTTTCATTTGAGATTGCAGCTAGGTTGATGTTTGCAAAAAGGAGCTCAAGAGCCAAGATGGCTTTGCTGATGAGGATTGCTAATTTATCAGTAGTGGAGGAGACTGGCTTTGTTTATTAGTTAAGTTATTCTAGTTTATCATTCTTGTAGGTTGGTGTCTCTGATTTTTTGGAATTTTCTTAAACATAGAAGCGACTTGGACTGTAAACGTACTCATTTGGTTAATACTGTGCTGCATATTGAGATTATATTCGGAGCCGTGCACTTGTCCTACTTTGCTGGCGAAACTAGTGTTGCCTGCGCGTTGCGTCCATGCACGCGCCGACGCGAGGAGCTCAGCTCCTCCTGTGGGCATGCGGGCTGCCGCATGAGCCCGCAACAGCACGCAGCGTCCTACGGGCTGCCACATAAGCCCACATAAACCATGGCGGGCCATGCGGACGAGTAGTAGGCCACCCGCTGCCGCCCCACTTGCATCCTTAAAGATGTGCATTCTGCATTACCAAACGCCAGCCTTTTCTTAAGTGCTAATCCTGTGATGCATAATAAAGTTGAGGTAGACATCTATCAAGAAAACATCTAGTGATTTATTTAAATGTAAATACTCGCTGCACCTTCAGCAATAAATCACCAAATGCATCAACATAGTTTACAACAACGGATCACAAAAATCACCGGCCTCAATAGAAAACTTCAAATTTGGCCTGATCATTGAACACACCAATATTTTGCAAGTCGATACCAATGATTGTGTTAATATTTTGCACGTTCTGGTACTACATTATCTAGGCAAAAACATGTTTATTTTCATTCACTGAACAAATCACTGAAACCGAAATAAAATTAATAACGGTCGCTTGAAATTGGCCTCTCGGTAACTGAGGCCTATTCTTTGACGAGAGGAACCAGCCATTTTATCCCCCTTCTCACATGCACCTTTCCAAGAAAGATAAGACAAACAAAATAGTTGAACCAAAGAACATATCCAACATAATGAATTTTTTCACATGTAAACATAATCTGCAACATGGACAATCAGGAACAAACTGGATCCGTGCCACAGCCAAAGTACTACAAGCACTGAAACATCTCCATGAATATTTCGTCAATAAATGGAGTCTTCAGGCGTCTTCCATTGAACCTTTCATCATACTTCTACTTTTCAATGCAAAGTTTCATTGCAGTGCAGTTACTATGCCTAAACTTGTCTCACATCAAAGCAAAAAAGCAAACTGATGTGTCATTTCTTCATGAAACTCCCATTGAGATTAGCCCCTTGAGATGGTCATCCACTGAAAGTCCCTCTAGGGACTAAGAAGACATAAACATTATAAGGCCCGTGAACTCGCCTTAGTCGTAACTGGAACAAGGCTTTCTGTGTAAGAAATAAGATCGAAAAAGGACACATTTTCCCATGCATGTCCCAAGGTGTCTCCACTGGGCCCAAGGTACCTTATGTCATCCATATCAAATATTTCACCTTCTTCTACCGTGTGAGCTTTTAAATTATAACCGAGGACACAATTACCTCCCCGCAAAAGAATTCCACCGCTGCCAAGTGAGGTCATTGGATAGCAATGCTCTTCAACATTTATTACATAACGGCAAGTCCATTCTGGATCCACCACATGTCTCGTCGTGCATACCAATATTCGTTGCACAAGCTTGGAAAAGAAACTAGCACAAAGCTCCCCGTCAAGCACATTAACAAAAATACTTTCATCTTCAACTGTAGGAGGGTACATGTTGGGGAGCAGTGGAGTGATACCAAATGTTTCGTCTAGAAGGCTGAAACGCAGTAAACCTCGTGGGGGGTGTTGCTGATTGTTCTTATTGATAAAATAGAATAAATATCCGTTGAAGTGCGTGGCAGTCTGTGAGTTCAAGATAGGGTAGGGTGGATCAACCAAAGTTTCCCTCCAATGCCCATGTTCACCATTAATGGTGAACACTTCCATTCCCATTGTAATAATCTGCTTGGGATCATAATCCCGGCAACGATAGAAAGAGCGTGCAACCTTATATTTGCCCGTGGAAGTATCAAGACCCAAGCCAGCAGCAAGGCATTTGTGACGCCGTGACAGGTTGCGCTGGCTCTCTGGCAGTGCAAGGGCATCCTTTGTGGCTGGGTTGAAGACATAGACCTTGGTGTTGGTGGGGAACAGTATTAAGCCATCACAGTGTGCCATTGGGGACACTGCCTGAAACTCACCAACAGAGAAGTTTCTCCCATAGAGTAGTGTTGCAGTACTCCTCATGTCTTTTTGTAAACACCACTGGTAGATGTTGGTCGAAAAAGCCTTGGCACGACCTGGTTCCATAAGAAACTGGGGGGTGATGAGGAAGGATGGTGGGTTCTGGTGCTGTTTCTGTTTTGAGCACTGGAGATGCGCAATGACAAAAGAAGGATCAGAGATGATGGCAAGCCAGGCCTTGCTGACGGTTCTAAATCTCGCCAGGGATTCCACAGGCAGCCAGAGTAAGATCTCCCACAGAATCTCATCCAGCAAATCGAAAGTCTGCTGCTGCACCCTCTTCCCCTTCCTCTTGCATATCTCAGAGTTGCCCTTCCTCTTATTTATCTTCAAGTCCATGGCACCAAGAACATGCAACAAATTAAAACAAATTACTTGATTGGAGAGTGGTAGTAATATGTATAATATGCAATGCACGGCGTATTGGCTGCGCTGACTTATATATGCGTGCTCGATGGGTGTACCTAGATGAATTCGGACACGGCCTCAGGAATCGATAGTTATCCTTCGCGGACACGGTCTTCGTCTTAATTGGGAAATTTGTGAGGAAAGAAAGAAAGAAAGGAGCCCATGAGATCTGAAAGCTCAAAGCGATTCAGATCCGTAAACAAAATGCTTCTAGGAGAGAAATATATATAGGAAAAATAGAAGAAATATGTAGGTGCTATAGTGTATTGAGGATCGGGGACAGTATTAAAAAAATTACATGACGATATGCTCGGAGAAACTTACATCAGTCAGATCGCCGCTGGCCCCCGTGGTGCACCGTTTAATACCCTCTCCACCTGTCGCCGAGATGCAGTCGCGACGCCTGTAACGACCCGGGTTTCCGTTTTAAGAAAACCTGACTCCCTGTACCATTGTGATACTCCCTGGATCAAGTAGATATCACGTACAGAACTCATCACAGCGAATATCACATCCATACCACGAATAGAGTACAAATATCTTAATTATTACATCATTCTCATGATAATACGTCTGATACAAGCCCTCAGGGCTGATCGTCAAACAAAAGAACATCCAACGCAGCGGAACTAGACGTAGAAGCCTCCATCTTCTTGATCTCCTCCACAGGCAACTTGCACGTCAGGACGAGGCCTCAATCGTACCACCCGTCGTGGTTGAACTCATGCTCATCCTCAGATCCTGCGTACTCAAAGGCTATCCCCAAGGAATGGGATAGGTTCACGTCACCAACTGTATATGCAAGCTTTAAGTGGACTACCATCTAAAGGAATAAAAGTATATCAAGGATAGGCTGTGGGTTTCCTATGCAGCAGCAAATATAAAATAATCATCTCCATATCCATCCATCCCGAACGTCACCACATCGGGCTATTCCGGCACGCCGGACTCCCATCTCCTTCTCCACACTCCTCTAAGTCGATGCGAGAGCTCCCTCCCCTCGCATCTCACCAACTACGACCGGATCCTGAAAGGAAAGGGAGCAACTTCCCTTCTCCCCGTCCGTAGTTGCGAACCTTAATCACTCTCAAATCTGGCTAGAAGAGGGGGAAGGTAGAATATCCCAAAATATGAGAGGTAACAGGGAAAGTGGGCAATGTCCATACCGAGGACGCGGCTATACGTATAGGTTTTAGACTCTCGAGAGCTTGTACAACTGGACCCACTCGGGCTGCGAGATGGTGGCCGCCATCTCGAGACGCAACCCACAGCACAGACCCTAACCGCGACGATGCCCGCCTGCTCTTCCGGTCTCGGTCCATCGGCTCGCAATCCAATGCTTCGGAAGCTGTGTCGAACTCTCCCACGTAGGGCCAGACGGGGCCATAGTCCTTCGGGGAGACGGTCTCTCCCGTTCCCGTACACCATCCACCTGATCTTCTCGCAATCCGGGCATCGCGCTAGCTAGGAAGGCTGGAACCCGTTCATATGGGTAAGCGGTAAGTACGTGGGGCCCAAATAAAGTTACCCCACTCGGTTTCAGACCGGGGTGAGCGTCATCGTCCTAAAGGCGTATCCTCCGAAGAAGAACGCAAGTCGTAGTACCCATCATAGGTACCACCGCCAACTCCTATGCTCCTATCCATCCGTGTACCCGCCACAAGTACAGTGTGGGACCCCCTCGAGAGCAGGGGTCTCCCGGCACCTCGGTTATAGACCGAGTTGTTATAATATGCTCACCCCCGCCAAGTTTCCCAAAATCACCATTCACCTGCCGGTTTTATCCCCACACACGCCAAGAATCCTAATCCACCATATCCCATACACATGCAAGCAGCATAGCATTCATATATCATAGTGTATTAGGTAGCAAGGAATTCACGGAATAAATTATGGCTATGCAAGGCTCAAGCATCATCCATTGTAATAAGTAAAGCGCTAGCACATCTAATTGCAATGTCTAATAGGCATTCAAAGGATGGGCTGGGCGTGAACCTGTAGGCTGGATCTCTTCCTCCACAAAGTCTTCTGGGTAGAACTCCTCTCCGGTCAGCTCCTGGCCGTCGGTGGATCCTATTTACGTAATTAAAGTAAATACCGGGACCTAATAGTAAATAACTCCAATAAAACCAGCTCAAGAAAGATCCAAATGAACTTATACTTCACACCAACGGCTAGATCATATTTTTAGAAAAATATAGAAATTGGTTTCATATTTTTCTGAGTTAAAATGAATTAGTTATGAATTTTCTAAGTTTAAATCCTTTTCTGGATTTTAAAATAATTACGAATAAGAAAAGAAAAAGGGCCAGGGGCCTATTTGTAAATAGTCAGGGACCTATTTGTAATTTTTGAAAAGTTCAGGGGTGTTTTTATAAAAAGTCCAGGGTCGGCCGAAATGCTGACAGGTGGGTCCCGTGGTGACGTCAGCAGTGGGCCCTGATGACGTCATCACGAGGGCTTAGGTGCTAAAACTAAAAAGGCCAGGGGGCTTAGGGAAAAAGTAGCAACTCAGGGACTAGATTGTAAAGGTTTCGAAACATCAGGGGCTAAAGTGCAAGATGCCAGGGGCTTCTTTGGAAAAAGGACAGTTCCCGCCGTGGTGGACGTGGTCCATGGTGAGCCGTCTCACTGGTTCACGTGGACCGCGTCCACCGGATCGTCCTGCGGCGCGGGCGGATCTGGTGCGGCGGATCCCGTGCGGCCTTGCGTGCGGCTCCACAGGAGCGCGACGCGTGGCGGCGACGGGGGCACGCCCACGAGGTGCTCGACGCGCGGTCGGCAGCGGAGCGCACGCGCGCGGCGGCGGTGGCACGCCGGCGGTGGCTCACCCTCGACCAATCCCGGCGACAAGGGTCGGGATCGGCGCCAAATGGCCTTGCACACGCGTTCATGGGGGAACTAGTCTAGGGTTTGGCTCCTAGGGTCATCTATGGCGAGGGCAAGACAGAGGGTTTGGCGCTCGGCGAGCGCTCGACGGAATGCCCGAAAGGGGTGTTCCGCGGGCGGCCGGCGGCTAGGGCTCGACGTCGCGGGGTTCCTGCACAAGAAGACCCCTGGCTCGAAGGCCAGGGCACAGGCAGTGGAAAAGGGCCGAGCTTGGGTGGTTTCACCTATCTACGGTGGGCTCCTCGGCGTCGTGCGCCGGACAGCAGGAAGAAAGGGGGAGAGTGGCGGCGACGGCTCACCTGGGGGTCAAGGCTAGGGCTTGGAGCGGTTGAAGGCGCCGGCGTGATGTAGAGGAGGAAGAGCAGCGACAGGGATCGAGTCTTGGGGCGCTCCACTTCTTGCTCCGGGTGATCGACGCGGCGGCGGCGTTCCGGCGGCGGCGCGACCTTGGCGGCTCCAATCCGGCTTTTCCTCCCCGCGCTGGCCTTCCTTTTCTCTTCCTTCTCTTCCTTCCCTTCTTCTCCTCGTGCGGCGGCGGCTAGGGTAGGAAGGGCAAAGCCCGGAGCGGGTGGAAGGGGATGAGGGGCGGCGCTCCTCTGTCTTATAGTGGCGGCGAGATGGAGAGGAGGGCTAGGGTTGCGCGCGGGTGCGTGCGGGGGTGGTTCGCGAAGCGGGACACGCGGCGCAGTGCGAGGGGCTGGAAGCTTGGGTAGTGCGCGGCGGCGTCCTTGTCTCGACGTGCGGGCCAGGGGCGCGGGCGCGGCGAGAAGAGGGGCGCGCGCGCGAGACCATCTCGGCGCTCCCTGATCTAGGGTTGCGGGCGTGAGGTGGAGCGGGGTGCGCTGTGGTGTGCGGGCGCGTGCGAGAAGTTCTCGCGGGGCCGCGTCGCGAGATGGCGCGACGGCGCCAGCGGGGCGCGGTGGTGGTGGTGGCGAGAGAGAGGAAGGGGAAAGCTGACAGGTGGGCTCCACCTGTCGGCGGGTGAGAGAGAGGGCGCGCGGGCGGAGAAGGTTGGGCCGCGGGGTGTTGGGCCGCGACGCGGGCTGAGGAAAGGAAAGAGGGAAAGGGGGCCGCGGTTTAGATTGGACCGGGCTGAGAGTAGGAGGGTGGCTTCTAGACTTAGTTAGCGGGCTGGTTAGAGAAGTTAGGGCCCAAGTTGTTTTTAGTTTTAAACTTTTCTTTTTGATTTGGATTTGAATCATTTCAAATCCAAATCTCAGTCAATTAAATCCAATAAATTCCAAATAAAATCCAAATGTTCACACTAGCATTTAAACACCTTAACAATGATATTTTATATATTTCTTTTTGCCTAAGAATTTTAGGAGAGATTCAGAGAAGACAACCTTATATTTTTCCTAGCTAGTATCATGTCCACGAAAATTTTTAAAATCCACATTTTTATTAACTTAAACATTCCAGAAAAATCTGGGATGTTACAATCTCCCCTCCTCACTAGAATCTCGTCCCCGAGATTAAGGTCGTACCTGGGTCTCGAAGAGGTGTGGGTATTTCTCTCTAAGGTCTGCCTCCTTCTCCCATGTGGCTTCCCGTTCCGTGTGGTTACTCCATAGCACCTTGCAGTATGGAATCGAGCTTCTCCGGGTCTGCTTCTCGCCTCTTTCTAAGATCTTCACGGGGTACTCCAAGTACTCAAGGGTATCTTGCAGGTCGAGGGCTTCGACTGGCACTGTCTCTTCTGGTACTCGCAGGCATTTCTTGAGCTGTGATACGTGGAACACGGGGTGCACTCCTGCAAGCTCCTCTGGTAGTTCTAGACGGTAGGCTACCTTCCCGATTCTTTCGGTGATGAGGAAAGGTCCTACAAACCTCGGGGCTAACTTGCCCTTCACGTGAAACCTCTTGGTTCCGCAGTAACGGGGAGACCTTAAGGTAAACATACTCCCCCACCTCAAAGGTCAACTCACGTCTTCTCTTGTCGGCGTAGCTCTTCTGTCTGCTCTGGGCTACCTTCAAATTCTCCCGAACCTTGGCCACATTCTCTTCTGCTTCTTCAATGGATGCGGGTCCAAAGAAGGGTCGCTCTCCGACCTCTGACCACATGAGCGGGGTCCTGCACTTCCTTCCGTAGAGTGCCTCGAATGGTGACATCTGAAGACTTGCCTGGTAGCTGTTGTTGTACGAGAACTCTGCATATGCTAGGCTTTTCTCCCAGTCCTTGCCGTAACTCAAGACACATGCTCGGAGTAGATCCTCTAGTATCTGGTTCACTCTCTCAGTCTGGCCGTCAGTCTGCGGATGGAAAGCTGAACTGTACACTAATTTGGTGCCCATAGACTTGTGCAATTTTCGCCAAAACTTGGCGGTAAACTGGGGTCCTCTGTCTGACACTATTGTCTTGGGTGCCCCGTGTAGCTTGAGAACGTGCTCAACATAGAGGTCTGCCAAGATGCTCACTGAATGGGTGGTCTTTACCGGAATGAAGTGCGCTACCTTGGTGAGTCTGTCTACTATCACCCAAATCGAATCATTTCCCTTTTGTGTGCGGGGCAGGCCATTTATGAAATCCATGCTAATATCTTCCCACTTCCACTCTGGCACTTCTAGAGGGTGTAGTAGTCCTGCGGGCCGTTGATGCTCGGCCTTGATCCTGCGGCAAGTGTCACATCGGGCTACATACTCTGCGATGTCTATCTTCATGTTCTGCCACCAGAAGCGATCCTTCAGGTCTTGGTACATCTTAGTACAACCGGGATGAATCGAGTACTTGGAATCATGGGCCTCGCTTAGAATGGTTCGGCGGAGTTCCTCATCCCGTGGTACGCATATGCGATCCTTCAGCCATACCGTGCCTTGCTCATCTATCCGGTAATCTTCGGCTTTGCCCTTGGCCATACGCTGTATCAGTCCCTTGATCTCTGGGCAATCTTTCTGTGCTGCGCGAATCTGTTCCTCTAGGGTGTACTTCACATGCAGCTCGCTGATCTTTTCTAATTCTGAGTCTGCGGCCTTCTCCTTCTCAATCATAACCCCGCAATAGCTCTTGCGGCTAAGTGCATCGGCGACTACATTGGCCTTGCCGGATGATACTGAATGTTCAGATCGTAGTCCTTAATCAACTCTAGCCATCTTCTCTGCCTCATGTTCAGCTCAGACTGCGTGAAGAAGTACTTCAAGCTCTTATGATCGGTGAAGATGTCACACTTATTGCCAATCAGATAATGTCTCCAAATCTTCAGGGCATGTACGACTGCTGCAAGCTCTAGGTCGTGAGTAGGGTAGTTTTCCTCATGCTTCCGCAACTGGCGGGAGGCATAGGCAACAACTTTCCCATCCTGCATAAGCACACATCCGAGTCCTTGCCTTGATGCATCACAGTAAACTACAAAGTCTCGTCTGATATCCGGCAGGGTCAACACGGGAGTGGTGGTAAGCTTGGTCTTCAATTCTTGAAAGCTCTCTTCGCACTTCTCTGACCAAACAAATGGCACATTGTTCTTAAGCAACTCGGTCATAGGCTTGGCAATCTTCGAGAAGTTCTCTATGAACCGACGGTAGTATCCAGCTAATCCGAGAAAACTCCTGATCTCTGTCACGTTTCTGGGCTGCTTCCATTCAGTCACGGCCTCGATCTTTTCTGGGTCAACTGCTACACCTTCTGCTGTCAGCACATGGCCTAGGAAGGCAACTTTCTCCAACCAGAACTCGCACTTGCTAAACTTCGCGTAGAGCTGATGCTGCCTCAACCTTTCGAGCACAATCCTGAGGTGCTCCTCGTGCTCTTCGGCAGTCTCTGAGTAGATCAAAATGTCATCGATGAACACCACAACGAACTTGTCCAACTCTTCCATAAACACCTTGTTCATCATGTTCATGAAGTATGCCGGCGCATTAGTCAACCCGAAAGACACAACCAGAAACTCAAACAGCCCGTAACGGGTGGAGAAGGCGGTCTTGGGTATATCCTCTGGCCGAATCTTCATCTGGTGGTAACCGGATCTGAGGTCAATCTTGCTAAAGTACTTGGCTCTCCTTAGCTAATCCAGAAGGTCATCAATTCTAGGCAATGGGTATCTGTTCTTGATTGTTACCGCATTTAACAAACGGTAGTCTATGCACAGGCGAAGTGTACCATCCTTCTTCCTGACAAACAACACGGGTGATCCCCATGGTGATGCACTCGGTCGAATAAACTTACGGTTCAACAGATCTCTCAGCTGCTTCTTCAATTCCTCCAATTCCTGCACGGACATCCGATAGGGTCTCTTGGATATGGGGGCAGTGCCTGGGACTAGCTCAATGGCGAACTCAACGTCTCTATCTGGGGGTAAGCCTAGTAACTCCTCAGGAAACACATCCGGGTACTCGCAAACGACTGGCACATCCGCTATAGTCTTCTCACTGAGGCTGTGTAGGTGGGCCGTAGGTGTTTGCTTGGCTGCTGCGGGCTCGATTCTCACTATCTTACCACTAGGGTGTGTCAAGGTCACAAGGCGAGGTGAACAAGAGATGTTTCCCTTGTGTAAGGTCAACCAATCCATGCCTAGGATGATGTCAATGCCGTCTGATGGTAGAACTGTGAGGTCGGCTAGGAATTTATGGCCTCTCATCATGATGCCAACACCTTTGCACATCTTTGTGCACTCTAGGTCTCCTAAGGGTGAAGTGGTGATTATGGGTACGGTTCGGGGAACCATGGGGAGAGATGTATGTGCTACAAACTTGCTAGATATATAAGATCCGGTAGCTCCGGTGTCAAACAGAACCAATGCACGAAATCCATCAACAATAAACTCACCGAGTAAGACGTCGGGTGCTTCCTGTGCTTCAGCTTCAGTCATATGGTTGAGCTTCCCGCGTGCAACACCTGGCTGGCCTGGGGTAGCGGCTGGTCTGCCACCGGGTGTGGCACCGCGAGCTGGTGTCTGGGAGTTCTTCTTCTCTGGGCAGTCGTAGGACTTGTGGCCTGGCTTGCCACAGTTGAAGCAGGTGAACGGGGCACTCGAACTGTTCTGGCGTCCGTAGGATCCACCAGAAGAGGGGTAGCTAGGGTTCCTCCCTCCGGCAAACTGTCCACTGCCTCCTCCAAAGCTGCGGGTTGGCTGGTTCTGACCTGGGCGGTAGCTGCGGTAGGGTTGGCTCTGTCCCTGTCGGTAACTGGTACTCCTCTGCTGGCTGGGCTATCCGTAGCTCGGTCTCTGAGGTGCCCTGTCTCGGGTCAGCTGGTCGAACTTGCGCTTCTTGACTCTCATGCGTCCCTCGTGGTCCAGCCTCTCCTTCTCGACGGCGATGGCGCGGTTCACCATGTGGCGGAGTGTGGGGAAGTCACTCCCAGCCACAATCTGCCTGATCCCATGGTGTAGGCCCCGGTGGAACCAGAACTGCTTCTTCTCTTCAGTGTTAGTGTCCTCGGGAGCATAGCGCATCATCCGGGTGAAGTGACGCTCATACTCCTCCACCTTCATCGTCCCCTGGGTCATCGTGCGGAACTCCTGTGCCTTCTGAACCACAATCTGGCGCGGAATATGCTGATCACGGAAGGCCTTGCAGAAATCATCCCAAGTGATGGCTGCCGGGTTCGGGTGCATCGCGCTGTAACTGTCCCACCACGCTCTGGCTGGTCCCTCAAGCTGATGGATGGCTATGGCAACGCACTCTTCATCACTGTAGTCAGAGAGGTCAAGCTAGGTCTCGATGGTCCTCAACCAGTCATCTGCATCGATCGGGTCTTCTGAAAAGCTGAAGGTAGGGGCCTTGAGACGGATGAACCTCTCGATCTTGCGCGGTAGATCATCAGCGGGTGGTCCTTGGCGGTGTCCTCCTCCCTGAGGGTGTGCGATGACGTTGGCCATCCTCTCCATGACCTGAGTCTGACGGTCCAGAACCTGGGCAAGCGTAGCCACTGGTGGTATGGGCTGTTGCTGTTCCTGCTGCTGCTGGGGTGGCGGTGGTGGCGCACCACGTCCGCGGCCTTGTCCTGCTGGGATCGGGTCAATCTGGATCTCCTCGTCAACGTCCTCATCTTCTCCCTCTGCGTCCTGCTGCGCGTCGTGTCCGAGCGGCGCCGGGTTGGGGTAGACGGCTCCTCCATCTCCTCCTCCGCGGCCACGGCCAACGGCTGGCTCAGGCGCGGGTTCAGGAGCTGGCGGTGCGACGGCACGTCCCCGTCCACGGCCACGGCCACGTCCACGGCCACGAGCGGCGACCGCAACTTCTTCTTGGGCGGCTGCCTCGAATTGTGCTTTCAAACGACCTGACCTGCGGATCGACATCCTGAGAAAAGGTTTAAGAGAGGGCGTTAGCGTGTTTCTATATGGAGTCGTTCTACAAATAAGCCAGAGTCAATACAACCACAAATAATTCTTATATGCATGTATAAGCTTCTAACATTCAAGAAGAAATCACCATGAAAACTCATTCATTAAATTAAGATCCATTCACTCATCCATGCAGTACAAACTCTAGGTGCTACCTCGAGGCTTGACTCACTAGCCTTGGAGGTCTCGCACACACACCCACACGGTACAACGCGAAGAGATCTCAAAAGGGGTGGTTCCTACTACAAGGGTGAACATCTACCATCGCGTACCGGAACAGGCTCACGGCTGACGCGGAATTTACTCTACCTTATTCTAGCTACTCAGCAAACTCAGAACATCCGGGGCTTCTTGTACTCGATGACGGTGTGGTCCTCCCAGGTGTGGATGGCGGTGAAGAGGGGCTTCATCATCGCCTCGGCCTTCTGAGTCTCTGGGGTCTCAACGGTGTAGATACTCTGAAAGGGGACCTTGTGGAGTCTCAACGAGCTGGGTCCAACCTTGAAGTCCTCCTTGCGAATCTGTCGCTGCTTCTCTGGTGGTAGCTGGTCGTTGAGCTCCAGTAGCTCCTCGACCCTGATGGAGTCAGCATCTTTCCACGTCTGAAGCATCTTATTGTTCTTCTCCCTGAGGTAGAGGCAGGTACGAGTGAGTGCGGCGATGTTGTTGGCGTTGCGCTCGCACCTCCGCTCGAACTGAGTGATCCTCAAACCCATTGCACCTGGAGTGGCATTGTTCTTGAGCTCCTCAATCTTCTCGTCAGCTCTCTTCATCTTGTAGTCCATGAGTGCTATGGTGCAGTCCTGCAGCTGCTTGATCCCGTCTAGTCGCTTGATCTCCTTCTCGAGCCTCTGCCTCTCGGTGAAGTCGTCGGCGATCATTTGTTTCAGCTGGTCTGTCTCTGCACGAGCCAGGGTGACTGCCGCGTCCCTGCGGCTCAGCTCCTCCGTCAGGTGCTGTACCTGGGTCTTCATGGCGTCCAACTCTCTCTCCATGTTGAGAACGTGAGAAACTCTGTCAGTGACGGTGGAAACTCTGTTCCGAAGGTTGTTGAGGAAGGCCACGCTTTTCCCTTCTAGCTCTGTCGTGTAGAAGTCGAGGTCGCCGAGGTAGTCTCCGGCTGTGGTGATCGCCGGGTCTTCGACAGCTGCGAACGCGGCTTTGCACCTCGCGTCCTCCGCCTCCTCGTCATCTTCATAGTACTCTCTGGGTAGGAGTCGGAGCTCGGTCCCCTCAACTTGTTCCTTCTCCCGAACAAGCAGTACCTGAGTCAGTCTCCGGGCAACTCCCTCCACCGCAAGCTTCGTCGTCAGTCCGACGCCCTCCATGGTGATCCCTGGGCGGTGGTCGTAGGGGTGAAGGTAGACCTTGGCACGGGCACAGGCGGTGTTGTTGATGTAGCATGCTTGCGCTTCCAGTCCAAGGTGGCTCACCGGAATGCCCAAGCGGGCGGCGATGGTCACTAGCCAGTGGACCATGTCTCCTTGGTCCCGAGGGTCCACATGCGTCTTGTGGATCGCGGCCACCATACCTAGGTCACGTAAAAAGAAAGTGTCAGCGTAGGTGAGTAAGATGTTTTCTCAAAGAGACAGTTTTTATAACATAGCTCAAGGGGTAATATACAAAAACAGATCGTATAGAATCCTATTCTATCGACCATGTCTATGGCATCGTCCTACGGGCAAGTATGGCTCTGATACCAACTATAACGACCCGGGTTTCCGTTTTAAGAAAACCTGACTCCCTGTACCATTGTGATACTCCCTGGATCAAGTAGATATCACGTACAGAACTCATCACAGCGAATATCACATCCATACCACGAATAGAGTACAAATATCTTAATTATTACATCATTCTCATGATAATACGTCTGATACAAGCCCTCAGGGCTGATCGTCAAACAAAAGAACATCCAACGCAGCGGAACTAGACGTAGAAGCCTCCATCTTCTTGATCTCCTCCACAGGCAACTTGCGCGTCAGGACGAGGCCTCAATCGTACCACCCGTCGTGGTTGAACTCATGCTCATCCTCAGATCATGCGTACTCAAAGGCTATCCCCAAGGAATGGGATAGGTTCACGTCACCAACTGTATATGCAAGCTTTAAGTGGACTACCATCTAAAGGAATAAAAGTATATCAAGGATAGGCTGTGGGTTTCCTATGCAGCAGCAAATATAAAATAATCATCTCCATATCCATCCATCCCGAACCTCACCACATCGGGCTATTCCGGCACGCCGGACTCCCATCTCCTTCTCCACACTCCTCTAAGTCGATGCGAGAGCTCCCTCCCCTCGCATCTCACCAACTACGACCGGATCCTGAAAGGAAAGGGAGCAACTTCCCTTCTCCCCGTCCGTAGTTGCGAACCTTAATCACTCTCAAATCTGGCTAGAAGAGGGGGAAGGTAGAATATCCCAAAATATGAGAGGTAACAGGGAAAGTGGGCAATGTCCATACCGAGGACGCGGCTATACGTATAGGTTTTAGACTCTCGAGAGCTTGTACAACTGGACCCACTCGGGCTGCGAGATGGTGGCCGCCATCTCGAGACGCAACCCACAGCACAGACCCTATGTGGGGGATATAGTACCCGGGTACCTCACGAGCAAGCTTGGCAGCCCACCAAAAGGGGGCGGCCTAACCCATCGTCCTGGACCTGAAGACGTGCGGGACAAGTCGGCGCACGGAGGAAGGATCTGGAAGGAAAAGTCCTAGTTGGAATAGGAATTATTGTAAAGAAGGAAAGGATTCTTAGAGATAGGATTGGATACAAACCGACTTATAACCCTGCCCCCCAATATATAAGGCGGGCAGGGACCCCCTCCAAAAGAACTGGACACATCTGAACACATCGCAACTCACAATCCACGCAATACAACACCCCAAAACAGGACGTAGGGTATTACGTCGAGTCGACGGCCCGAACCTGTATAAACCCCTGTGTCTGTCCATCCTAACCATCCAGCTTCCGATCTTTGCGATCTTCCCTGCATTACAAATCACTTCCGTGGGCTACCCCGTGGAAGACTGCCGGAGATAATATCACCGACAGTGGCGCGCCAGGTAGGGGATATCGCCGAGATCAATCTGGTAAGCTCGATGGATCGCGTCAAGATCTTGGACAGCTGCAACCTCCCGGACGTCGACGAAGTCGAGATCCAGTTCGGGGACGTCATCGCCGCCTTGGATACCCAAGCGGCAGGAGCTACGGTCGCCACGGAGGTTTCCTCTCTGGCGCCGACTTCGGCCATCACGGCCCAGTCCGGTCCGATCGCATCTGATCGTGCCGGATCTACCCCGCTGAGTCCATCGCAAAGCGCGAGGCCAGACCAGTCGGGAACAGATCTACAATCACTCGGTTCCGATCCGACTCCTGAGAGTCGCGTCGCCGAATCATCGCAGAGCGTAAACGCCCAACCAACACACGTCCAGAGTCCTGAGGTCATTACTGTCTAGACCCCTGGTTCTTGCGCGCTTGCTCGGAAGCAGAAGATGAAGGACATCGTCCAAACGGATGATTACTTCTCTGCGAGCGACTCCTACGGATTAGATCTACTGGGACCCTCAATCCTGGACGATCTGCCGGAAGGATACACAGTATCCGATGCCTCCACAGAGCTGGAACTACCAGGATCACTCGGAGAATTGACTCCGAGTAGTTTGGAGCGTTATACGCCCACATCCGACTTCTCCAAGTCCGAGGAAGACTACCTCGCGCAAGAGGGAGTCGGATCATATTGCTACATGGTGGCGCCAGCAACGCCAACCAATCCTGTCTCGGAAGACGAGGTCACTCCAGCTGAGGAGACGAATGAAGCCAGGAACCAGCGTCGAGGACGCAACGCCAGTCGGGCGACTCGCAGAGCCGCACGACCGCGCGGAGCCACCGCGTCAGGATCTGGCGCTGCTCAACTCCAGGAACCACACTCTGAAGATCATCGTCGCCAACGGGATCAACACGACCGGAGGAGCACCCGGAACCTGATGCGTGACGGCATGTTCGAGTTCAACGGATACGACGTCTACGAGACACCGGTCCAGAACCTCGTTACTATCAACGAGGAAATCAATCGGCTGCCACCTAACACTCCGGGCCTGGAAAAGGTAAGGGCTCTCGTGCAGGCCGCCTCCGTCCAGGTTCACCAGATGCAAGGCAGAACGACCACGGACGCTCCTGAGCCCGGTCCATCTCGACACCGGGCCGGCGGCGGATCGGGTCGTGATGAAGACCTCCGCACCACGATCAACAGAGACCAAGATGCGAGGGACGTCATCACCAACAGCACCGAAGAGCGCCACCGTGAGGAAATCCGACGGCGCGAAGAGTACGATCGGGATCATGAAA